>JAHXMU010000055.1:70481-106285 GCA_019455685.1 Philornis downsi | reverse complement strand
TATTTAGTGGTTTCACAACCATCGGTCTAACATCTGAAGTGTTTTTAGCGAAATGTTTTATTTAGCGAAAGATTTTCAATATACAAATATGGATTGTTTAAACATCAAATAAACGGGGAAGTATTGTTAAAACTTACTACAAAAATGGTGATTTAAACGTGAGCACTTTTCGTCCATTACGGGCTGATTATGGTCCTCATAATCGATCTACTCTGCAAGGAATTGGCAAGATTATAAAGACATTTGAAAAAACTTGAAGCATTATACATGTAGTTAGGCCTGTGCATCATCCCAATGTTACGCGCTGATGAAAATATCGCTTCTGTTAGAGAAAGAGAGACGAATAATCCAAATTTGTTGATTCCATCTTACGATTCATTTTGGCGTATTTTGCATTTGAATTTTCACCTGCATCCATATAGAGTCCAACTCATGTAACAATTAAAGCCGGCTGACCATTCACAACGCCGCAAATAGGCTGATTGGGTAACATTTCAAATGTCCTTGCACATTTAATTTCAGTTTTAACACAAAACTTAATACCGCTTCTTTGATCGATCATTTTTTTCGAATAGTGAACAATCGAAGAGCACATTTTGCATTTGAATTTTCACCTCCATCCATATAGAGTCCAACTCACGTAACAATTAAAGCCGGCTGACCATTCACAATGCCACAAATAGGCTGATTGGGTACCACAGCAACAGCCTTTCAATGTTGATTTTCCGAGCAAAATTTTCTTCAGCGATGAAGCTGATTTCTCACTCGGTAGTTACGTTAACAATCGAAATTGTCGCATATGGGGCTCGGAGAATGCAGAAGTGATTCTGGAAAAGCCATCCATATAGAGTCTAACTCACATAACAATTAAAGTCGGCTGACCATTCACAATGCCACAAATAGGCTGATTGGGTACCACAGCAACAGGCTTTCAATGTTGATTTTTCGAGCAAAATTTTCTTCAGCGATGAAGCTGATTTCTCACTCGGTAGTTACGTTTACAAGCAAAATTGTCGCATATGGGGCTCGAAGAATGCGGAAGTGATTCTGCAAAGCTATTGTATCCGGAAGAAGTGACTATGTGGCACGTGTTATAGTCTGGAAGTGTCATTGGACCGTATTTGTTCGAAAATGATACTGGAGTACCTGTTACCGTCAATTTAGAGCGCTATGGCCATATGATAACTGACTTTTATTTGGCTTGAAATTAAAGGTTATAATCTGGACGATATATGGTTTCAACAGGACGCCGACACGAGTCACACAACATGACCGATTTTTGCTTTATTGCATGAAAAGTTTCCAGATAGTGTAACTTCACATTTTGGTCACGTCAATAGGCCAACAAGATCATGCGATTTAACGCAGCTATACTTTTTTTGCGGGGCTACGTCAAAGACTACAAACATTTGAAAATCAATATTCGTTAAGTTTTCGCCGAGATACCGCCCGAAATGTGTGAAAAATTGGTCGAAAACTACCTTAAAAGGATCCACTGCTACAACCAACCCAGAGGCGGTCAAATTAATAGCGTTATATATCTTACATAATGACAAGAAACAATTGTTAGAATGAAATAAAGTTTCAGTGAAATCATAGCTTTATGTGTGTTTTATTTAACTTTACTTTTGAAACTGTGGGTAGGCGGGTGTTTCCTAGGATGCTTTGTACCGCTTATCCCTAAAACGCAAGCCTCTCTACTCGATCCTGTAATTAAGCAGGTAAAGGATGATGCTTGCGTACAAAAACAAAGTAGTGTGGCCTTGTGCCAGGCGACCTAGGAACAGGTGGATTGTGTCTTGGGATTCACCTATAATATGACATCAAACTGACCTTGGAACTCGTTTTTCGAAAACCAAGTAAAGGGGAGAGTCATAGTCAAACAAGACACAGCCTGGCAACAGCTGCGGTTATAGAGAAGCCGTCGGGAGATATCAGAAGATTTATCTTTTCCATTTTTAATAGTTGTATGGCCAGAGAGATCTGGTTAATAGACTACAATTGGAGCATGGCATGGCTTTGCTGTGTTGATATTCTCTCCTTGGACATTGAAAATCTATGCCGTAGATAATGCATTACCAGTTCCATGCGAGATATGATAAAGCAAAACTGGAGTAGCTTTTCTGCGAAACCCAGACCAGAGGGTTCTTCTCTTCTGGTAGCACGGGTGACCAGGGGCCCAAGGAACATTGTTCCTTCCTGGTCAATGGTGTTGGACCCCTTGTGGGAGCATCGTGCTGGCTGTGGTTGCCCGAACAAGTGTTTTAAGTGCTTTTGCGTTGCTTCAGGTTGCGTTGCTGAAGGAAGGGAGAAGCTTGGAAAACACTGTTCATGTCTATCCGAGGTCTTCCTAGATTACCTCAACTCCTACCCTGGAGGTAGCTCACTTCATACCAAGTGACTACAACGGTACTTTGGCCGAGAGAGGGAGCGGGCCCTGAGGAAGTTTTCCAAGGGACCTACTTTCAGTTCGACTGGTAGTTCAACTAATCCTTTCGGGATTAGTTTGGGTACCCCAAAGGCGTTTGCTGTCGCAAGAAGAAAGAAAGAACATATAACCAAGAAAAGAATAATAGAAAACAGCACCTGTGTGATGGCACACCATGGATAAGGCTATCAAAGCAAGACTCATGCAAAACCTACACATTTGATTTGATTTAACTTTTGAAGCCAAAAAATGGATAACCCTTTACTTTATTATTATTAACTTCGACTTAAATTGAATACTGGAAAGTTTTATGAAGGATTAGGTTGTGGATGTCACATTCAGTACCGTTTTTGAATGGGAATAATAATTGTTATGCGTTTACTAGACTCCGTGAGCCTATTAAACTTACCTACTTAAACTTAATAACATATTGTTGATACCTGCATAAAATTTTCGTGTCGTGCAGTAATATTACCCTTTAATCCGTGTTTGTGTTTCAGTACATTTTTGTCCTTACCACGGTGTTTATTTCCACAATTACCATTTTGATCGCCTAAATTGAAATTATTCCCCAAATTAGAATCAAATCTTCATTTAATATAAGACCTATGCGTTTAACTTGTGGCTCATTATATATTCGCAACGCAAAATGGAAATAAAAAAGGCAATTAAGAATGCTTTTACTGCGCTACTTGGAATGAACGACTGTTTCTGAAGTCTTTTGCTTTATAAACAAAATACAAAAGTAAACCCATTTTAGTAAGGAAAAGCAAAAAGATAAATTTATGTCATATGAAAAACTATAAAAACAAAGCAAAGAAATATACGGATCTTAAGTTAAAACGGAACTTTTATGTTTCTACAAATATTTTGTATCGTTGTGAGGTAGGAATTAAGGCAGTAGCTCAGTGATTAAGAACTTGACTTGTAATTCTAGGAATATTTGAAATATAACATAGAAATGTTAACCGTTGGTCTACACAACTTTGAGGTAATTGTGATTAGAGCCTGTTAGTTTAGTACGCAATCTTCAGTGTTCCCGAAACTTGTTTCAAGTCATGCTTTGTGTTTATTGTACCTTTCTAGCAAATATTTCGTTTTGTTTAAAAAGCGAAGAAATATGCTAATATTAACTTAACACGGAATTTATAAACTTATATAAATGTTTTGTATCATTCTGTGGTAGAAAGTAAGATACTAGCCCAAAGATCAAGTAATTGCCTTTTAATTCCAAGAATATTTGAAATGTAACACAGAAATATTGAGTATTTATTCTCAGAATTTTAAGATAATTATTTGCGGAAGTTGGTTTTAGTCATGCTTTGAGTCTGAAATTATGACTCAAACGTTTACTGCCTTTTGTTTTACATAACGAAATTGTTAATAGCTGATTACATTTTTTTGATATTTGAACTTGCTTTCAAAACACTAAAAGCACTGAAATTATGATTTTGAAATCAGCCTTACTTATATAATTCCAAAAACTTAATACTCTTATAAATGTAAATTTTTTATTTAAATGCGTATGTACGGACGTAAAATTGTCCTATGTGGTTCGCCAATTATATTCTTTTTAAAGGAAATTTAATAAGAAATAGGTTATATATCATATAAGTAGTGTCTTCCTATTTCTGAAATCTATTTTCCGATATGGGCCGCTAAATCTGAGATATTTAAAAAATTAAAAATTCAAACGATGAAGCAAATACATTTCATTGGGATGCAGATAAACTAAGTTTATTGTAATTATTTTTAGCCTTTTCGCATGGTATTGATGGACTTGATGTTATGTATTTTTACTCAATACTTGAAGTACGAAGAAAATAGTTCAATTTCTGATGCAAAAAAAAGACTTTGACTTAAATAATGAACAAAGCAATTTGATGCAAGTGAATTATAGGTCTCCTCCAATTTCCCATTGGAATGGGAAAAAATACCATCCATCTAAAATCATTGATAAATTAAAAGAAAGGATTCAGCTTCTGATGCGGCAAAATCATAGCTTATATAATGAGCAAAGCAATTTGATGGAAGTAATTTATATTTCTTCGCCAATTTCCCCTTAATATGGGTAAAATATTAACCAATTTAAAGACATTTGTAGAAATATATCAATCACACATAGCTTTGAACTATTATTACTAATACGTGCTTAATTTACTGATTTCAAGCTTGGTTATCGTTCTTGGAACAATATTTATCGTTCTTGGAACAAATATCAATCCTTACTTTTGATGTTGCCTTCGCTCATTCTAAGAAGATTTGATCATTTAAAGAAGAAACTAGCAAAAACAATTTACTCTTATATAATAAACTTCCCATGGCGAATCAAATAACCTAAATTATTTCTATTACTTTCTGCCAGTTTCACGTTTATTCGTTCAAAAACATTTGCAAATATCACTTAATCGCAGCAAATCTACCATTCTATAAGCAGACGCTGATACGTTATTTTCCAATAATTTTTAGTTGCTGATTTAATGATGATTTAAATCATTTAAAATTTATATAATTTCTGTAAAGGTTCCCCTGTCAGAGATCTACTATCACTTTCTATTTATAATTATTACTAATACGTTTCTTTGAAATATGACTACTCATAGGTATGCTTTATAGCATCGTGTTTCATAACTATCCGCTTAACAATGGTTAAAATGCATGGCTACAGTGAATTTGGGCAGTTTCAGGTCTCAATTTTTTTCTTTGAGCAACACTCACATTGACTAATGACAAAACCTATTGTGAATATTAACGGCTTTTAAAAGCTTACCAAATCGATAGTCAAATTCATTATTAAGCGGACTTACTGCTCAGTAAATCTCGTAATTGTATCGCTTATCTTCTTCTTCTCAGATGGCGACTGGAATAGACACCATTATCTATTATACGTCCCCCAAAAAAATAATTACAGGCGCTTCGATCTTCTGCGTTTCTCCTCCAATTCGTCACGCCAAGCTTCGACAGCATTTCAAAAACCTGGTCCTTCCAACGGAGTTTCGGCCGCCCTATTCTGCGCCGTCCATCGAGTCCGTTGTGGGAAACTTTCCCTGCCGGAGCATTTGAGTCCATCCGCACAACATGACCCAGCCAATGCAATCGCTGTACGAGTATATTAATGCCATTGAATACGTTGATGTCGGCATATACCTCATACAGCTCATTGTTCATGCGGCACCGATACTCTCCGTCAACGATGATGAGTCCATATATTTTCCGGAGTATTTTCCTCTCAAAAACTGCCAGTACTGTTTCATCCGCTTGCGTCATAACCCATGATTCTGCGCCACGTAACAAGACGGGTAAAACCAACGTCTGGTACAGTCGGATTTTTGTTTGTCGAGAGAGGGCTTTATCATTGAATCGCTTGCTTAACCCAAAACTCTCCTCTTTATCTCCATGCTGACATCATTCGGTTTGTTTACCGCGGAACCGAGGTAGATGAATTTTTCCCCAGGTCAAAATTATAGCTTTCAACGTCTACACAGCGTCCCAACGCTAATACGTACTCCAAATATGGAAAGTTTTCCCATGGTACAATTTAATCTACAATTCAATTTTGTAATCTAAATCATCCAGTAGTTTACATTGTCATAATTTTTCAAACATTTTTCGTGAAACTGCCTAATTTTCTAATCATTTTCGAAACCAGAGAGTTTTCAACCCCAATTGGTATATTCTAACAAAAAACAAATTAAATATTGTATCCTAAAAATCAAATTAGTAATTAGTAGTGATTTCCAAAATATACTTGTAGTTCCTGACAATGTAAAGTTTAATCAAAAATCGAATTAATGCCAAGCACAGAGTCTCCAGTCATTGTTTATGAAAAACTTGTTTTAAAAATCAGTGATTAGTTAAAAGTATTCCGTTCTACGGATAGGCTTCGGTGACTTTTTTCATGAGCAGTCGTACTTCTTTAAGAATTAAGATGATCGATTAAGATTAAGATGGCGTCACCGAACAAGCCTGGTAGGCATTATCGATGAACGATGATCTGTGGCACAATTAATCAAAGGATGTTTAATTTTAACAAGATTGCACAATATGCCAAAAAGCTGGCACATTGTGAACGCATTTGAACGAATGCCTATAGTTATGATAACTTATAAATAGTAATGGGTAACTATTCAATTGAATTTCAGAAAATGGTAGCAATTACATATTTTAGAAACAGACACCTAACATTATTGCAGTTTCTGATCGGTATGTTATTTAACTGTTAAACAAAAATTAAAATAAATGGAAATTAATATCACTCATACTGCCACTAAAAGTTTAGTCATAACTTCTTAAATGATTTATAAACCAAATTTAAAGCGAATTGTCGTTGAACTAAAATTAATGTTGCGAATAGTGAACAGATTATTCATTTGTCGTACAACCCATTTCATAGGAGAATTTTGGATATTGCTAGTGCTTGAATAAACAATAAATATCCGCAATTATTATCACTCATACGTGAGCTTAATATTAATACAAAATTTGTATAACTCATACGAGTATTATGCCTACAAATATTTATCGTTATGGGCTGTCTTATCATTTGCATTCTAAGGATGTGGAAAATTTGGCGTTTTTATATGAAAAAGATCCTATGAAAAGACCTATTGCAACAGATGTAGATTTACAAGATTGACTTTAACTAATGTCTTAATTTAAACAAAAAAGGTAGTTGAGAAAACAATTCTTGGCTTTTTTGGCTAAAACTGAAGAGCTAAAATTATTCAATTCATAAATTATTGTGCGTATGCTTATATGTACATACTTTATATATTTGTATTTGGAATTAGTGATACGCAACTTAAATTTTTAGCAACTTTGATCTGTTAATAATAAATAATAAATGTTAATAAAAAATAATGAAATAAATTTCAAAATATAAATTTTTTAAAATGAATTTTCTCATATTGAGCAGAATCAATCTAATAGATGAATTGTTCCATATTGTAATTTATTTATAACTGGTCGGAAGGCTTTAAATTTCAAGCCAGAAACAAATAAATAAAATAAAATATGTAATTCAACATACTGATAAGCTTTGATTTCTATTACTCGTAAAAATTCTGCTTCGTAAAAAAATCATTAATTTGGCATCTGAAGTCGCTTACATTAATAAATAAAAAGTTGTTTCAGAAGCAGCATTTATCAACATTATTTCAAAAATACGATATCCCAAAAATAGAACCAAAAATCATTGTAATTTTATTGAAGTTCTAAACGTTTTCCATGTTATTATCACAATTTATAGACCTCCATTACAAGAAAGCGATATTATGTACCATCTTTTCTCAACTGTGAATATTTAATATACGAGTATATTTAAAGTTCAGCTCTTTACCTCCCATATAAATAACAAGGTAGGGTGTTTTATTTTTCCCTCTCAATCACACAAATTCACTTTGTTTATGCAAACGAACGAAAAAGACAAAATGCGTTCTAAGTTCTACGACAACTTAAGATTTAAACAAAATTAACATTGACCGTAACAGTGGCTTGACGGGAGCCAGTTACACACACCACATCAGGCGAATGACAAAACATTGCATAAAAAATTATATTTATTATTTAACTGCAAACGAATTATGTTCTTATAACTTGGCAAAGCGTTAAATTACAAAATCACACTCGTAAAAGCAAATTTAGAATTTCAAAACGGTTTGGAAAAATATAGTTACTTGATTTTGAATATTTAAATACAAATAAAAAGCTTTTGAAGTTTTCTTTTAGTTTAGCTACACACCACACACATGCGGCAAATTGACCTTAAGAACATGTTCTTTGAAATGCAACTTAGTATGTTAGATTTTTAAGTATTACAGTTCTAACTGATATCATTAAGAAATAATAATTTAACAGCAAATTAGATTTTGCTTTTCAAATTTTATATCTCTTAATTGTATTTGAAAGGCGTTTGAGATTAAGCATAAGCTGCATCATTCTGTGAGAATCGCCATCTACTTTTGTTTTTGTTTTTGATATTTTGCTTTGAGTTGGCGAACAAGTTCAATGTGAATTATTCTATAGAATTTAACTATTTTGACTGCCAACTAATTCATAAATCTAGTTTAAATTATTATTGCACTTAGAGTTGTTATCTATTTTTGTCACTTTGACATTTGGTTTGTCAAGTTTTCTGTCAAAGTCAGTGGTGCATTTGATCTAGGCAAAGAACTTGAAATCCTTGTTCTTGTTCTTTACAAAAAAAAAAAAAGTGGAATTTGTTTTTAGTTAGAACTTAGACTTTTGTTTTTAGTTAGAACTTAGACTTGTATAAAGAGATTACTTATGACATATGTATTATAAAAATGTTAATTATGACATGATTACAGCTAGATAACAACAGCCATTTGTCAAATTCGATGTTGAATTTATTTGTCGAAAACAAATCACAAATCCGCTCCAATTTACTCGTATGCCAGTTGCAAAAAAGATCAACAACAAGTGCAATGATTTTGGACTTTGTAGGTTTAATAAAAGATTTAAGAAACGAACTTGTTGAGAAAAAGTAGAATAAATAAAATTTAATTGCAGTTTTTTGAAAGTTTACATAAAATTAAATTACAATTCCTCCAAATTGAGACCATTCATTTTCATGTATTTAACCACTTTCTCCGGACCCTCTTAAGAACTATATCAATGTTTCTTAATTTTCTCCTTTTCTTAATTTAAATCAATCATACGTTAATAAAAACATCACAGAACGAATTGTTATTACTAATACGACCAATGAGTTTGACTAGCACACAATAATATTACTTATACAAACCCGATGTTGCCGCCTGACAAGTTATTATGAAAAATCTAAAGAAAACTCTAACTTAAATAACAGAACCACAAAAGTCTTTAAATAAAATGCATTAATAAGACTTCGTATTATAGAAATCTGAATATGTATTTTTTATTCAGTCCAATTAACCACAAGATAAATGCAAGTAGTTTGTGATTGCCCTTTCAAAATAGGCGTACCATACTGTGGTTTGTTGAAGAGCAAATTGGCGAAAGAAATCGATTCATAAGGCCCTCATCATCATATTATCCCGTAAATAACGTCAAATTGATTGGTTTAGAGCTATTATGTTCAAAATAGTCACTATTTAAAAAGTTTGGACACAAACGTAGCGAATTGCATGAGTTTCAATATTAACCAAAAAACTTAAGACACAAATGTTGGTATCTAGAAAGCTACAAAACATGCGACTAGTTTTAATTGGATTTTAGATTATATGACATAGAAATTATTTTATATTAGAAAGAGCACTTCGAAAGGATAGCCCCTTAAAATATATTCCATAATTAAAATCGTTCACACTCCGATAAAATTATACATAACAAAAACAATTATTATTACTCATACCATGTATTAATCTGGATACAGCGGAATATTACTCATAGTGTCCCAAAAACACCACAAAGGGCGAAGAAATGAAGAAACCTGATACGATTTGTAATACATCAGATTATCTTCTTGCAATAATATTAAAATATTTAACGTAACATGAAGAGTTTTTAATTGGCAACGTATTCCTGACAGCTCCATAATTTGATCAGATTATATTTAAAACAAATTTTTGCCGAAAAAACGTTAAGGGAATTAGATGATTTCCTTTATTATATTGAAAAAGTGCAACCTAATATGCTTCCAAAGATAGATCGCTGCAAACAGCGGGTTTTTCAAAGGGTTCATTGAATTTAAATTACTAATACGTAGGTAAAATCTTTCGCAATACCAAATTCATATTGAATATAAGGATACGAGTATGATGCCATCAGAATTTTGTTTTATAGTATTTATAAAATTTCCCGTTATTTGTATTTCCAATTAAATATTTTTTAACTATTTGCTTGACCTTAACTCAACCAGCCACACAGCTTATCCTCTCATACACCGTTCAAAAAAACATATTATTAAAAGCAATTAATCGTTTGTTGTTCGTACTTTTTTGCTGTAAAATTAATTGGAGTATTGCTATTTATTACATTTCTATTAATTTATATGCTAAAATCACGCAAAATCTTGCCGTGTCGCAGTTGATAATAAACTAACCTAATCTATATGAGTATTAATAACTAAAATCGACGAGACACTAAACAACAGCTCAAGATTGAAATCAGATCAATTGCAAAAGAAATTTTTCACATTGCCAGACAACAAATCGAACTTTAGACTAGAAAACTATCGCATATGTCATGGTATAAACGTATTTATTTATTGCTAGATTAAATGCGATAATTTTTTATTACATTTTATAGAACATAAAAAAAGGAATTACAACAAATGGCAATGAAATAGAGCAGTAATGGTACTTGCAATAAAACTCTTACCAGACATTCGTGTAAGATATGAAATCACAACAATTGCTATAAATATCGATCTAATTATTGAGAGAGCAGAGATCAGATAAACAAAAGACTTAAGGCACAAACAGCGAAACAATAACTTAAATAGTTAACGGAGATTGCGCAGAAGTACTAATAGCAAAAATTCTCTGTCCCAGAGGAATTACTAGTAAATGCAAGCAAAATCAGTAAAAATTAGGGACTTTTCTCATCCCATCAGTTTGCTATTTTCTAGGGCACATATTTATAACATCATATGATTTGTATTCATATGTTTTATAGAAGTGGCTACTGTACTATAATTTTACTTATGCTGCCCAATTATGTGATTTAACAAAAGATGTATATTTGGAAGAAGTGGAAATTACTTTTTTGTTTGGAACATAAACAAAACTTCAGCTGTATTAATTTCAAAAATCATTTCCGTTAGGAATTTGAAGAGTAGTTAAAAATCAATACGTTAATTAAAATCAATCATACTTAGCTAAGAGCACCAATGCCTTATAATTGTTATCACTCATACGGCCTATAAATTTGGCTCCATGCAGCAGCCAATCCAAAGATTTCATTTGAAAAAAAAAACTTAAAAACATCAACGTATTATTTCTATCAACTCAAACTAATATACATCATTGATTAAGCAAACACCTAATTCAGTTGAAATAACTACCACGTTTTTAAAATTTGCTTAAGACTTTTTGCAAATGGCCCCAGGGGACATAAACTCCGGCAATTGCGGCCTTTCCATAATAAATTTGGCAGAGTTCAAAGTTGAGTTTCCATCAAGTAAATTAAAACCATAAACAGGTTTTCCATAAAGATAGCAACACGTTTTAGCTTATAATTTCTGATAAAACATAACTCTAAATATACAACTTTTAGTCGTTTCTTCGTTTCACTTCAGCCTGCTAAATTTATGATTTGCTAATAACAACAAAGATGATGGTGATGGCCATCGCCATCACCAGTTCTTTTATTTATAGTTTTTCTTAAATGTCACTTGTTTTACTTGTAATTTTTTTGTTTCTCTGCCGTTCTCACAGCGTTTTGTTTAGATAATATCATAGCAAGAAAAGAAGACTTGAAAAGCTAAACAAATTAATCGAGATAAGAAGAAGCATTGAAAAAATAATAATACAAACTACAATTTGAAAGAAGTATTCTAATGAATGTACACACTTTTAAGCACAATTCCATTGAAATGAAAATGTTTCGAAATTTTATTGCTATTTTCAAGATTTCCAGTTAACAATTTAACATGGCAGTAAAACTTGATAATCGAAATTTAAAATGCCAACGACACAGGAAATTATATGTGACTTTTATATAAAGGGATCTAAAGATCCTGAGTGCGATATTGGTAATTTTACAACTTAGCACTTAAAACACGAAATTTCAATTTATTTCATAAAATAAAAACACTTGCCAAAAAAAAGTTCATTCAACTTTTAGCAAATTACCTAAATGACAAGTGTTTAAACGGCCGGTTTTCAGTTATTTTTTTTTAACTTAATGCCTGCAACTCCATTAACACATGTATTTAACAAATTAACACCTAGTCTTGATATTGCGTTAAGAAAACAATAGTAGATGTTAAACAGTTCAAAGGTTTCGTTATTTAATTTGTTAATATGCTCATAATAAAACAAAATATGACGTTTGCAATTCTGGAAATGTAACACCATACTTTAAAGTCGGGTTTTACAATACCCACCTTTGATTTATAATATAATTTGGAAATTAGTTAACAGAAACTTTTGAAAATATTACGTGTATTACCAACATAACTTGCTAGTACTAAAGTAACTGCTAATTTTGTAAATAACTTCATTGATTTTTAAAATATTTAACTGCCTTACTCTCGCATTGTTTCACAAAAATGTTAAAAATATGATATACTTACGCATTAAAGGGCGCATCACAAGCGCTTCGACCCCCAACTCGTCGCACCAAATTCGAATCAATTCCTTCTAAAGATATTTATGTCATCCTCTTTTACGTCGGCAATTGAGCTTGTTGTCAAAGACTATTTATGCGTTAGCATTTCCATTTCACCAGTTTAAATTGGACAATGCGATCGCTTTATTTTAGTACAAAAACATAATATTTATTGTCAAAATTATTCAATATTGGTAAAGTTTGTGAAGTCTTTGTTTAATGTTTTTATAATATACATGAGAAATGGCAATAATAAACACAAAAAGTTGTGTTTTTTTGGAAAATAACCGCATTGTTTTATATATCTATACATTATTTATAATACTTGTAATTATATATTAAAAACAAATTTACATCTGATTTGTGCTTAAGCCTTCAATCGCTTCAATTCGAATGAGAAAAAACTTTATTGTTATTGTTCGCATATTAGAGACAGACTCTGTACAAATAGTACAGTTAATAAGCAATAGATGGCGCATGAATAATTTTAATAAATCTACTCCTAGTAATGTGTAATATAAATGTGTAATATAATGTGTAATATGAATACATAAATAATATACTTCACATAACAATCAAATATGGGGAATTTTTTTTCATTTGATTTTTCAAAATATTTCAAAACATTTTTGGCTATTTAACACAATTCTACATTCCGAACAATCCGTACAAATACTTACCGTACCTGTTTTTAATTTAGTTCTATTTAATTCAAATCTAATTCTAATTTGGCGGCTGATAATAATCCTAAAATATATTCTAAAACTTTCCGAATATTCACTTTTTAAATATAACCTAACAACCTAGCTTTCCTTCTTCTCATCAGAAGTAAGACTAAGCCATTCCTAGTTCATTGCAAGTATTTACTTCCAAAATGTTATTGATGGCTCACGTGGTTATGAGTTTCCAACTCAACATTCCTTCAATGGGAGAACGGAAAAAGAGGAGGTAAATTAACTATTGAGTTTCGTAAATATTATGTGTTAAAAAGAACATCATATATTTTATCACAGATGCAACAAAAATACTCTAGCTGAGCGAGTCAGCACTACCAAATAATAATTCAATTCGAAAAACACCACAAAAATATATCGCTTTAAAGAGCATATAAAGTAAAAATCTTCAAAATCAAAAAGGATTGTTTCGAGAACAATTTCGAAATATTTCATTTTTACGCAATATTCTTTAAGGACAATTTTCTCGGAAAACCCAACTTCACAAAAAATGTGTTGCTTTATAGAAAACGCAAAACAAAAAGTCATAAAAATCGCAAAGAAAATTTTGTTTTTTTCCATAATTTTCGTAATTATTTTCATTCCTAAAGAACATGAACCTTACATATACTAAACGAAGATAGTTAACGCGTAAATAAAATCCTAACTTCATTTTAATGCTAATTGAATAATAGCCCAGTTCCTCCCTTAGATCCGTTGTTAATACCCCGAAAAGTTACAGGAAATGACCTGCTATCTATGTGTTAAGTTTAGTTTCTATAATAGTGAAATTTCACCATGATAGGTGGCACCCGGTGGTTATGAACCCTCATTTATATTCATATTCATTTACATTAATTCATTCATAGTGATGATGGTGATGGTACACCACTGTAGTATCTCAAGAACCGCATGCTACTAGAAATCTTGATGGATATCTCTTGTAGATCTAAAACAAATGAAATGAAACCAATGAAATCGGTAGGATTTATAGAATGGTTAACATTTCCGATCTGTTCTGGATTGAAGTCATGCATAAACCATCAAAACAAAAACTTCATAGATTTAATGCAAAACTATAGATTAACTATTCAAGCGTCTATTCAGAGAATTCATGATGAAGCCCCAACTCGATTTTGTACGTACGTCAAAACTTTGCTCAAAATCTTCCATAAAGTAAATGAAAGGATGATTCGCGGCATTAGGTTTTCATCAGAAACAGACTACAGACATTCTGGTTAGTGGTAAAACTCTGTTCATCACAACCATACATATAAACCTTACAATATGTAATATGTATGTACGTTATTCAATCACATTTGAATAGCTTGTGCCTTCACCCTTCTATTTATAAGAGCCATTTTGGGCATGATTTTTCATAAAAAAGTTGATTTTCATAAATATCATTAATATTTCTTTGTGAATAAATTCAATTCATTAATTTAATCCATATATATGTCTAACATTTTATTCAAATTGCAATGGCTAGTGAAGCCATTGATAAAGCTTGTTTCTAAAGTTTTTTGTTTACAACAGACACTGTACGAGGTGCGTTCAAAAAATAAGGCGAATTTTGAAATCTTGCGGGCTACGAACATTCGGCTTTCGATTATTATTTTCGTTTATGTTGGTACACTCGTCTCGAACATATGTCTACAGTTTTTTTCATATAGTATGTTTAGTTTGTTTGTGGGAGGCATAAATAAGACAAGTGTTTTGCTTGTTTGGGGATTTTCTGCTATCGAAATAAAATCGATCAAAGAAGTTGCATCAAAATTTTCTGTAAAAAATGCAATTAAGTGCTCAAAAACACTTGAAATGTTGTTGACAGTGACATACGGTGAGAGTACTCTGAGTCAAAAAAATGTTTACAAGTGGTACAAACTTTTCACAGAAGGTCGAGAAGATGTGAATGACGACGCCCACTCTGGACGTCCCAGCACATTAACAACCGACGAAAATGTTGAGAAAGTGAAGAAAATTGTTATGAATAATCGTCGAATCACAATTAGAGAAGTTGCTGAGGATGTCGGCATAATTGGCTCATGCCAGGCAATCCTTTCGGAAATTTTGGACATGAAGTGTGTAGCAGCGAAGTTTGTTCCAAAACCGCTGAATTTTGACCAAAACAACGTCGCTCAGGAATTATTGAATGACGTCAACGATGATCCAGATTTGCCTGAAAGGGTCATAACTGGTGACGAATCATGGGTGTATAGTTTTTATATCGAAACCAAAGTCCAATCGTCTCAATAGAAGAGTCTAGAAGAGCCAAGACCAAAAAAAGCAAGTCGATCAAATGTCAAGGTTTTGTTCCCGGCTTACTCGATTACCATGGCGTAGTTCATCAGGAGTTCTTACCACAAGGTCGTACGCTAAATGAGGAGTATTACCTTGAAGTTATGCACCGTTTACGTGAAGCAATATGAAAAAGGCGGCAGGAATTGTGGAAAAAATTGCATCATAATAATGCACCTGCTCACTCATCTTTGTTTGCAAGAGATTATTTGGCAAAAAACAACACCATTATCATATACGAGTATTCATCAGATTTGACCCCCTGTGACTTTTTGCTGTTCCCATGACTGAAGAGACCCACGAAAGGACGTCGTTTTGCGATGATTGAGGAGATAAAAGCCGAATCGTTGAGAGAGCTCAAAGATACCAAAAAGTGCATATAAGAACTGCTTCGAGGATTGGAAAAGCGCTGACACAAATGTATTATATCTGAGGGGCTTTTGTATTTCGAACAAATCTAGAGGACCTTGTATACCTACTCCGTTTAGGAACTTATACCTATTATTATTACTATTATTATGTTGGCATATTAAAGTTCATTTCTATATGCACTCAAGTTATTTCGGTAAATATTACATATAAGATAGAAACAATTTTGTAACATAATATATTCCCTCTGAACAACGTTTCTGCATATGTCCAAAAAATCAAAGGATTCCAATCATATTCAAAATAAAATATGCAATTATTGCACAAAAATGCAAAATAAAATACAATTCCCACTCCCACAAAAACGATTATTCTTGGGTAAAGCACTCTTTTATACGATTTTATACGATAATTCGAAAGAAACTGCGAACTTCTGTTCAAATATCTGCTATTTACGTGTTGTAAAATTTGAAAAATATCTTCAGTTAAAAAACTACACTAAGCTTCACTACCACTTTGATCATAGATTACTAAAACAAAACCTTACATAAATTTCTTATTAAACAGCCACACTCAAAGCCAGTAGTTAAACCGATCGAAGGCTTTGTCCAAAGCAATAATGTTATTAACCAATTGACCATGAAATTTTGTAAGGTAATAGCAATTTCTATGGAAACGGCACAAAAACACCTGTCTGAAGAAGACAGCAAATCCATTTAAATTCCATTACAATTCTTTGTTGTCGAAGACAGCAAACACATAAGTTGAAGAAGACCTTTTATTGAAGACAATGTCATTTGCATTTACAAAGGCAGCCATTGATAGATATGTACATGAAATTGTACATAACCAATACCAAAGCCAATTACATACTTAAGGCATATTTAACAATATATTTCTTTAACACAATATCTAATGCAATGCAGATGTTAAATAGTATTTTGTGCTGCAAACACGTGATGTCTCAATTTATGCCATAATCTCTCAGTATAGAAGTACTATAAGCCATCAAATATAAGTTTTAAATGTTAACTACTTTTATAAGACCGTCATAAAATAGCAGTTTTAATCATTTTACATTTCAAGAAAAATGAATTTAGAATTTTTCTTGCTGTCTTCTGTTTACACATGTTGGAACAACAATATTCACATTGGTTGTCATTTGGAATACGTAGCATTTTAAAAATTGCCAATCAATCGAGAGCACATTAATAATATTTATTCTATAATAATTACCAAAGGAATACAAAAGTAAACAAACTCAAAAAGTGATTATAAAACAACGAACTCATAATCTGTCGTATCATAACTTAAGCTGCATTAAGCTGTCAAAAATTGTCAAATTCCTTTACTCACACTTGATGCCACAGTGTCTGGAAGCAAAAATCTGATATAATAAATATTTTGTTACTATGTTGCTGTGAATGTGATAATTTCATTCTTCTTAGTAGATAAAAAAACAAATCATTTTAATCAACTTTATTGAATTATTCATGAACGATTACATGTAAGTTGTTATAATAAAATTAGTAAATTAAATTAAATCAACACAAAAGGCAGAAATTGGATGAAAATTCTTATTAAAATTAGAATGTTATTCAAAATATTATCGATTGAAAGAAAAAACAAACAAACAAACTAATAAATCTGTTTATCCTAATACCTATTTGGCCTATTACGCCCTAGTATTAAACTAATGAGTAAACAATTTTTTCCTCATACATTCCTTTGTTGTTAATTCCATTTATTTTGAAACAGTACGTTTCCTATGCGATAGATGGCGCGTGAGTTCTTTCAATAATTACGATTTATCTTTGATATACAAATATCGTACAATGTAGTGTACATTTCGTCAAAAGAGAAAAATGCATTTAGAATTTTCTTGCTGTCTTCTGTCTACACATGCTGGAACAACAATATTCCCATTGGCTGTCATCTGGAACGCGTAGCATTTTAAAAATTGCCAATCAATCGAGAGCACATTAATAATATTTATTCTATAATAATTACCAAAGGGAATATAAAAGTAAACAAACTCAAAAAGTGATTATATAACAACGAACTCATAACCTGTCGTGTCTTAACTTAAGCTGCATTAAGCTGTCAAAAATTGTCAAGTTCCTTCACTCACACTTGATGCCACAGTGTCTGGAAGCAAAAATCTGATATCATAATTATTTTGTTACTATGTTGCAGTGAATGTGATAATTTCGTTCTTCTTAGTAGATCAAAAACAAATCATTTTAATCAACTTTATTGAATTATTCATGAAGGGAATAAAAAACGATTATATCTAAGTTATTATAATAAAATTAGTAAATTAAACTAAATCAACACAAACGGCAGAAATTGGATGCAAATTCTTATTAAAATTAGAATGTTATTCAAAAAAATTTTTTTTTTTTAATTCTGTATTTATTACAATCTGCCCTTGGACATTCAGTAATATTTACATTGGCCTACATACTACTTATATACTAAAATTTTATTTTTATTCGGGAACACTTCCTTGAGTGTCCCTATTGCCATATTCGTCCTAAGTAGCCAGGTCCTGTGTGGTTCTCCTCCTTAGTCTGGTAAATAATGGTGTTTCGTTCAACAGATTGGACGCCAGCTGATTCGGATGTTGTTGAATACGATTCATGTATCTAGCGGAGTATTTTTGGACTTCTTCCTTGATGAAGGGTGTTTTCAATTCTCTATGCAATTGCTTGTTCGTGAATTGACAAAATCGAACACTGTAAATGAAACAAATGATAGATCGCGCTCAAACTACGCGTCAGTGTTGAGCGCAGTTATACTAGTTTAGCGGCCAAACGAATTTTGGTAATCCCTGTAAACGAACAGCATGTGTTGTTCTTGATCAGCTTAAAAATCTATACCGATCTAAACTAGTCCGCCCGTTCATGCGCGAATTTATTGAAAAGAAATTTTGCATAAGAATATCTCACAATAATAAATTTCACATTGGATACAATTTTACACTGTGACTAAATCCATCCCTAGAACAATAGAAATTTTTTTAGATTTTTTTATTATTTTAATATTTTCATTAATTAATTGCAATATAAAATGATTGTGTATAAATAGCAGAAGGAGACGCCCAAAATAAAATACTTTTTTAAGGAAATTTAACATTTTTTGGAAAATATTAAAAACAATTACCAGTCTAACTAGAAAAATGGAATAGAAATAGAAAACAAAACAAATTTGTCTGGATGTAAGTCAGTACATCAACTTCTGTACTGTGAACTTCAGGTGGCAAAGGTGGGCAAAATTGATGTAGAGGGGAAAAACTGTCCATATAAAAACCAAACCCACCGTTGCCAAAAGGGGATTTTTTCAATATTTTTCAAAAGTTCTATGAGTACTTCTATTCACTAACTGAAATCAGTATAATTCAGAACTATGTTATTAAATACTTATCTTTACGAAACAAAAACGAGATGTCCCCAATAGAAGTAAATATAGATGAAACCGTATTGAATACGAATGTAAAATTTAATCGCCAAGAACAACATTATAACGCAAGTTAAATTTGAATTTAAATCCGAAATCAGACTGGAAGTCAAGCATGTATCTGCTAATTTCTGTAAAAATTTCTTTCCCGTGCATTAGTCTTTAGGGTTCCCTCGGAACGTTGAAAACTGTGTTCTCTTTGTCCTCTTATTCCTAACCACCTTACATAACATGTGCAACCATCTTACATAATATAAAATGCTACAAATTGCAACTAGACTTGTTAACCATATTTGTTCCTGAAATCCGCTGGTTGCATCGAAAATTGTGTTTATTGTCGACATTTTTTTAGCTATTTCTGCCAATGCACGCTCAACTGGCTTTCTTTCACCAGCAACAACAGTTTGGTATGAAAATTAGTTAATTTTTGTTTTTTAGTCGTATTCCTTTTTAAGGCTTTCAATCAAAAACTAAAATTAATTTCTTTCATTTTACATGTCAAACTAAAACAACACCCTATGATATCTTTCTACGCCTTTCATCTACGGTTCAACATGAAAACGTTAGATTTTGAAAACTAATTTATAACACCCCACAGAGTTTTAAAGTCGCTTCGGAAAAAATAGTAAAAAAAAACCAAAAAAAGTTAACCAAAAATTAAATGGGTTGACAAATAACAAGGCAGCCAACGAACAAAAAAACACAGCCCAAATACAGACAGAAAGAAGGACAAACAACAAAGAGACGGATAAGCGTACGGGTGGACGGACAACCTAAACATACCAAAAGGCCAGTCTGAAAAAGTAAGCAAATGTTGTCTAAAATTTTAGACAGAGCAACCGCAAAAACACCACTCACAGCGTAATGACAGTTACTAACAAAAATGAATATTTTTTTTCCTTTTTTTGGTTAATGGTAATATTTTCCGCATTTCTGGCATCACGCTGAGGTGGCTAACAACAAAAAAGACATAACTCTAGTAACTTGCCGGTGCATATTTTTCTTGTCTGTTATATGAGACACAATAATGGGCGTGAAGTTTGTCGTAACAGGAGTTCTTTACAAGAAATCAAACAAAACAGCAACAACAATGAAATTAATGAACAAATTAGCAATAGAGTGTATGATTAGATTACCGACACTAGTAATATGAAAGGAGTTTCGTTTCTTAAGTCTTTTGATTACAGACAACACATTGAATTTAACAATAACAGACAGTTTAATGCATGTTTTAGACATTTTTCAAAAAACAAACACAGTTGAAATCTATTTAGAGCAGAGCTTGTGTCTTAAGTTTTTTAATTTTTTCCCCTCAACAATCGAAATAAAGCTTTTTTATAATGGAGGCAGTTGGAAAAAAATGAATGTTTATATTACAGGTGACTTATTTGCCCTTAAGAGATGTTTCCTTGCTTGCCAGCAAGTAAAGGTTATGCTAATTAATTTAGGATACAGCCTTCAATTAAATGCCAAATACATTTTCAATCGATTTACTAATAAATTTTATAATTTAAATTTATTACACGGTTTCTGATTGCTTCAGTAATAAGTAGAAATTATGCGAACTAATTAAGAACATTGATTTCAGTTAAACACTAAACGTTTCTCAAAAATCACATTTTTTAGTTATACATTTCAAAGTTGGTGTTATGCTATTGTCAATAATTGGGCAAGGATATCGTTCCAATCAATCACCAAGCACTGTATGTCCCATATTGATTCACAAGCCGCTGGCGGGAAATTATTCAAATATACTTAATTTATAAATTACATTTTCACAGTAACAGAGTTCTTCAAAGCTTCAATAAATTCCCCTAAAATCGTCTTAGCCTAATATAAACGCCATACAAATGCCTCACACTTTCCTCAACAAAATAGAAAACATTCGACTCATGTTTGCTAATAAATCTGTTTATCCTAATACCTATTTGGTCTATTACGCCCTAGTATTAAACCTCATAGATTCTTTTGTTGTTAATACTATTTGTTTTGAAATAGTACGTTTCCTATACGATAGATGGCGCATGAGTTCTTTCAATAATTACGATTTATTATTGATATACAAATGTCGTACAATGTAGCGTACATTCCGTCAAAAAAGTACTGGAAATTTGTCAATAAAATACAAATATTGTATAGCTTTGAAAGTGAACGCGTTTCAAGCCAGAACACTTATGCCATGCATCAATATCCAATCTTCAGACCCTTTTTCAATACTATTTCTGGAATCTCTGTGAATTCTATTTTGTTTATTCTATAGACTGAAAATTAATGACTCAAAGTGATAAACAAACTTTATATAAAACTATAGGACCTTTGTGTTTATGTTAAAAGAAGTGCTGAAACCAATACCTCACTTAAATCGGCATTTAATTAAGCTTAAAACGGTAACCATAATTTAAATGAAATTGGTATTATTGTTAATTGTAGGATTAGCGACAAAATTTATATATGGTATGATCAGATTTGGGTCTTAAATCCTTTATTTTACTTTGTAAAACCAAAAATTAAATCAGAACTTATTTGTTTAATGCAATTTTTAAGTCTGCAATTTAATTCTAATGGTTATGGGTTACAAATTGAGTGACAATTTAATACATTAACAGCCTTTTCTATAAATTCGTTTGGTCAGAAGAAAGCGTTTTAAGTACTAATTCATAAATTAGTGAAATATGAGTTTGTTTCAGTCATATTAATGTATTTTCCATCGACAATTTTAATTTACTTATTATAACTATTCCTCCATAAAATACGCCGCAGACGCCAAAATACTCTTTCCATTACCAGATCGATAGTAATTTTGCAGGCATAAATAACTCTGTTAGCTGTAAATCTATTTATGTGCCTTCTGTATAATAATCCGAGCGTCTTTTAAAGTCATCGAATCCAATTGCTCAATTTTGGTTGGATCTGCTCATGGTTTTTACTATGTAGATGGTTTTTTGCGGTAAAGACTCTTAAAAAATCCATTCAAATGCCATATTTATAGCCATTGCTTCATGTTCTCCATCTTCAGGATATGACGATATTCTAAGTTATTTTCATATTTACTTATTCAACCTTACTTTCTGTACTATTTCTGATGGAAGTTGTTCAATCCTCATTAATAAAAAAATAGGAATTGTTCCAAGCGGTGATTTATTTACGGTAGAATTAGTTATTTACTTCAAAAATGAGTTTGTGTCTTAAGTCATTTGTTCTCATTGAAAGCTTAGACGAAAGTTTCTTAAGAACTAGGAATTGCATGTGAATTGTGATTGACTTTCTATATTAATACTTTAATTAATCCAAATTCGAATCCAAACTCATAAGAACGCCTCCCTCCCTCTTTCCTTCCTTTCTTCCTTCCTTCCTCTGTTTATGTCTCTCAAGTAAATTTAATTAAAAGTAAATTTCCGCTTTATTTTCGACCTCTCTCATAGAGTCATTATTTCCTATTTGAACCTGAACAATTGAATGCACTAAGAAAACTATTCACCATCACGATTAACACATAAATTTTGTTAATGTTTATAAAAAAAATATAATAATAATAAACACTATGTACACAAAAGTCTTCGACTTTACGTTCATTTAAAACATTCGTGGTGGCATTATGTGAACATTTTTGAAATATTTAATCTATTTAAACCTTAATTAACCTTTCATAAAAGCTGTGGCATTCTTATTTTCAATTTAATATCGTCTCATGCAATGATGTCTCTAGTTTTATATGACTACGGCCAAGACACCTGCTGGTTTTATTCCGCACAGCTGATGTGAGGGGAAAAGCCAACTTGATCGTGCTGTTATGATAACTTAGTTAAGAGTAGATTTTTCTATTTTCATTTCCTTTTCAAAAATGTATATAAATTGTTATATTAATAATTTTATTTATTATTTTTTCTTACCACCTTTGCAGGAGGGCAGTATTGGTCATGATTTGGTGATAAAACCTTTGCCTCACGATTTAAGTCCGAATCCAGAGGAATCACATCATGTGATTTATAAAAGAGACGTTGACGTAATGGAGCATTTAAGTGACTTTGGTAAGTTTGCATGGAGAAAAATGTACCAATACAAAAAATGCAAAGCGAACTCATGTAAGAGAAAAGTGGGAACATTGAAAATTGTAAAAGTTGTTGTTGTTCTTCGTATATGTTCCCAATTTCAAGATTTAAAAGTAATGACAATCGGATTTGAATGTAAAAAAACCTTGTGTATATGCAACATTAAAGCTGTGAAAATTTGGTGCATTATTTTTGATTAGTTGTATTGAAAAAAATTCTACCACTTTTGAAAATTTGATAGACAATTAATATAGACAATTTTCATTCGTACCTATAGAGCAAAATCCATACTCTACTTTTTCACATTTCCCATACTTTCTTTATAATCGGCTGCTGACAAAAATTAAAGTTATCGTTTACTAGTTTAATATAATTTTTATGTAAATGTTTAATACCCTAATATAACTTCTATGAGAATTTCTATACAGAAGTTAAGTTAAAATTAGTCAAAATCAGGAGAAAAAAAACTTCCTTATGAGAGGCCTACTCTGCCCTGTACAAAGTGGGCATATTTTGAGCTTTTTTACATTTATTTTTTTTTTAATTTTTACCACTTATTGGGTAGTTTAAAGAAGTAAATTACAATACTATATGAATACGAAAAAAACCATGCCATATGAAAATTCAACTCGAAACACAGAATAGGCCAATTTATTAAAAGCCCAAGAGCTCACTTAGCTGACAAGGAGTCGGCACATCGTTCATGATATAACGAATCTCAGGAAATTGAGATATAAAGTAAAAAAAAATTGCCTGAAACCACACCAATAATATCGAGATTTTTTAGTTCTAATTTCTATGAATTTTCGAGAGATAAGCCGATGTATCACGTAAGAGAAAATTATTATATATTTGACAATTATCTCACGATGAGCAGATTACATTACCTACAACATTATAGAAGGGTGTTATAAATGGTCAAAATCCCTGCTGTATAAAAAAAAGTTACCCACACAAGGACTAAATCCAACTTTTGGAAATGTTCGGCTATTCGAAAATTGATAGATATGGGGAAAAGTCTTGAAAATTATTAAAAATATATTTCAGTAGATATCTCAAAACGAATGAAGTCAACATGATATGTATCCTTAGAGGTTTCAACTACCTCCACTTACCTTATGACAAACTTCCTCCATAATATTTTGCACACCAGTACAGAGCTTTCGAACAATCGAACTTTTGTCCTATAACAAATTTAGTTTTTACTGAAAATATATTAAACAATCCATTAGCAGACTAATGACGAGTATTAACACAATGGCTTATTGGCCAAGTTTGGTTCTACAAACATGCTTATTTTTTGGTAATGTATTATATTATGGTTAATATGTTCAAAAACATTCAAACCGTTCATTCATTAAGTGAATGTACATCTATTAACATGGATAATTTAAGAAGTGAATTTGGATAAATTTAAATAAAATGTAAAATTGATGTGGGTAATACAATGACTCACTAGTCATGTCTGGTTCTACAATCTTGCTTATTTTTTCTTAATGTATTATATTATTATTTTTTGCTTATTTTTTCTTAATGTATTATATTATTATAAATACGAGTTTGTTCAAAAACATTCAAATCTTACTTAAATGAATGTACATTTATTAACATGGATAATTTAAGAAATGAATTTGCATAAATTTCAACAAATGTAAAATAGATGTGGGTGACATAAATATTAATTAATTGGTGTCTTTATATTAGAGAAGGAAGTATGTCAAGCTAAACTTATTACTAAATTTAAAATTAAATTTGCTGCCTATTTGGATCAACATTTATTATGTATATAAATTATTACTCATCTCTTCCATAATTGAAAGTCCTCAGTTAAACTTTCTTTAAGATAAACTTCTGTTAACCTTTGTCTGCATTAAAGGAGTGATATTTTCTTATAATAAAGGGTGATTTTTTAATCGTAGTTTTTTTTTCTAAAATCGAATAAAACACTCAAGTTTCCATCACATATTAAAATTTTTCATTGGAATCGATAAATTGGTCTTTGCCATTTAGTTTTTAAAGATAATTTCAGGTAAATGTTGTCCGCGGCTTCGTCTTAAAATGTCCATTCGGAAGGTCCAAATTTTCGTCACTTTTTCGAGCATTTCGGCCTGTATTCCACGAATAACATGTGATATGTTGTCCTGTAAGGCTTCAATAGTGTTCGACTTGTACACATCGACTAACGGCTTGACATAACCCCACAAGAAATAATCAAGAAGCGTTAAATCGCAAGATCTTGGGGGTCAATTCAAAGGGACAAATCAAGAGATAAGCTGCTCACCAAATTCATCCCTCAACATATCCATTGTTTCCCGAGCAGTATGGCATGTCGCACCGTCCTGATGAAACCACATGTCAACCAAGTTCAACTCAGCCAATTGGGGCTAAAAAATATCGCGTATCATGGCTCGATATCGTTCGTCGTTGGCAGTAACGTTTCTTCCACGGTCGTCTTTGAAGAAAAATAGACCGATGATGCCACCAGCTCATAAACCACACCAGACTGTCGTTTTTTCGGGATGCGTCGGTAATTCATGTATGCCATGTGGCTGTTCATCACTGCAGATGCGACAGTTTTGCTTGTTTACGTATCCGTTCAGCAAGAAATGAGCCTCATCGCTGAACACAATTTTTCGATAAAACAGCGGATTTTCATTGAGCTTTTGTAAGGCTCATTCACCAAAAATTAGACGTTGTGGTAGGTCATTCGGCTTCAATTCTTGCATTCTAGGTTTTCTGACTCAAATCGACTTGTAAAATGTTCCTTGTGGTTGAGTAACACATGCCCAATCGCTGAGAACGGCGACGAATTGACATTTCACGGTCGTCATTAACACTGGTCGCTACGGCTGCAATATTTTCTTCGGTGATTCAGCAGGTCGATTATGACGATCATAAAATGATCGTATCAAACGATGCACATTTGTCACAGAGCACGAATTTTTATAATAAATGTCAACGATTTGTAATCGTTGCTCGTTTGTTAGTCTTTCCATGATGAATTGCCAAAGTATACTGTACACTTTTCACTTTGACAGATGACGTTTGGAAGCCATTACTAACCAGTGATGCCAACATGAAAAACTTGAATCTTAAAAAATCATCCTTTAATACCTGCGAAACTTTTTTCGTGACGAAAGCTGGTTACGTACATGGATAAAACGATTAGGAATAACTTTTCTATAGAGCAATACCAAGCAATGCAGAGTTTTCGTCTTAAGTCCTTTAATTATCTTCTAAAACTAATGCCTCTAGATAAAAGTTAGTTAAGAACAAAATCTTCTACATTGAAAATTTATTTTCTGAAAAGGAAAGCAATCACTTTTTAGGATTTGTGTTGTAAGTCTTAAGTACTAATTTATTCCAAATTCTCAACTGATACAAAGGAATTTTCAATTATACTCGTATATTTTTAATCCCAATGAACAATTTGGTAACAATTTTTAACATTTGTAACAAACAATATACTCTATTTTTCAATGAAATAATTTATTACAGACTCTAACAATGACTATCAGAACCAATTTAAGCAAAGAAGAAATAAGAAAATCTGGAAAAGACTGATTTCATTCCAATCATATTACTGTAATACACATAGTGTAGAATATAAAGTATGCTGGCTTCGAGAACTTTTATATGAAAAAGGACGAAGATGTATTGAATTTGTGCATTCATATAATATAGAACATAAAGTATGCCAGCTTCGAATGCCTTCATATGGAAAAAGATAAGGACTGACTGGCTTGCTGTCCTCCATTCAAAATTTAGACATCCACAACAGTTATTTTACCGAAACTTCAGCGTTGAGGGTAGGTTAACCTTAAGGTATTAAGTCAATATTTTGCATATGGTGTTTGACATCACGTGGCATAGTTTTAGTGGGCTATGCTAGCTATTTTTAATATACTACAAGTGAATACTCATTTTTTTATATAAACCTCTTTTCCCACTCGAATATTTTGCAAATTGAATACGGTGTTTAAAACACATTAGAAAGTTTTTTAATCCATTGAAAAACTTTGCAACGGATATAGGAACTTCTCTTTTGACAAACTAAAGTCTTATATAGTTAATTTAGTTAATTTATTTATTTACAGCATTGCTCTTACAGATTACAAAAATAGGAAAACTTGAATAAAATAACATAACTATAGTTACAAGTATATAACTATACATATTTATTAAGTAGTCAGTTGCAATAGATTACTACAATAAATTACAAATTTAGTAAAAATCTTCAAAATGAGGTATCAGCTAAAAGTCTGAGTACAGCTCGTCTAAACGAAAATCTATTGAGATTTATATCGACAGTATTGGCCACCAAATTAAATATTTACAAACATCGAGTAATTGGTTCATTCCTTCCATAATTAGTTCGATGGAATGGAACAGCGAACAAATGAGTTTCTCTTAAAGACCGTGTTGGTATATGAAAGGGTAGAACGGATAGCAATTCGGGCGAATTAATGTTTGAATCTATAATATCCTTTATAAAAATGATGCCTAGGAGCTTTCTGCGGTTAGAAAGTTGCATAATTCCAAGAATATTGCAACGGCTTTTGTACGGTGGCATGTTATCAAAAGAAAAGTTCTTTCGAAGGGCAAATCTTGTGAAGCGCTTTTGAATTTTCTCAATCCGATTGATACCTACTTCATAAAAAGGACTCCAAACAAAGCTTACGTACTCTAAGTGAGATCTTACCAAAGTGATAACATATTCTACATCTGGTTAACCAAGTAGTTTCATTTAGCGATAATTATTATACGATAGATATGTTAAAAAATGTCGTAAATTAAAATAATCTTAAGTCAAATTTTTTATATGGAAAAAAAATCTTGTCTTGCCACCAGCCACCTTTTCTACCAGAAATTTTGTATGCCTCCAACTGTAGATGGATCTAATCTTGTCTACTATCAACTTTGATACAGAACACGTTATTACCTATCATCTTTTGTATAAGAAGGACATCTTCAGTCAATTTTTTTTTTAAACTGAGGATTTCTTCAGAAAAACAACTTAGCAACAATTTCAGTAAAGAAGACTTTAAGTGCTGTTCAACTAAATCTGTGCTAGAGAGAAATTTTGGAAATTGTAGTGGCCAACATTACCCACATTACTTAAAAGGAAAATAGTCTAGGAATAACTTCCCTGTATTAGAAACATAGAAAAGTTCCGTTTCTGATTTACGTCGAAGTGTGCTTATTTAATTAAAAAACTATAACACAGTTGCAATACAATGCTTCATTTTACATCATCGTTTCCCCGGCTTTAATGGAGTACCTTGTTTTGCACTATTCCTTCATTACTACTACAGATTCACTCAAAAATTTCGTTACCCCCAAGTGCTTTATTTTTGGTAATATTTTTTTTATTAATCATAATAATTTCCAAAAATTCGAAAAATTTCAGTAGCACCTAATTAAAACTGTATATTTGGCACATTAAAATGGATAATTAAAAAAAGTAAATTTCCATAAAGTTTATTAAAATATTACCATATACAAAAAGAGGCAAGCCTTCCTGGCTGTCTGTTTCTCAGTGACCACAAACAGGCAGACCGACTGGCTGCCTGTCTGGTGTCGTGCAGACACCGTCTCAGATCAGCTTTAAAAACAAAAACACGCACTTCAAAAGGAGATTGACCCAACTGACCCAAGGCCATTTGCAGTGGTTGGTTTTTTTTTTATTTAGGTTTCTCTATAAAAATTAATTGTAAAGCTAAATTTATGTTAAAGTACTTAAAACGAGTGACTGTGGCACCAAAATTTTTTTATTATTTTTATCGTAAAAAGAATTTGTGTAATCTCAGCAGGAAATATACATTAACAAATTCAACAAGATTTGTCACGTACATCTAAATGGCTCTTCCCATTTAAATTGTCTTTTTTATGTAGTCAAAATTTATGTAACTTTAGATTTATGTGCGGAGATTTACACATTTTTAAGAATGAGTGCAAAAAACTCATAAAGATAACTAAATGTTTGTGGTTTGCTCTTAATGATGTTAACCTTTAACAATAGGAATTCAAAAAATAAAAACCAAAAGCAAAATAACCAGTAAAAAGGCTATATTATTAAACCCAAGATTTCCGCTTCAGATCACATTAAATTTTGGGTATTTAGCTTTCATTAGAATGATAACAATTACAACAGAAAATTATTATTATGTTTTATAACCTAAGAACAGTAAACACAGCTAAATTTTGTTAAAGGTCGTTTTTGCATTCAAGTTCGTGTCTTAAGTCGTTTGTTTCATACACATAAAAGGACAATAATTGTATTACACGCACATATTTAATGAAGAAATATAAATGTACACGAATAATACAAAATTTTTTTTTACGAAAGTTGGCTTTTCTCAGTCCACTTTTGAACGAAGCCATCCACGGTTTGGGTTTGGTTTAGTTTTTTTTTTTTTTTTTTTTTTGTTCAGTAGCTGGACATTTGAAAACATTTGAATGAGGAAGGTAACTAACGAGTTTACATTTCTCCTATTCTCCTTCTTAAATATTTTATAAAAATAAAATAACAATTTTAACAAATAACTATTACTCAAAACCTGATATTGTAACAGAATAATTTCGTTCTTTTGCATTAGTGAGCTATATAGCAACTCGAGTAGTTGCAAGCTTTTTTGTAAGTAAAGTTGTATCCAAATGCTGCTATATTAAAAATTATTATCATCAGTCACATTTTTTCGTAAAAAATTGAAGCGAAGCAAAATTTTGTAGTGATTGTATTTGCTTTTTCAAAAATTACATCGATATGATATTTTCGTAAATCTGTTGTCAATTAATTGTTGATTACCAAAAGACTCCTAAACATTTTTCGATCGCGAAGCTATAACTGAAAGCCTGCTACTAAAAGTACATTATTGCAGTGGAAAAAGCGGTATATTATATGTGTAAGGATACTTTTGTCATGCCTACTACTATTATAACGAACCGGTACACCGTCCATGAAACTGTGGACAGCCTTTCATGATGGAAGATACAACTCAATTCAGCCAAACTTTTTATATTCAAATCTAATACTAAAATGGATTCAACAAAATGTTATTCCCAACCATTTGAAATATATTTACTCGATCGGTTGTCCGGCAGTTGAGCTTTATATGTCGTTCAAACTTTTAGCTAAAATTTGTCCATTTCTGTAGCAATTTATTGACAATTTTGCTTTTGATTTCGACAACCAAAAAGAAAATTGTATTCAGTATTGGTTCTGATTCTTACAACCGAACCAAAACCCACAATAAACTTGATATTGGTTCATATAAACGAAATGGGGAAACAAATAATTTTGATTCTAATTAGTTTATGAAATGTTTTATTTGTCAACTGGTTTGATTCCACCCAGAAAAAAATTAAAAATGAAAAATACGATTTTTTTCGTATTGCTTCACGCAAATGGCGCATAACTTCAAGGTAAAAGTCCTTATTTACAGTACAACCTTTTAGTAAGAACTACTGATGCACTACGCCTTGGTAATGACAGAAAACAGTGAGCAAACCCTTGACATTTGATCGGACTTGGCGTGCTTTTTTTGGTCTTGGCTCTCCTGGACTCTTTCATTGAGCTTTGGTTTCAATGTCATAACCATATTCATATCCATGAATCGTCACCAGTTATAATTCTTTTGAGCAAATCTGCATCATCGTTGACGTCATTCAATAATTCCTGAAACTCCTGGTAAAAATTCAGCAATTTTGGAACGAACTTCGCTGCCACACGCTTCATGGCCAAAATTTCCGAAAAGATTGCATGGCATGAGCCAGCTGATAAGCCGACATCCTCAGTAACTTCTCTAATTGTGATTCGATGATTCTCCATAACAATTTTCTTCACTTTCTCAACATTTTCATCGGTTGTTGATGTGCTGGGGCGTCTAGAGCGTCATTCACATCTTCTCGACCTTCCTTCTTTTTTGACTCAGAGTACTTCCACCGTATGCCACTGTCAACATTTCAAGTGTTTTTGAGTACTTAATTCCATTTTTTACACAAAATTTGATGCAACTTCTTTGATCGATTTTTTCGATAGCAGGAAATTACCGAACATGCAAGACACTTGTTTTATTTATGCCTGTCACAAAGAAACAGAACATGCTATAGGATAAAACCGTCAACATAGCTTCGAGACGAGTGTACCAACATAAAAGAAAATAAAAATCGAAAGTCGAATGCACGTAGCCCGCAAAATTTGAAAATTAACTTTATTTTTGGAACACACCTCGTGTATCTGAGACTCGTTCATTCATATCATAAATTCAGAAAATTAATTATTTGAAGCATTTTTACCATGAGCAACTCGGAACCAGTGGTTTTTTCCTCGCAAGAAATGAAACTACACAGAGTTTTAGTTCTGATTCAGATGAAAAATCGTCCTTTCATTTCTGATTGACAAAATATATGTTCAATTATCTTTGGATAGAGTTTCTAATTCCGTTTCAAACAAGAAACAAAGTTAGTGAATTTTTGTTTCGAATATAAATTAAAAATAAACTTTCAATTCAACCACTCTGTAGTGTCGATAGGTAACTGTTTGAAATTCATAACATGCCACGTCTTCTATATAAAATCGAACGATTGGCATTGTTCTAGAGAGAATTCTTAGTTACTGATTACGCATTTCTATTACTCGTACACTTGGGTCTATGTGAATTAAAATCACATGTATCATTTGTATCATTTTATAACTACTCTAATGACAAACAATTAATTAAACGAAAGAAAGCTGTTCTCCTCACTGTGTTCAATACAGAATACAATTCTTTCGAAAAACTTCCACTCAATTATCTCAGTAGCAAGCTTTCTTAAGATATAAATGGCATAATTTAGAAGCAGTCAAGTCTTTTATATATAGTCGTACAACTGACACTGATAATCTATTCAATAGGCAATTTTTAGTAACACGAAAGTTACTCACAGGCAAACTCTCCGACTGAGTTTGCTGTGAAGCCGTTTTTTTAGAAACAGTTAAAGTCAATCATTTATATCACCAGCTTTTGTACTTACTTTCTATATTCGCTAAATTTATTTAATTTCCTTTCCAGCTTATATGGAACCTGACGACTTGGCCACACATGACAGATTGGAAAAGCTACAAGAACGCCATAAAAGATCTGCTCATCGCAACACTTTGGCGGACATAGAAGAGGAACAAGAACGCCTAGAAGCAGAAGATGACTTGGAAATAAATGAAACTGCACCTCATCGGAGACCGAAACGTCAAGCGCCCTATATGATTTACCCGGAAATTTTGGTAATAGTCGATTATGATGGCTATCGCCTGCATGGTGGTGATAATTTACAGGTAAATATACCAAAAAATGTACAGAATTTTAAACACAAAAAGCGAATTGAAAATGGCAAATACACTCCCTATACCGGGCTATCACAAAGGAACCACAAAGAGGAGTGTGTTTAGAATGAAACTGAAACAAAAGAACTGTCTGATTTATTACAGTCACTTAAAGTCTAAAGTAAAAGGCGTCGCGATCATGTTAAACAATATGTTTTTTTTTTTGTATTTTTTACTTTGCAAAGATCTTATTTTTCGACTGTAATTTATTTGTGACAACACTTTATCGCCTTTTAGGAATTTTGCATATTTTTTAAATTCAAATTATGCACACACCCGTAAAATCTCTAGATCTAACATGATTTATTCCTCCGTTTGGTGGCGGCTTAAAACGTGACTTCACTTTTTGTTTACATTCTTAAGAATGTTTCTTTTTTTTTTTTGTTGTAATTGTCTGCTTTTTTAAAATTTTGCCGCCTTGTTAAAATTCTACAAATGTTTTTGTACTTCATTAATACGAATTTGAATTCTTTTCGTTTTGCTTTTCTGCCGCTTTTATAGGTGAAACGTTATTTCATTGCCTTCTGGAATGGTGTTGATCTCAGATATCGTTTGCTCAAAGATCCTAAAATTCGTGTCAGCATTGCTGGTATAATTATATCAAGGGTAAGTGAAGAGAATGATGTTTTTTAATGATAATTTGAAAAAATGTTTTTGGCATTAAAAAAACCTTCAACGATTAGAAGGATTTGAGGTGATTTATATGTGTGAAATTTTCATCAAAAAAAATAATAAATAATTAAATAGAATTAAGACCACCCACAAGTTTTTGTGCCATAATATGGAATAAGGATTTCCAATTCAATTTAATGTTAAGGTAGTCCTTTAATTAAGAAAATTGGGGAGAAGTTGCGGAAATTAAATTGAATTAGAATTATTATCATTAGAACTAAAATCACTCATACGCTAGCATGTAGTAATTATTAGATATTACTGAATTTTTGTAACAGGTTTTATTTTCGAAATAAGGCAAATGTAGGAAAAATAATTTCATTTATGGAACAGAATATGACCGAGTCAAAGCAGATGGCAGGGCTGCTTTTAAGGCCAATCCTTTGCTAGTTTGCAGATAAAAGAAGAAACATTTTGTTGTATTTGAGAATCACATGGCTTATTGTCATAGAAAAAACTAAGTAAAACTATTTGATCGCACTTTCATACTTAATTTTTCATATTGTAACCGCCACTGGCTAGCAGAGCTGCATCTAATTTGAATGCACTTTTATGTACATTTTATTACCATTGCACATTAACTGTTATCCTTTGTTTTTGTAAAAATTCTTCTTCTTTCCGTTGCACTTTGGCATGCGGCAATTCTATTTCCGCCTGGAACAGAACATAGTCAATAAACTAAAAGAATTTTAACGATTTCACATCGATTAAAATCACAAACATAAAATTGACTTTTACTTTAACACATATAATTACGTATCGGCTTGCAAATGCATTACTCATACGTCAAAAAATATGTAAGACACAAAAACACTTTGACATAATTTCTGTTGTTCTGAATAATTCGTTGTTTGCGAATAATTTTACATTTGTGCTTCAATAAATTACCTAAAAGGCAGACCATAATACGTGCACCTTAGCTCTAGTGTTAGTAAACGTCACTAATACGCCTACTACGCATTGTAATTGTAAGCACTCATACGTTTTTACTTCATATGTTTTACTTCATACTTTGACATAATTTCTGTTGCTTTCACTTTGCGAATAATTTTACATTTGTAATGTAGTAAATTACCTAAAAGGCAGACCATAATACGTGCACGTAGTGTTAGTAAGCGTCACTAATACGCCTACTATGCATTGTAATTGTAAGCACTCATACGTTTTATAGCTCAATTTAGTGTTAGATTTCTTCTTTAATTTTATACCTCCTACTTCTAAATGCCAAAGCAACAAACAGTAAATTTATATAGAGCAGATACTAGACAAACGCTATTCAAATCTCCAATATAATCCCGAATACGATTAGTAAAAGATTGCAGATTATGGGTGATTACTCATACTCCAGCAAACTATAATAACTAAAATCACGCATACTACTTTAAACCTTTATAGTTAAATGATTTCCATTTTGTTTGACACAATTTTTAATCAATTCGATTCAATGATTTGATTCCATTCAATATTGATTATTAATATTATTATTTATATCCCTAATATCATTTATAGCTAGAATAAAATTCCCCAATACGCTGTACCATTATGTCATTACCAAACTTAATATCACATCTACACTGTTGTGATAAGAAGGTTCCTAATTACAATTATGGATTATGGGTTTGAATCCGTTATAATCGTTTTTCTTCAAATTCATCAAAGTTACTAAAATATTTTTTCTGACTAATTAGTTAACCATTACATTTACTGGCTCCCTTCATAAAGGAGACGAAAACATCATAATGATGTTTCTGATTCTCATTTAAATTATAATTAAAAATTTCATTTTATAAATTCTTAAAGTTGTTAATTCTCGTCCCCATGACTAAAAAGTCTTGAAATCAAGCACAGGCTCCAAATAAGAAAATAATTTTGACTTATTTCAATTTCTAGCATCCGAATCAAATTTGTTCACAATATTGATTCTAACTCCGATATCCAAATAAACATTTTATTGAATTTTATTTCTGTTTCATACCTTTAAAACGAAACTACAAACGAAACAATACTAGAAATAAAATTAAACCCAGTTTTAGCTTTGATTCAGTATATAAAACTTTTTTTTTTGTGTTTCATTTGAAATTTTTTAGTTTAAAAAAACACAATGTTTTATGACTATGAAAATTTCTGAGCGCACAGACTGTAATTCCAAGGAAAATACATCAGGACAGAAACCTGATATT
>JAHXMU010000055.1:44433-68736 GCA_019455685.1 Philornis downsi | reverse complement strand
TAATCATGAGCTGCATATCGCCATCGTCGTGGTCAAGTGGAAAAATGTTGCTGCAGTGGTATCAAAAATTAACGAGGATTTAGCAAAAGCAGGGTTTAATAACAAATCAACTTATTTATTTCGATGAACAAAAAGTTTACGCTTATTGTCGCTGCAGTGGTATCAAAAATTAACGAAGATTTAGCAAAAGCAGGGGTTAATAACAAATCATCCTATTTGTTACGATGAACAAAAAGTCTACGCTTATTAGACTCTGCGCGAACGTTTACAAATATAACTGGGTAATTTTATGTACGTCGGTTCCACCTAAAACAACGTGAATAATATAAGTCTAGAGATTTGAATAGCACTCCTTGCAAACAGGTATTATTACGGCGTAGTGGTCGACTATTAAAAATTATACTACACCACACAATAGACTTACCTGTCTCATGACGACAGTTGGTGAATCGATTCTGAGAAACTTCGATAGCAAAATATTCCGTAAAATAAGTAGATCTAGTTTCATTGATAGAGATTATTAATGTCTTCTTAATCATGAGCTGCATATCCACATCGCCGTGGTCAAGTGGAAAAATGTTGCTGCAGTGGTATCAAAAATTAACGAAGATTTAGCAAAAGCAGGGTTTAATAACAAATCAACTTATTTATTTCGATGAACAAAAAGTCTATGCTTATTGGACTTTGCGGGTAAGTTTACAACTATAGCTGGATAATTTTATCTACCTCGGTTACACCTAAAACAACATGAATAATATAAGTCTAGAGATTTGAATAGCATTTCTTGCGAACAGGTATTATTACGGTCTAATGGTCGACTATTAAAAATTATACTACACCACACAATAGATTTACTTGTCTGATGACAAAAGTTTGTGAATCGATTCTGAGAAACTTTGAGAGCAAAATACTCCGTAAAATACGTAGATCTACTTTCGTTGATAGAGATTATCACTGTCTTATTAATCATGAGCTGCATACCGACATCGCCGTGATCAAGCGCATCAAAATACAGTAATGTGTTGTACTTCAACATGAAATATGTTCTACAAGAAAGCAGTGGGCGACCCAATATTGTTTTAGTTTCATTAATAGAGATTATCAATGTCTTATTATTCATGAGCTGCATATCGACATCGCCGTGGTCAAGCGCACCAAAATACAATAATGTGTTGTACTACAACACGAAATATGTTCTACGAAGAAAGCGTCGGGCTATCCAAAATTGGCCGACTAATACATTGATGAAAGAACCGGGCATTTGAGATCCTACCAAATTTTGGTGCGTTAAATTTAAGAACAGCAAAAGCTCTGTAAATGCTTTCTTTTGCACTTTTTTTTGATTATAGTTTAATCGTCCTAAGTTTTACGTGCCGAATATCTGCAGTCAACAGAAGTTCTAACATGGTTGTCGATATCACTATATGGAGGCTAGCGGCGTTTTCAAATTTATCATCATTTTCTGGACATGGACACTGATTTCAACAAAAGGGAATAGGAAGAAAAAGGATTCACATGATGTGTACCCGATATACATGTCAATCAATCATAATCAATTAATTTTGATTGAAAGAATGAAAATTTTTGATATAAAAAAATTGTGCAAATGGAAAATATTTACACAATACGAAGTACTTTGAAAGTACTGATAATGAAAACAGATTTTGGTAAAGCACTAAGCTTGTCATAAGTAAACAGCGACTATACAGGATGTTTCCGATATTAGAGTACATGTAGGAAAAGCATAAAAAATCGTCCTCTAATTTAGTTCTAAAAAAATGTGGACATGACCAGATTTTGGGGCATATAAAGAGCATCTAGAAATTCACGCATTGGCTTCATTAACTATCAAATTGTCTTATTTGAATTAGAAAAAATACACAAGTTATTGTTGAGGAACAAATGCATGTTACTGTTCGGTGCGGATTTTGGGATGGAGGCATCAGTTTGTGATCAGACAATAATAGTTAATGGTTCTCGCCATCACGACAAGTCAATAAAGTTTTCTGCACGTAGATTGCAAGATATAAATGCCCTCTTTGTGTTGGTATTTCAATTACTGCAAGAGTCGTTTCCTTCTTGGATGAATTTAAGAATACTCTTGGTGGGGGTAGCTAACAATTCATTCTTTTATTCATTCTTGCCGATAGTTGTAACTACTTTTCATAAAACAAGTTTTGAATCAGAATTGATAAATACGAGTATATCTATCACGAATAATTTATTTTTTAATTACTTATAAAGTTTTGTCATTTAACACGCAATATTTATATTCACTTCACGTCAGCGGTTTTTTTCATTGATTTTTCACAAGTTTGTAAAGCAAAAAACGACAACCTTCTTCCACTAATATTGTACAAAGATGGCATTCATGGTCTGCTGACAAAACGATAAAAACAGCCAGAATAAAACCTTTAACACAAAACCCTCAATGAAAACCTCAAATGGGTTGTACAATAAAAAAAATACTGATGAAATTTAAGTGGAAAATTAGTTGGCTCATGTTACAACCTCACTGCCAGTTTCGAAAAAAAACCGCAATTGAAGTTTAATGCGAACTTAAAGAGGTTTTCTTTAATATAAACAGAGAAAAACTGATATCCTCTACGGGTAAATCATTCTTTTGTACACTTCAACATCAAGTTGTAATTAGAATTATTATGTTGTAAGAAAGCCTCTACGACCCGCTTCCAACTTCCAATACTTGTTAAGTTTGACATTTAATTTGAATTTGATTTTTTACTTTTTTTCTCTTTTTGAAATTTTCTCACATACCCGCACCGACCGGTTTCCTTTCTAAACACGTTACAAAGTCACATTGCAGTCTTTTTCCTCAATAATTTTTTTTTTTTTATTTCCAATTTCCTAACTCCTAACACCATTGCCTGAACGCATTTGCCAAATCAAACACCCCAGTAGAGTAGTATGGCGGCACTTAACAAATTCCACTACTAGAAAAAAACGGCAAAACCAGCACTGAAAAATTACCTACTTCCTTGAGGTGGTGCCGGCCGTCAAGTTTCGAGTTGAAATGACGATGGCAAAAAATAAAAAGATCAACCAGAAACGCAAAATCGACCAAATCATGATAACAAATTTTTAATACATTTTAATTAAAAGCGAAATGTGTTTTAGGTTTTCGCATAAGATTTATTATCGCTCTAAAGTCTTTTTTTGTTGTCTTCTATTTTGACACCAAGAAACGCATGATTTCGTTTTAGAGTCAAATTTCGTAGCACTACAGTTGGTGATAAGTGTGCGTGAATAAAGTGGATCAAAAATATGTAAGCAAAAAACTGTACAAATTGCCATGATGTCTTTGATAAGTAAGCGCTCACCGAGTTTTTCGACAAACTAGAATAATGGGTCTGTGGCACATGTCTCAGTCAATTCCCTAACAAAATTGTCGATATTAAATTTTTTAAATGAAATATTTTCGGAAATCTATTTTAAATAAATTTGACCTTGACCGATTATTTGAATAGCTAAACCATAATAAAAACAAACAATAAACAAATTCACTTGCATCTCATGAATGGGACATGGGTGAGCTTCTCACATTCAGTGAGCTTACACGCATTCCGTTTTTAGACTTTACGACGATTTCGAACGTAACAGTTTGAGAAGCATTTACAAGACTTGTCCATTGCTCAGCTACACACAGTGATCGGCAGACACATCGAGGTAACTGCCGCTCAAATAATGATAGGTGGCTGTATGCCGTGTTGATCCTGCGATCGAGCGAACAATGGTCACATATATGTACTAACCATCAGGCCGCGGTCGGTTCATAATATTATGCATTAAATATCTAGTTCCAGATTTTGGCATGGTATCTCATAAACCGAAAGAACATTGGCTAACTTTTGAGTTGTTCGGATCCAATTTGAGAGGAATTGAGAGGAATTTTAAATTTCTATAGGCGCAGTAGGTCCCTGTAAAAAAATCTCAAAACAAAGTATTATCGAAGCTCCAGAAAATGTTTAAAACCGGTTTCGGATTCTAATAGGCAAAAGTTATGTGTATTATCTGGTTTGATACCAAAGTGCGTTAGTTTCCTTCTCTCAACATATTTATTGTTTTCGACTTTTGCTATTTTAACTATATTTTAACAACAGATGAAAGGGTTTGAACAAATATCATTAATATTCCGTGCGAACCGAAAGAGGTGGAAACCTTTTACTGTAACTATTCGATTAATATTGAGGTTTACATCAAGGGAAAATTATCTTTATGAGCTTAGTAACTCCGCTAGGGTCCGTGTTGTGTTACCTTAATAGTTTTAATTATTCTTATTCAATATTAAGTTTCAGTTTCGGGAAGAATTTACAGAACGGGACGATTAGACAGAAATGGTCTATACAAGGTGGATATATTGAACTGAACATTTCGTTATATCTCATAAACTAATATCAGTTTCGAGAAGAATTTACAGTACGGGAAGATTGGACTGAAATGATCTATACAAGGTGGATATATTGAACTGAACATTTTGTTATATCTCATAAACTGAAAGAGCATTGGAAAACTAATAACATTTCCGAATTTCCCGGATACAATTTATTTATTTTTTTTTAAATGTGGCCGAACTCTAGATCGCTACCACCACGTTTCTATAGAAATTTTGTTAGACTTGCCGAATATTTACCTACACGAAGTGTTTGTGAAATCGGCTTATTTCTGAAACGCATAGTGACTGGTGGCGAAATGTGACTCACTTAGAAGACAATGAGCGAAAACGCGTTTGAATCATGGAGAGCCCGCGCAAGCGGTGGCCAAGCCAGTATTGACGCTCAGAACGGTATTGCTATGTGTTCAGTGGGATTGCCAGAGGATCATCTACTATGAGCTGTCTTAATTCGAAACTGTTCTGACAATGATTGGGCCTCCTGAAAGAAGCAATCGAAGTGGAAGTGGCCAGATTCAGTTAATTGTGTCCCATAAGAACAATTCTTTTGAAAGCATGGTTAGGAGATTATTGTACATACAGTTTGAACCTGGCAGGAAATGATTACCAACTGTTCCTGTTTATGGGGAATTGCTTTGCTGGTGAAAAATTCTCCATAAGAAAAAATAGACTGTCCCAGTTTTATTGCCAATAAGATTTTGTGAGAGGCATGCCTTAAAAATAGCAACAAATTATTGCACAAAACGATGCATTTTTGATCTAACCGGAATCATTCAAATTATGCTTTTAATGTCAGCCTTTAACGTCATACAAAAAAATAATGGATTTCTGTTTACTACGCCTTATATGTACTCGTACATACAACGCCCCCTATCGTTACACATCACTCATTCAAAATAGCAATATTGCAAAGCATTATCTTATTTTTAAACTAGCATAAATCGGAAGTTGCGAAGTCGTATCAACAAGGAAAATGAAAATTCTAATGACAAATTCTTATCGTTCACACAACAATCGTTGTAGCCAGCCATTCTTAAGGACACAAGTTTTCTTAGAAATACTCAATTTGTCACTTTAGTGCAATTTTGAGTCGCTCAATAGACCGTAATTTATACAGTTTCCTTCTCCTTTTACGATTGACTTAAAATTTCCATTCTTAATGGTTTATTAATAAAACATAATACAAACGTATTTCATTTTGTTTGCTTGTTATATTTTGTATGCGATCTCATAAATCTAAAGTTTTTAGATTTATTTCTTCTATTAATATGTTTTTTGGGGTTGTCAATTAAATTAAAGTTCAATTTACGCAATAGCATTTGGTTTTTTTTTTTCGTTGGACATTAGTTTGTTTCCTTCTCAGTCAACGTAACTCATAGGAAGTGGTTGAAAATACGTTAAAGTCGTTAAGAATTAAATAAGCCCACGCTGAGGCCACATTGAGAATGAAAATATATATATGTATATATAGTTAATACTACAAAAATTATAAGGTATTAAGCAATTGACAATTCGTGCTGTGAGTTTGGTTTTTTGTGTGGATTTTTTCCTACTTCTTCTACCAGCCCATTTGCAGTTTTCGTTGGTTTCAATTTCGTCGTTGGACTGCCTCATTTTTTCCTTGTCGCATTTCATTTGCTTTGGTCTTTTTTGTAAAGTGATATCTAATGCGGTAAATTACATATATTTGCATTTTTGGTTATTTTTTAGGTTTTGGTAGTAATTCAAGATTTCATAGGTACTGCACTACTTTACTGCTTCGAGTGTTATTTAGTGGCGGCAGTGGCTGCAACGACCAACACAACGGTTCATGCTGAATGTCTATTTGAAAATGATAACTATTTGGACTTTCGCTTTTAAAGACATTTCAGACAATTATTGTAATGTTGTCGTTGATTGTTTCTTACCAAGTTTTCATTGTTGGTATTCTTTGTTGGCAGTGACCACCCACACTGTGGAACACACGAGTCGCCAATTCTTTAAGTTTGAAAGCTACACCCACTGCCACCTATTTGAAAATTGGCATACGACTGTTAGACTGATAGAAAAGTCAAGTCAACTGTAGACCATTAGGGTCACAACTTGTGCCAAATTCCCTTTAACACAAATATTTGCATTTTATGATTATTGACCATTATTGGCGCATGAAATGTATGAGGACTACTGTGTGCGGGAGATTGGAAAGCCTTCGTTAATAGCCAGGAACCATTTTCGAAATACGAATAGCAGTTGTGACATAAATACTGATATCTTTCTCGGAAATTAACACGACATGTTCATTTGCTGATTGAAGTGGTATATGGGGTAATACTTTTAGTTTATTGGAGTCGAAATGATATAGAGGTTCTCTTATGAAATGGCTGATAATTCCATTGGGAGTTTTTTATTTCAGTTCTGTTGAGGAATATATTAAAAACAAATTCCCTTGCATTTTAAGCATGAGATATGGGCGAGCTTCTCATATTCAGTGAACTCATACGCATTCTATTTTTAAACTCTCCCATAGCGATTTACAGTCTAACGACGATTCCGAAAGTCGCAGTTTAGGAAGCATTTACAAGACTTAATGATTACTTGACTACTCGAAGTGTCCGTTAGACGCGTCGAGGTGATCGTCGCTCAACTAATGAACATGCAAACGATAATCGTGTGTACTAACCATCAAATTAGTTAACCAGTTCTTCCGCGAAATTTCAAAAATGCCATTCTGAATAATTCAAATGACATGGAAAATATATTAGGTATATAGTTCTCGATGTTTTTTTTTTTTTTTTAAATAAAAATTCAACTTTATTATGAAAACATGTTTACAAATGATTCATTGAAAGTGTTGCCCATCGCTAGCCACTTCGAATTCCGTCACCGTAAAACTGTTGATCTTTTGAGGCTATCCACGAATCTAGCCATTCCTTGATGTCGTCATGTGAGTGGAACTGCTGGTCAGCCAGACTGTGTGCCATCGAGCGAAACAAGTGATAACCGGACGGCTCAATATCTGGAGAATATGGCGAATGGGGTAAAACTTTCCATTTCAACGTTTCCAGGTAGATTTCAAAGGGCTTTGCCACATGAGGCCAAGCGTCGTCATGCTGAAGAATCACTTTTTCATGCCTCCCGCGTATTGTAGGCGTTTCTCGTGTCAAGCTCAGCTCAATCGTATTAATTGAAGTCGATATCGATCCCCCTTGATGGTTTCGCTTGGTTTCAACAGCTCCTAATACATACCACCGACTTGATCCCACCAAATAAAGAGCATAACCTTCGCAGCGTGAATATTTGGCCGAGGCGACGACATAGAAACATGACCGGGTAGCCTCCATGACTATCTTTTCTTTGGATTGCTGCAATGAAACCATTTTTCATCACCCGTTACAATACGATAAGGAAAACCTTTTCTTTCTGTCACTGAATCAGTTTTTCATAGGCGAAAAAAACAACGCTTAACGTTCCTCGGCTTGAACTCATAAGGAATCTAAGTTCCTTGCTTTTGAATCATTCCCTACGCATACAATCGCTTGGAAATGGCTTGGTGGTTAACTCCTAATACTAAAGTAAGGTCTACCTGCGTTTGACACGGATCCCCATCAAGTAATGCCGTAAATTCAGTGTCTTCGAAGGTTCTTCGTATTCTTTCACACGAACAGTCGTCTTAAAAGCGACGGAACCAATCTCGATACGTTGTTTCACTTAAGCAGCATCTCCGTTTTGAAGCTCTCGATGAGCTTCCGCCGCCGCATACAGAAAATCAATACTTCCGCATATGACGATTATTAGACAAAAAATCATATTTATTCACACAACCAAAAGAATATTACACCAAACGAAAATCACTATTGTGCCGAGGCGGTATGTTTACCATATGCCTAAGCTTGGCCCACGATGGTTATGGCAAAATCGACTAGCACTTACAGCTGGGCATATGTTTACCATATGCCTAAGCTTGGCTCACGATGGTTATGGCAGAATCGACTAGCACTTACAGCTGGGGCCATCTATTGGCAAACAACGGGAAGTTAGTTGCGCACCTAATAGAATAATCGAACAATGACGTTCAAGTTCTGATAAATTAAATCTTTCCTATCTTTTTTTTGGCGACAATTTGAGACAGTCAACTTAGCCAAGGGTTGTCAAGTCAAGTTGACTGTTTAATCTTTATCCATAGGTATGAGAGACAGTAGCACATTTTCTGTGTGGCCTGTAAATCAGAAGATTTTCGGCAATTTCGCCATTTTCACATGTCATAGAGAACTCTGTACGTAGAAAAAAAAAACGAAATTTCAATCAAAAATAGTAAATTAGATCGCTGGATTTTTGTACGATTGAAACTGAAACGGTTCAGATAGGTCACATTCGTCTCATTAAATGGTGATTTTCAATTTCATATCAGTATTTCCTATGTTCGGGAAAACAGGAGCTTCCCACGAAATTTCAAATAAAAATAGTAAATTAAATCGCGGGGTTTTTATACGATTAAAACTGAAACGGTTCAGATAGATCACATTCGTCTCATTAAATGGTGATTTTCAATTTCATATCAGTGTTTCCTATGTTTGGGAAAACAGGAGCTTCCCGCAATGTTTTAAACGCGATAAATTCAAATGTTTGATTGAAAAGCTATTACTAAGAAATTGGTGCTCACCACTAAAATAATCGCTATATAAAACAACAGAAAATCTGGCTTTACCGTGGCTCAAATCTGGTTTCATCATGTTACTACCACCCACACACATTAAAAATGGATTTTTCATAAAATTAATCAAAAATACGGTTATCTCACTCACGTATGATTAATATTATTCCAAATTGTGGGAAGACGTATGACACGTTGTCATTTTCGATTCCTTATCACTCATACGACGTGCCTAACATAGTACGATATTTAAGCAAAAACTATTACATAAAAACAACATCTATGAATTTTCGCTTTCCATCATAGCTACACAAATTGTACATCTCTCTATGTAGCGAACAAGTGGTTAAATATATTCTTTTATACGAGTATGTAATATTTATTAAATATCTCATATACAGGGTGGCGCAATATAACGTGCATATTTAAAAAATAGATTAAAAAATAAATACAAAAGGTATGATTAAAATAAATCTAAGGCATTGTAGAGTAATAAATGGAGTTTATTTTTTAAAAATAACATCATCTAAATGGTGACCCTCTCTACGACGGCACTCCTCTAACCGTAAACGAAAATTATTGAAAACTTTCTGTTTCTGGGATTATTACCGTAGACTTTGAGTTTGAGGTATCTCCACAAAAAAAGTCAAGAGGCGTCAAGTCTGGAGTACGTGGGGGCCATGGGATATCACCTCTTTTCGAAATCAGTCTGCCAGGGAACATCTGCTTCAATGTTAAAATTCGTTGCAAACTTCGTCGCGATAATTGTAAAACAGACGATCTCTTGCGAGTCGACATTTGTGGATTTCCTCGTACTGACTCCATAACTCTCTCAACATTGTCTTCGGTCCTAGATGTTCTTGGCGACCATTTGCTTGTGCTTTAAATGTTTAAATGGTCTCTTCAAAACGCTTTACCCATATTTTAATTAAGTTAGCACTCGGAGCTTCACTAATTCGCCGTAGTCCATATTCAGCACAATATAGTCGCCTAGTAGCAATATATGAACGAGAGTTCTCGTAAAATGCGCGCACGCAAAATGCGCGACGCTTCCCGTCGAAGTCATTCATAGCGACTAAAACTCCATGAGCCCGCCAACCCAACGATGTAGGCGACCCCCCGCCCGCGCCTTTTCTATCCCGCAAAAAAAGATGATGCAATATGCACGTTCTATTGCGCCACCCTGTACTTACCATAACCACCACCCACATATACAAAATGTTACAAATCAATACAACGAATGAACAAAATGAACCCAGAAAGTAACATAAATTATTGTAATAAATGCCATAGATTGACTTAACCATTACAAGCATTGGCAAGGTGGTATTTCAAATCAACGCTTCATTTCAGTTGTAAAGCCAACTTCTTCATCAGTTTCCACACCAATATCGGTAATTAAAGCTTTCTTCGTTTTTGGATAGCCCTCCATAATAGCATCCAACATGTCGACACAAATTCGTTTGCGTTTACGATAGGCAGTGGTGACGGCGTCATATTTGCTTTCAATTTTCTTAATGTCCTGTGCAGAAAGCTGAAAGGAACGTAAAAGAAAACATGATTCTGTTGTAAATGTTTATGCGTTCTGATAAACAAACTTTAGTTTCCTTTTGTTCGGCTTCGTAATAGCGTAACTTCTCATTAGCTGCTCGTATATCATCTAAAAGCTGTTCCCTCTCTTCCTCTAATGCAGTTAAACTTTTGACTTTGCTTACAGATTTCAATCTCAACTCTAATTCATTTAGTTGAGTTTCTTTGGATTTCAATACCTGGCGAGCTTGATTTAATTTCTGTTTGGTCAATTGAACTTGTTTTTTAAGCTGGAAATGCACCGAAATTAGTATATATTTAAACGCTTTAAGGTGTTGCAGCTCACTTCCACAGGATTGCCATGTTGTTTGGCAAAATATATCTTTTGTTTGCCATAGATTTTAAACACCAAAATTTCCTTATCCACCAAAGTATCTAAACATCTGAAATTTGCAATTACAAAAATTCAGTTTTTAAACGTACATCATTTTTGGAATAATTTCTATAACATACTTTTGTATTACCGCTTTACCCCATTCGCCCTTGCCACATTTTTCTACCACATCGTTTATGGCATATGGCCGATTTGCCTTCACCATCAATTCCTGCACTGTCTTTAGAGCCGTTGGCTTCGACATCTAAAATGACATACAGAGATACAGAAATTCTAAATGTCAATAGTCAATACTTGTTTCCAATCAATTTGGCGTTGCATTATGGTTTGTTTTAAATCTCGGCATCTCACGTGTTTCCTGTCACAGTCACATTTCATGCTTTCAGATGTTTTATACGTTGCCACCACATTATAATAACATTATTTATTAACGCTTTAATATCATTGTAATTAGCAGTTATTTCTACATATTAATTACCTTTTTGTTATGGAAAGCAACGGCATAGGTACAATATCGTATTACGGTATGTCGGACGAAAGATTGACAAATCAGAAATTAATGTTAATGTCGCATAAAACACAACAAGTGGCAACGCCTGAACCAGTATTTGCGACCATGTTTAATATACATATAATAAATTATGAACACATAGTAGTAATAGATCAATAACAAAATAATCGAACAGTGTATTAGGAAAAATGGCATGGGAATTTACCATCGTCATATTTACGAAAACAACATGCTTCTGTCTGTGTGTTCCGTATACGGCTTGATATCGTTAATGCGTTTACGGTTGAATATTTGCATGTATTTCTTACTCCTGTCGGCAATGGTTACAGAATACTGCAAAGCAGATCCGCATCTCATAACTGGAAAGCAAATACCTGTAATGTTTATCTCAAGGGACTGGAATTAAATTGTAGAAATCATACATAGTGCGAATTCGAACGCTACAAAATATTTATGTTATAATTAATGTACGATAGATGGCGCATGTGAGTCATTTTTGTAAAAAAAAGGATATAAACATTTTAATCACTTCACCTATCAGCTTCCAGGCACTAATATTACTGATACTTCCAAGAGTGAGGAAATTATCAGCAATCAGTCTATGAGCGTTTTTATTAGGATGTTGAGTTTCGAAAATTTGAATAAGCTGAAGTTATCTGCGTACACCAATTCTTGTACACTCACCCATAAGGATGGGTGAACTTAGCACTCGAAAACGCTTTTCCCAATTCTGGAGCAAGCAAGTTCTGGATAAAGCAAGTTAACCTTAACCCTTCTGCTACTCTCACACAAATGTCTTTAAATTCTAAAATATGGAACATTTTCATAGTTTTTGAAATATCTACTCGTATACAAATCTCCTAACAATTGCATGCAGTATTCCCCCAACCCCCACCCCCCCTAAACGTAGTCTGGAACTTTAATTACGCCTGTTCTCGCACCTCTGGTAGAAAATGATGGAATTGACAAAAATCGATTTTTTCGCTACAAAATTAGAATTCATAGTCTCGACTTAAAATTAGTTCTTTATATTTTGCGGGGCATGACGTAGCATATGATTCTGAGTTAATTTTCATTCCTTCCATAACTTGAAATCTAAAATACTTTTACCACTGATTTCATTATATCTATTCAAACTTACTGAAGCTTTGAACTCGGCAATATTAACTTAAACATCTTGTCTAATTTCGGGCAAATGCACACAACTAGGCTGAGACCATCCAAGGTTGGAATCAATGTTAGGACACCATTGATCTCACATAAGTCCAAACAATCTGCTACTTAGAAACCAGTTCATAGGTCTCTTTCAATAAGTAAGTCGTTCGCTTTGCCAGCAGTGTGGGACGTGGCATCATTTTCGTAAAACCAAATATCTTTAACACATAAGTTAATAATTTTTTTAAACATAAAAAATGGTTAGCAAATCCTTTCTTTTGAGCGAGGTTAGAAGAGAATGTTTGCAATTGTGGCTGAAGGGGGGAAGAAGTTGGGAAGAGTGGAAAAGAAACCCATGTGCGGTCATATGGTGGGTCCGACTTACGAGTGCTGTCCATAATGAACACAAAATGTTGAGGTGTCCATTGTGATAGCCATAGCATATAAATCAGAAAGAGAAAAGAGAGAAGATGGAGTAATGGTCTTTAGTGGAAAGGAGTAAAAAATAAAATATAAAAGTTATAGAGTTCCAGTCAACCAAGAGTCCCGCGATCTAGAAAACACGATGAAACAGAAAATTTCAAAATCGTTTAAGTATACCAGAGATATTTGCATTGTTGGCCAACCATCTGCATTGAATTGATCTACGGTCTAGAGACGTTTAGCATTCGGAAAGATGATAAGAATATCACCAATATTATAGATTGCCCATATTTGTATACAATCTTCAATGAAAGTTGCAAGCTGCTAACGGTCCACAATCATCCTCGAAGCTATTTATTTAGTATCACTATTAGTCTTTAGTTCTCACTATCACGTTTCGTTTACCACCCGTGGATGTGAACACTTGTCCGAAGAAGTGGCGAGTGATCCACAACATCTATAACTAGCCCGTTTATCAACTATGTACACGAACACCTGCCCGAAGAAGTGCCAAAGATGGCAGCGTATCTTATTCGAACTGCGCTGAAAGACAACGCAATGTCTCTTCTCTTCAGAACGTTCATTGTTTCGTTTACGAGAATATGGGTAGGTGTCCCGGAACAAAAGCTAAGCAGAAGCCCGTAATTTACAAAGCAGCTCCGATTGGCGACAGTTGAAACCGCCGATAACCACTCATAACCAGGTAACGACTCAATATGATGCTAGCGACATACTGCATAGCAAGTACAGGTACAAGTTGCATGTCATTGCATTGCCAATATATTTCGGTATATCATATGCTTCACGCCGAGCATCCGCTGTTAGCAAAACTGTCCGTAACATCATAAAATATGATCCCAAATCAAGTGAAATACTTTCCGTCCAACCATGGAAGCCAAACCATTTCCTACAGAGAATTTTCTCTGAGAGTTTTTTCAGATTTTTCGCGAAAAATTGGTTAAATGTCCGGTAGGTCCCTGCCACCAGATGATTCATGTGGGAGGAAGCTCCTTGCAAAATTGAGTTCGCAGAGACCGCTACAAGCAGTGTGAAATGAATTTATAGTATTTACCTCTAAGTGTATAGAACAATTCCCAGAGCATGATGTAGATGTCGAAGTGTCTGCTATCAGCAAAGCCGCATCTAGGGGATGTGCGGATGATGACTTTCCGAGCAGATTTTAATTGCAAATAACTCCGTTATCGCACTTAAAATATATGTATACTCGTATGTGAACACAACACATCTTCGGACTATGGAGTCAAAAACCCTCAAATTTACCACTAAGTCGCTGTTCCATAACAGTCTATGCCCTCAGATGATGTCCTTAGATTCAGGTAATGGATAATGCTCACCATTGTATCTGCAAGAAAGGATAACCGACTCGCTTATCTATGGGGACCAATATAGGTAATTTCTAAAAGCAAGCCATATTGGTTGGATAATAAGGTGATTATTAAAATCTACAAAATTTGGAGAACCTTGTTGACCTTCTGAAGAAACTAAGCTTTTTAAGAAGTGCAGAGACGAGACATAGGGGTTGCATTCTGCGTTCTATATTTGTGCAAAAATTCAGCTTATGAGAAAGATTTAGTCAAAGTAGTCCATCCATCTCTGTGTACTTACAAGGGAATACAACACTTTAATTCCATCGATTTGTTCATAATCCGGTAACTGCAAAGAACGTCATGGGCGTTGATCACAAACTTTGTAGCTTCATGGTCATACAATCGGATTACTTCATTAGAAGTCAGAAAAGACTTCTGAGGGTGCATCTTGCGACAAGTAACTTCGGCAAACACCGACATCCTAATCCTTTAGGACATAAAAGGTCACAAATCTTGTAAACTCAAAAACCGGTATTTCCTTTTAAAATTTCTCATCCCTTAATATTAGACAAAACCACCGCCATTGGCCACAATCTTCGTGGTCTTCTGATCAAAGATTCATTTACGATGTTAAAAAAAGCCCTTGGTAAGGAAGAGATCCCTGTGGGGTACCTTTTGTAGTAGTGGTTAAGGAAGAGATTTCTGTGGGGTACCTTTTGTAGTAGGTAACTTCTTTTTTACTTCACAAAACTGATAAATTCAACAACTGGTATTTTCTTTCAAAACCCTTCATTATGATTTACGGCCGCACAGAGCTTTTTGAATTTTTGTTCAAAGTATCCTTAACTGTGTACTTAAATCAATCATTTCCAATCCAAAATCCCATGCATGAGACCGCCAATTGTGGACAATATCGGTACAGGCAGTACGTTGTTTATTACACACAGAGAGCGGGAAAAAGAAACCTAAATTTTTGTGAGATTATTTGTTAGTATGTTGACTATCGTTCACAAGATCGTGGGTTCAATACCGCATACACCCACCTGTCATTATTTGAGCGGCCGTCACCTCGATAAATCTGACAAAGATTTTGCTTAGTCGTATAATCAATAAGTCTGGTAAATTCCTCTCAAACTGTAACGCTCAGAATCATCGTTAAAAAGCAGGTCCCGTTGAATGAGTCTTAAAACAGAATGCATGTAAGTTCATTAAATGTGAGAAACTCTCTCATATCTCATTTATGGGATGCAAGGGAATTTGTTTTGTTTGTATTACCCCAAATTACAAAAAAAGAAAATAGATTCTAAAAATGCACCCCAACATTACAAGATGACATTAACTAATGGAATTATAGAATAGAAACAGTTAACTTTTCTTTTCATATCCGCAGCCGCGTTCAAGAAGTAGCTAATTGTAGACAAGGCAGTATTCGTAGCGTAATGATTAAGATAGCGCAGTATGTTAATTACTACTAAAGTTCACAACAGACTTGTTTGCTGCTCCAGCTAAACTCTGTAGATGTATTGAAATTTTACAATTGCAGCATTCACAAATTCATTAATTTCATTAAAAGTTGGTATTTCCTCCCCAAATCTCACATTAAACAAAAATGCTAATGTAAATAATACCTATTAACATTACAAGATAATTTACTAATGTAAAAAATTTTAATCACATTCAAAGAAAATTAAATGTATTTCTACCGACTGCATGAATTGTCTAAATGTCACTTGGATTGCAGTTTATGCATCACGTTTCTGTTTTAAATTACAAATGAAGCTACCAACATCTTCTCTAGCAACACCATCATCACTGCCACCTGTTAATGGCTAACAAAATTTCCTATAGCCCCAAGACGTCTTGTGCCATTTAGAAATCTAAAAAATACACACAGAATAAGTAAGTGAGCAACAATGGCCCATACAACAGGGAGAGGGCAACATTTTAACAAAGTTTTTTTTGGGTTAGGAGTTTCAAATTACAAAACTTAAGCAATGGTTAACAACTGAAGATGCTCTTAGCTTAAAGGTTAACTGAAATATGAAATATAATTTAGTATGAGTGATTCAAAAAACAATGGATTTTCTTAGAGAACTTAAATGTTAAATATAATTTCGTGACCTATTGTGCGATTTTTTTCTTGTTTTTCTTCTTTTAATTTTTGTATGTATTTTTTCCTTTTGTTTAAGGGACGTGATGCTACTCCTTATTTGGAAAGAAATCGGGTTGGCCGTGATGCGATAGACTCAGCGGCCGCTCTCACGGATATGGGTAAATATTTATTCCGCGAAAGACGATTGCCTGTTTATGACATAGCCGTGGCCATTACAAAGTAAGTACGCGCATTACCACAATGGTAAAATTAAGGACAATCAATACTTTTCAAGGCTCTTCTTGATTATCTCACAATCTTTGTATTTGTTTATACTTTCGCTATCTTTAATTTCTTACGTTTTGATTTTCAACTCTGTGACAAAATTACCAAAACTTTTCTTCTGTTTAAATATATGAAAATTTAGGTATGATATGTGTCGGAGGCGTAAAGGAGGTCGTTGTACCAAAGGCACAGCGGGTAAAGAAAAATTTCATCAATTCTATTTTCTTGTTGTTATTTTGCCATTTTTTTATTACTCGTCATTGTTTAATAATTAGTGGGGCACATGAAACATTAACATTTAGTTAAATTTAAAAAAAAAATCTATTAAAACTCATATACACAAATACTTAATTACATGCAAAATAACCTAAGGAAATGAAAACTTTAGTAAATTTCAATTACACTAAAAAGAATGTTGTGCAAATTTACTTTCATAATAGCATTCTGAGTCATACCTATTGGAAAATCGAGCCTTCAATTGAAAGTAGTTTGCAAAACACTCTTGGTTATCAGGATTATAAGTATTGTTAGCAGTACTAAAACAATCAGCTTCTTAACTTCAGCTAGTGCCTTTAAGAAATTGTTTAAAAGTCATTTAAAATCGACCCTAAAGTAAACCACACCAATTCTGGATGACTTTTGTTATTGGTCTAGAAAAAAATATGTTGACCGGAAAAAGTTTATTGCATATAGGCTATAAGATATAACAAAAATATCCCAGATAAATAAACTTCCCCAGATGCAGCATTATTCTCTCCCCTTCCTTAACTCTTAGCGACATCTGCATTGTAATATTAAAATATACTGGTATACTTACAGGTCGAAACATTTCTGCCAATGGTGAAAAGTTGAGATTTTCATATTCTTATCCGTAAATCCATCTCGAAATAGTTTTAGGATTTAACAGCTGCCTAAACTCTTGCTGCAATGACAGTCACACTCAGATTTATATTATCAGCTATCAATTTCTCTCAGCTATCAGTTTCTCTTTTAATATTAACTACCTCTGACAAACGGACAATATTGATGCAAAATGTGGGGCGTTTGATTGTCTCTTTTAAAAAATGTGACAAAAAAAAAAAACAGAAATCGAAACTTGTCCATATGTTATCACCTTATTGGGAAAAAACTGGACTTCCGATTATTAGCAGTACCCCAAGTATACAAACCTGTCATTTACAGTTGTCCATTCTGCTAGTATCGTGAAAGGAAACAATACTCAAGCTATTATGAACAAAAGGTCAAGAAATTAAAACTATTGCCTACCATATCGAATCGATGCGAGACTTTGGCCCTTCGAGCCGAATATTGTGAATTCCGTAAGCTCAATAGTTTATGCATTTCAATTGAGAAAAATTATAACAAATATTATTCTCATAGTTTATAGTTTTATGGCTCTGATTAAACAAATTATACCTGGTTTAATAAAACAACAAACCAAAAATTATTTTATAGCATTATGTAAAAGCAATCAAGTGTTTTGATCTTGGTAATGAAATCTAATATAGCATTCGCCAGAAATAACCTCCCCTTCTGCAACGTGAATTTTCTTTTATATTCAATAACAAATATTTCATTCTCTCTACTTCTACCAAGAAAGGAGAAACTCAATATCGGGATTTTGTACTGTGTCTAAAATTCCGCAATATTTTTGCCATCTAGTAGCATATTGTGGGTCTGGTAACAACAAATAGAATTCCAAGTTATCAAATATGATCCTTTGCCTGAATATCACCCACACCAGAATTCTCCAGTTCAAATATCTCATACTATTCACTTTTTGCATGAAGAAAAGTACCTTATTATCAGCATCTTATTAAAACAATAGATCTCCATTCGTATGGATATAAAACTATTTGTCCAAAATCTATATTTAATTCGTTAGGTATGGAAAATACTGATTTGTTAATTTTTACTGAATCCGTTTTAATGCGAATTATGACGTTATCTCTGACGATCAACATTGGAAAGGAAAACTTCTTCGATTATTTAGAGAATGATTTCAAAGACGTTGACTTGCATTGAATTTAAAATTTCCTTAATTTTCTTTTAGCGGCTGCCACACTAATAGCTGCTGGCTGCACATGTTATTCGTAACTATCTAAACATAACCCTAAACAAGTGAGCAAAACATTAGCGATTATTGAGTAGAAAGATACAATCATTTAATGTAAGAAGAGAGTTTCCTGTGACATACAAACGGTTGACTTAATTATATACTTCCTGAAACTTGAATTCCTTAACTCCAATCGATCCGAAAGTTATGTAACCAGTATTGGTGTAGAGTTTACAAATGAATTTTAGATATTTTGAATGGAAATGGTGTTTACAATTTTACAGTTTTTAATATCAGGTTTAAGGTTTAATGATGAAATTCTACAGTTATGGTCTCCTCGAAGCTCTGTATATCCTATAAATTACTCTTTTTCCTATCCTTTCCTTCCTCTTATATTTCCCTCTTAATCCTTTAAAGGATTTTTATATAATTTTTTTTTTCTTTAAACAAATTTTAAACCAATTTTACCTTAGTTATGTACTTAAATTTTAACTCGAACAATATGTATCCATACACTTACCTTATATGATATTTATTTGTTTTTGAAAAAAACCAAATTAGACTTGATATGTGCAGACGTGAAGTCAATGTTGCCGAGTGTAATCGTGGTACCGCAGGTAATAATTGGAGGCAAACAAAAAGAAAAAAACTGGAATGAAACAGATATAATCAATCAGCACGTTTTGTAACATACTCGTACATGTATAAATAAAACTGTCTTCCCTATACAACTTCGTCCCTAGCAAGTGCATAAAAAGTTTCAAAAGAAATAAAACTTACATTCGAAATTTTCTGTAAAAAGTTTCTTATCTGGCTGTTGTGATATTCACTTTCATTTGAAAATGGATTTGAATTGCTCACTTAGGATAAGACAAACGAAAATATACCGAAAGAAACATTTGGAAAAAAAAACATTTATTTTTTAGTGAATATAAATTCAAATCCATTTCCAGGCGATAGTGAAACACAAAACGCTACTCTATGTAAAATTTTACAAATTTATATGTAAATAATCGTATGATTTCAGGGAATAAACCTTTCCGGCTACGTTTGTGAAATAAACTGAGAAGATATAACGTTATTTCATTGAACTATTTTCTTTAATCCCAATTATGTTCTAACGAATGCTTATCTTATCACTCTATCTTTTCTACGTTTTTTAAAATTGTGTTTTATTTGCTCTTTAGTTTCTTGTAAGCTCCTGTGTAATATGAATTCATCATTTTGATATTTGATTAGTGTATTTAGTGTAATTCCTTGAATTATCGGATATCTGAGTTTGATACGTTTTGTGTTTTTGTAATTTTTTTATTTTCTTTTTTCAAAATTGCATATTTTTCAACATTAATTTAAGTTTCATTATATTTGCGTTTAGCGAACCCATCATTGTTTATATAACATACAAAAATGTGTCAACATCTAAAAATCTTATAACAATCTAGACTTGGGAACGGTTATTTCATATGGACTTTACATTTTAACAGATCACATATTTTACTCGTTCGTATTTCAATGGACTTTTCCACAAGGAAGACGTTCATTAAAATTTACAAGGCAGTGATGCAACACTTCATTTTATTATGCAATATATATGTTTTATAATTGTCACCCAAAAATATGCAACAACAAACAACAAAAATTCATGGTGAAAGTCTAAATCGGCAATGACCCAAAACAAGTATAGGCGCAAGTCAATTAAGGGAGAAAACTTGTTTGTTCTTATACAACACTTGTCTAATATTTATCAAAATATCGTCGGATATTCCTTCATATTACAGAAGAGAATATATTTACTGAAGGCAACATGCGAGTATGTCAAAGGAATTTGAATTTGCATTTGATAGCTATGCTTTTCCCCCTATCGGAATAACATTACATCAACAACATCAGTACTGTATCAAGGCAGACGTTATTCTTTAGTTAAACCAGAGGTTTATAATTTAAAAGAGTTCCTGGCCGGACATAACAAACAATTTTCAGCACTTTCTTATTCGTGCCGACCATGAAAATATAATAAAGATTCTTGCCTTGAGTGTCAGAGCGTTATTGACTTTTAGCCAAACATAGCCTAGCCTAACATAGCTCATGATGCGTAAGGTTATGAAGGTGATCCCAAAACTAACCGACCTGGAGGAGAGATGGTACCAGCACTTTGAACAAAAAAATTATTTTGATGGAAAGTGGCAACCTTATAAAACATATGTTTTAAGTTTCAAGGCGGCACGTTCCTTAATATTTTCTTCTGAGCCACCAAAAGTAAACGATCTCAGTGAATTCGTAAACATGGAAAAAAATTGGCCACCGTTATGCAATTCAATATTTCCATTTGAAAGGTCTTAGTCCAACCAACCTTAAAGTCGAGCTAGATTCTACTCTGAGGGAGTCCGCTTTATCGTTCACGACTGTAAAATATTAGGCAGCAGAGTTTAAACGAGGCCGTACGAGCTACCAAGACGAACACCAACCAATTGAAGTGTCCATGCCAGACACGATTAAGAAAATCTACAAAATGGTATTGAATGATTGTCGGTTCAAGCTAGCTAGCTGAAATGATAAGCATTTCTATACGTCGTATATTGACCGAAAATTTGAAAATGAGCGAGCTATGCGCAAGGTGGATGCCGCGCTTGCTTTCAATAGAGCAAAGGCAGCGCCGTAAAGATGATTAATGACGTTTTGTGACCGCCCTGGTACCAATGCGTCATACGAATATACGAAGTTGATTGTACAGCATAGCCTTCATTGTCGAAGACCTAGAGTAGCCTATTATTAGCAATTTTCGATACTTGTATTCCCGGTGTTTTGATACGCTCAACAACGGTTCTTTCTGAGAATGCCAAGAGCGTTCTTTGCGGTTCTCGGCTCCTTCGAGTTGTGTACCAGATCATGTATAATTTACGGCTCTCAGCTCAAAGGGCTCACACGGCTGGACACAGACTCCGTTTCCAATAGACAAAGAGGTGGAAGATCTCTTAATAATAAAATAACATTTTGATGGTGCTCCCCTCCATCCATACAAAGGAAGCGGACAACTGCAGTGTAGCTATAGTCAATAAATAGCAGTTGAAATAAAAACTACATTATAGTAATACAAAGACCGAAAATTGTCTGCTCATAAATCCGGCCTCTTTATGGGATAGTTTTAAACAAAAGAAGAAATTCTTAATGCACAATATTACGCATAACGCTTAATGAGGTCGTCTACATTTGGCGGTTCAGATTTATTATTGTTCACGATGTTTTCGTTGCCAGCATTGAAAGTGGTAGTCAATTGCAATCAATAGTTTTTAGATGTACATGGTTTGGCAGCGATCTAACCTTTGGAGGACTAATGACAGTAGAGTAGATTACCAACCCCTCTCTGCACTGGCCAAAGGTTAACGTACATTTAAAAGAAAAGTATGACGAGTTCTTCGTTTAGAAGTAAGGAAATATGTAACAATACCGCAATTTCTAGTTAGCGGGAGAAACTCACCACACTATGAACACAAACCCTAACATCGTCGAAGAAGGAAGAGAATTTCCAATTCAAAATGAGCGCACGATAATAGGATTCAATGCCAGATAGGATTCCGGTACAAACATCAGGATACAATGTATTATGACCTAAAAGGCAAAGATAAAGGTATCAAAATACTCACGTAGGATTGTTCGATAAAGTATTGTTACAGTTGACACTTCAAGGAAACGTGCATATAACAGAAATTTTGTTGAATGGATTGGGGAACAACTATGAGTGGATGCTGATTTTTTGAGCCGAAATCATTCGACAAATATCGAAACGTGAAGAGTAGCAAAAACAATGTATTTCTTCATCAGTGAAAGAAAACTTTAAGAGCGTAATAAGTTTTATTAAGAAAACCAAATGAACCATAGTTAATAAATAGGAATCTTATAATACTTTTCTACGGGGTATGATTTAGATAATGACTTAACTTAATTTTAGTGTCATTTTAGCATTTTTAAAATATTGTTTATCGCATTTTTAATATTTTATTAATTTTCTTGCAATTCATTGATTTTTGTGTTGAATTTATATAAAAAGAATTCATTTTAAGTAAGCATCAAATCAAAATGTCGCAAGCAAATAAGAAAATTTAAAAAAAAAGTCCACATCCTTCTTTCCCGAAATAGTACGAATAATCTCCCCCATCACTAAGAAACTGAGCTATAATTATTTACGATTATATTACAATGGTTAAGGACGCTTTAACATAAGTATTACATTTCATACAGTTTAAGGTTAATTATTTAAGGTACACGGCAAATTCATTAAATTTCACCACAGACATAATTTTATTTAATCTAACAAATATAATCTTGCAAAGTAACTATTTGGTAAAAGGATATGAACGCATTAATAAAACATCTCTCTAACCATTAAATTATATCATTTTAAAAATTACTTTATTAGATAGAAATGTGTAAACGCTTTTGGGATCAATTAAATAAAATCAAGCAGCTACAAGTTGTTTAAGTTTTTATAAATGCAGAAAAAAATGAAATATTTTCGCAATTTTTTGTTTGTTTTTGAATGCACTCAATCAACTTGTTTTTGTTTGATATATTTATGATTTTAATAACAGCTTCGAACACAACAATTACAACGTTGGTTTTTTGTTATATATAAATATATATATATATATATATATATATATATATATGTATATATATATATAAATTTTTTTTTTTTGTTTGTGATTAATGAAAATATTTCATAATTTTCTTTTCTTTTTCTTCGTCTACTCTCTTTCCTGCGTGGCCAAACCGTAACATCATCATTTATCATCACCAAATAGGCTTCGCCTATGTTGGCGGCGCATGCGTGGTCAACAGACGCTTGGAAAAAGTCAACAGTGTTGCTATCATTGAAGATACCGGCGGTTTCAGTGGCATCATTGTTGCCGCTCATGAAGTGGGCCATTTGTAAGTTGTGGGGACATTACATTAAAATATATATATTTTTTATTTTGATTTTCTTATACCAATAGTTGTTTGGGCGTTAATGGCAAAGAGTTATTAAAGCTGATCAATTGCACAGTGCACAGTGGTTTGAAAATAGATGATATGGCAGCCAATAGAAATTATACAAATCTAATTAGTTCCTAATAGAGGCCGTAACATCGTAATAAATTATTACGCAATAATTATCTATTAAATCTATGAAAAATTGAATCTAACAATCATACGATTAAAAACGCTCTAACCATTAAATAATATGAATCTAAAATATCTTCCCCAATTCTCCCTCTACTATATTATACGCTTGAAATACTTCAGCATTTAAATTTAAAGTCATCCTTGAATAATCTATTGATAATGTAAAGGACTTCATTGCTGTTTGATTTATCAGTATAGAAACTTCGACAGTTCCCTTATTGTTATTAGTTCGAATCGATGTTTAAAAAAGTTTCAAAAAGCCTATATATGAGAACTGTTCAGCTATCCGAGAAGCATAACATACGATAAAATTACATGGAATAATGGTCCT
>JAHXMU010000055.1:9503-44423 GCA_019455685.1 Philornis downsi | reverse complement strand
AAAAAAGATTTAGATAAAAAAATGAGGCCACTGCGGAAATGAGAAATGATTAGAATGATTGTGTCAGTCTAGAAGAAACCCATGTTAATATATAAAAAGAAATTTCTTCTTCAGTCCAAGGTTTTATACTGACATATTATCTACCATTTTCGATAGCATTCAAAAATTTGTTTCAAAATTATGAGATGTATTTGACTTATTTGAAATTTATTATGCTCCGTTCTAATTTTAAAACTAAACTTTCAATATAAATATAAAACAAGATTCTCTGTGTCGCTTCTAGAGTAGTCCTAGTGATTTTTCGAAAATCTTTTCACAAATGTTACTAAATAAACATTGATGAAAATCCCCACAAACAGAAATTTAATGAATTGTTTAATAACCGATATATTAAGTTGTCCTTCAAATTCTAAGCGCAAAATTAGGCTGGCTCAGAATGGGCAAGAAAACATATCCTAATTTTTCAACCTTCAACAATTCGTTGCCAGATATCCCAATAACTGTCTTCACAAGAGAAACATAAATATATTTTTAGAAAAAAATTTTCCGTCATTCAAATATCTTTCCATAAGTATTCACTGATTCTACCTCTGTCATGGGATTGGGGGTAGATACATTTTCAATTTTCGAATTTTCGTCTGAAATAATATGTACATTTTCGCTAAATCCCGCAAAGTAATTAGATGACAAATTGTGATTATTGTGATGCTTGATTCATATGTTTTTTAATATCGTACTCGATCGTAACTCACGATCCATTAATTGTACTATATTGGAAACTACTTCGGACACAAATGTAATAATGTATTAAAATTTTGTAGCAATTGTATGCACTATTTGAAAGTATATGCGGAACACACAGACGCATGTTAATATTTAATTACAGCTTTAGAGTGTTTGTGAATGAAGCGCCTATTGCGTAACTTAATAATAACAAAACAACATACATATACATATGTTGAACATGCAAAAATCTCAAAATAATAATCTCTATAATAAAAACTACAACGAGTTCAAAGCGCTTATGTTAAAAAAAAAATCGCTGCTAATTTATGTTTGTGTATTGTATGTTGTTTACTATGACTTTCAAACATTAAGGATAAAACTGTGGTAAGCTGCTATTTACATATTGGAGATAGTTTTCACCAAAATGCATTGGGCTACATACCCATAATAAGAAAATCTTCGCTTAACCATTCCCCTGGAATTATATTTTCAAACCAATGTGCCACGAATTACTCGTGAAGCTGTGAGAAAAAATAAAAGCGACAAAACTAAAAAAAAAAAATTAAAATATCATAAACATTGCAATTTAATTGAGTAATGAAATTTCCGTTACAAAAGTGTCTTGTGATTTTTTTTGTTGCTGTTTTCGTTGACTTAAACAAAAAGTTACAAACTTGTTGTAACTTGTTTCTTTTTTTTTCTGCGTTGTCACTTCTCTTGGTATTTAATGAAGTATTGGAATTTATGCATATCCGTCTTGCAGATACAAAAAAAAATCAGTAATCATGTTTATGTTTTTTTCAACTTTTTTTTTGCTTTTAATTTGAGTTAAGCGTAATTTAAATATTTTTCTTTGTCTCACACAGACTTGGTGCTGTTCATGATGGCTCACCACCGCCCAGTTATTTGGGTGGACCCGGCGCTCAACGTTGTCGCTGGGAAGATGGTTTCATAATGTCCGATTTGCGTCATACGGAAAGAGGTTTCCGTTGGTCGGCCTGTTCTGTGCAAAGTTTTCAACATTTCTTAAAGTGAGTACAACGAAAATGAAAACAAATTAATAATTATAGTGAATAAATAGAAGAGAAGAAAAAAAAGAAAAATGAAAAGAGGAGAAAAAGAAGGAAGTTGTGAGCGTTAAATGAAAGTACTTTTAAAGTGTAGAACTTGCCCTAAGAAACTGCAAAAGTCACGAAATAAAACGGCTTCAAGTCCGCAACTACATTAATAAAGGGAAGCGTATTTAAAGGCAATGTATTTCAATCAACGTAGTAGAATGATAAAGCGGCCTTATCCCCTCGAAAAGGTACAACATGAGTAACCTGTTGTAAGGATCGAAATTAACGATAAACATGATTTTGGTGATTAATATCAATCATACAACTTCGCATCTAACTAAATAAATCTTTAGTAGTATCCTATCACGTATGATTGATATTAGAAATGGTTATAACGTATTCATTTATACACGGCAAATCGCTCATAGTACCCCAAATGGTATGATTGATATGAAATGTGGCTCGTTGCTATTATAAAAGGTCAGATTAAATAAATAATAGAGTCGTTTAGGATTTTGCTTTTTTTTAAATTTATATTACATACGATATAGCTGTAATTATTGATGTCAATCATTCGCCGTATGGAATATATGATAGTTAGTAACTAAATTCTTGGTAAGACCTCCTCAACTTATAACTGTTATGTAAGCATGACTATACTCGTAAATATGGATTATATGATATTACGAGTACGTTATTATGTACAATTAATTAATTCCCGAAATTATGCTGCCTCTAAACCTTCATATGATCCAGCTCATTGGATCGGTAATAAATAGGAATATAACATCAACTTTCACTTTTAATTTGGAGAAAACTTCGTAACAACTAGGAAAAGATCTATAGTTTTCAACTAAACCAATTGTAGTTCTTTCATACGTTCGATTGATCCTCGGATTTTTTTATGAGTCCAGTTCAAGTTCTACAAAAAAAGCTAAATCACAATTAATATTAATCATACTTATTTAGTGTCAGTTTCTATGTCAGAATTAAAATTAATCATTCGTTTAAGATCAATTCATATTAATTATAAACTTTGAACAAGTTTTAGAAAATTTGTTGTAATAGTATAATAAACTTCACTATATGAAAAGGAAGAGAAACGTTCACGAAGGTTTCTATAAGAAAATATCAAAAAACAACTTTGCAAGAACATTTCGGATAACTTTTTGATATAAAAATGTCTGGTTTTTGCATTATTAGAATTCAAGGATATTTATTCTAAGTTCGATAAAATTGCACATAAGGAAACATTCATTACATTAAATATAAATCATGTGATTCCTATTTCGTACTGTCAGCCTTATTGCAGTATCATAATTCCCATTAATCATACGCATAAGAAATACATACTATAATAGTTCAAGGAATTTCGCTACGATAACATTATGGAAAACCGTTCTAAGTAAATAAATCTCATCAGAAAATACCGCAATAAATACAATAAACCTTGCCACAAGTAAATTTCAATCATATTTAACATGAAGTACATGTATTTGAAATTTTTAAATTAATATCAATCATATCAACCAATTAATATCAAAAACAAGCAACATTTCCTTGACTTTTTTTGATCGACAATGATGTGATATTTTCAGATTCGGATTCAGTTGGAAGACGTCATTCCGAAGTGGTTTGTTGACTGATTTGCATGTCAAAACCCTAATCCCATGTCTCAACGCGGGTTGTTATGCGTTCTATGAATTTGAATTTTAACTTCCTAGCCCGTCTTCAGCGTAGAGAATTCAGGTCTTTCGCAACTAATTGAACAGCAACGCGTTTTATACCAAAACAGTCGCGCATACAAACTGAATACAAATTAATTCGTTGTTATCCCTCACAGATTTAAATTTAAATTTAATTTTCCAATCACAATTTTGTTCACTTTTTCTATCTTAACTGACGATTTTGATTGCCAACCACAGTGAGTACCACATATCGAATAACCCTACAACGTAAGAACTTCAGAAGAACTTATGTGACAACAACAGAAGAACTTCTGTGACAGTTTGTCACACAAAATTCCATTTGCAGTATGAAATTTGTGTCCATTGTAAAAATTGCAAAACACACTTGAGATGAACTGACAAAATCGATCAATGTAAACAAACTAAATGACAGTTGACGCTCGAACTCCGTTTAAGTACCTATATAGAGGATAGTTGTGCCAAATTAGATTTTGATAATCCCTTTATGCGATTATGATCAATTGGCGGCAATTTTTCTTTGTCGGAATGTATTACAAAGTAATAAACGTAAATCACGATACAACCCCAGATTAATTACATCGGCTCCTAAAAGGGGCATCAGTATTTAACGGATCCTCAATTGGTTGTAAAATGAGGAAGGTAAGAGAAACATACGACATCGAAACTTTAAGATCTGAAAGTATTTGTACGGAGTAAAAACAGTTCAATGGTGGAAACATACTAGCCCCAACTAGCTCGTTTGACATTTTGTAGCGCTTATGCTACGTTGTAGAGTTATTTGTAACTCTTAAACAATAGATTGCTTTTTGGAGCGTATGCCTGCAATACAGAATTGTTTATAACTCATACGTAAATGAGACGTCTTTAAATGCGCCCCCTATAATCTATTAAGTATACTATTCTAGTAACTAATAGAATGTGAAAACAACAACTTCTTACAGTTCCATCGTTTTTCTTAATTTATTAAAATGCCTGATGTACGAAATTTTACAAAACGTCGTTGGATTCGGTAGAAAACTGTCTCATACGTACATCACACTGAAGTGTTATGTTCACCCTCTATCGTACAATAACTCAACTAGTGTAAAAACCATCCTGAACAGATAAATCACAACCCTTCAAAATTTTAAATTAATTATGCCGAAGCGTATAAGAAAAAAAAGTGAACCGATGGTAACTCTTTTAGCCTAAAATCTAATCTTTTACTTTTCACCACTTGTATTTTCAGTGGTGCCACCGCAACCTGCCTGTACAATGTCCCACATGAGGATAACGCCTTGGGCCGTTCATTGCCCGGCACGCTGCTCTCACTGGACGCTCAATGTCGAAGAGATCGTGGTACCTATGCCTGTTTCAAGGACGAGCGAGTGTGTGCACAACTCTTCTGTTTCGATGCCCAGACGGGTTATTGTGTAGCCTATAGACCGGCGGCCGAAGGTTCAACATGTGGTAATAATTTGGTAGGTGTTAATGGTTATAAAACAACAAAGAGCGCTTAAAAAAAATAACATCTCCCAATAACTAGCATTGCTTGGATGGACGCTGTACGCCGCTGCAAGTGGCCTCAAACCTAATATCAAATTATGGACCCCAATATCGCCTGGGTTACAAGTGAGTAGCCGCTTTTTTTTTACATTTTGCATACATAATACTGTTCGAACTGGAATTCGTAGTTGAAAACTTGGCACTTGTTTGTACGAAAACCAAAGCTAAACATTTGAGTTAAATTCTAGCACCTTTTTTGAGTAATGAGTATTGAAATTTTCATATTTGATTCTTACCAATCTTATTCTTCTTCTTTATCTTATTAACAACTATTTACAACAATTCCGTCAAAAAAACAAAACAAACAAACAACTATCTACACAATCTATCCTGTCTATCTTTCCGACCAAAAAACAAAACTACACAAAATTTTTTTCCAACACCAAACACAACACATGAAAAATACATTTGAATTGAAATCGAATCAACTCGTATGCTTATTATCAACAAAATCTTGTGGATTTTTATGTCAATTGATTTGAAAAACAAAGATCCAACGAGGATATTGGTGATGATAATGAAAATAAATCCAAAGATTCTGTTAAGAATGCCTCTAATGAAGAGGATGATGAGGATGACGATGACGATGATGATGATGATGATGATGATAATGGTGACGATGAAAATGATGATAACAACAGTGATGATAATGATGATGATGATGACAATGATGAAGAGGATCAGGCAAATAACCCAAATAAAATTCAGCATAAAAATAGTAGTAGTAGCAGTGAGGAAGTAGATGATGAGGAAGAGGGAGAAGATGATTCACTTGGTGAAGAAAATGAAAAACCTGAGAACTCTTCTGAGTCTGTTGCTAATAAGGATCACAATGATTCCTCTTCGTTTGGGTTTAACACTGAAAATGATGACGACGAAGGGTATTTAAGTGACATAAATCACCAATCGCCCAAAAATTTGCGTAGGCTTTATGATTATAACCATTTGGATAAACCCAATGACAACCATTATGAAGAGTCTATGGTGAAACGTCACGATAGTGACAGCTTAAGGGGTTTTACACAAAATCCTTTGGCCAATTTGAATACATATACATATCTATCACAGTTATGGCATAATTTACAAATACAAACCATGATCACTACCACCACTACTAGCACTACAACCACCACCACAACAACAACAACAACTCAAAGACCTTTAACAGTATTACATCCACAACATCATCATCAGGACCACAGGATAAGGGACAAAAATCGCCAGACATACGGCGGCTTAAAACTAAAAAGTAAATCAAATTTAGGCAGCAGTGCCCATAAATCGCCCCCCTATCGCTACACCGACACCAGCAGGCAGACATCGGCCACTAGCCGACCTAGAACAACAGCACTACACTTAAACACTACACCAAAGCCAACACCACCACCACCACCACCACCAACAGCAACAACAACATCAACACTTACCTCAAATTTTATCAAAACCTTACGCAAACAATTTCAATACTATATGAAGCTTTTGCAAGCGAATACCGATAGTAATAGAAGTACTAGTAATAGAAATAGCGCAACAAATCTGTATAATCACATCAATTACAATAGCCATACCGTTTTGCCTTCTAAACCCCATAGTAACAGCCTTAACAATGCGGCCTCGAGACATCTGCACAATAGCAAACCGCCTCCTAACGGCAACGGCGATGGGGATGATGAGGAGGACAATGAGGATAATGAGGATGACGACGATGACAGTGGTGACGACAATGATGAGAGCAATGAGACTATAGAAAAACAAAAACGTAAGTTAACCCCTCCCACAAGCACCACCACCACCACCTCTACGCAACAGCAGCAATTGCAACTGCAAGCCTCACCCCCCAATCCCTCCACCTCCATCACCGCCGCCAAATTCGCATCCAATGCGGCAGCTACTGCTTCCTCGGCGCTCGAAACAACAGCGTCCACGCTAGCACCCTTCCTGCAATATGGCGTCAAGTCATCCACTAAGGGCCATAGCATAAGATCTCTAACCAGTCCCAGCATTTATGACTCCTATATGAAAAAGTTACAGGCTCTAAATGGCGCCCCAGTGGGTGCCGCCACAGAAGCCTCTGTCGCTTTGAAGACGACCGCGGAAGGCTATGATAAGACTTTGGATAAGACAGAAAGGGCGGCACCCACCACCACCTCACAATTTGAGGGCCCATATCAGAAACGTACGCTGGCTAGTACACCCACACTGAGTTCATTTAGTAGTAGTAGTAACAAACATCCACATACTAAACAAACAACCAAAACAACAACCACCATATCCGGTCAACCCCCAGCCAGGCTAACTACCACAAGTAGTGGTTCTAGCAGTAGTAGTAGTAGTAGTAGTAGTAGCTACAAACTCATACCACAGGCGTTGAAAATTGGCATACAAGAAGCGGACACATCGCCGCAACAGCTATCACAAACATCGCCGGCCTATGTGACCAATTATATAGGCGATAACACGCAAAGCTTAGCCGCCATTTTACAACAACATGAGCAGCCACATATAGCGCCTAATCGCGGGCAAAAACTACCAAATAGTAATTCTCATCAACAGCCCTCACCCCCCGCCACAAATCACCAGCAGCAACAGCAACATTCCGCCGTAGTAGTATCCTATGCCAGTAGATCCACCACCGCCACCACCACCACGACCAGAAGACCCAAAATTAAAACTCAAAAACTCATACGAAGATTACGAGCCCAGATTAAATGAATCGAATAACTGCCAGAAAAGCCCTCCGTGTATACAAATTTCTAATAACTAAAATTAGAGTTAACAAACTTAGAAAACATCAGAAAAAAAAAATTAACTCAAAATTTTTCTCTCTGTAAAATTAAACAAAAAAAAAAAGAAAAAAAACTAAATTAAAATCCGTTTCTTCGAAAGCGGTAAGCATAACAATTTGAATTATATTTCAAAAAGAACATCTTACGCTAAACGTAGCCGCTACTACCACCACCAACCACCACCACCCAAAATCGAATTCATCATCCACCATAATCGAAAAACGTAGACGAAATAGAAAACTTTTTACTTTTTTTGTAGAACCAGAGCCCATCAAATCACTATAGAAATCATATTATTTTAATTAATTTACTTCTAAACTGGTTGTTGTCTTTTTTATTAGAATTTAGCAAAGCAAGATAATGCAACCCTGTAACGTTGTCACTCATGTCATCAAAGTTTAAAAAACCAAAATATTTAAAAAAGGAGCAAATTATATATTGCATGTTATGTTCCTAATAATAATATAGTAGGTGCATACGTAGTTGTTTGTGTAGTCTAGAAATTCCCCTTAAAAATTCGTAGAATTTAATGTAATCGAATATAAAAGTCATTCAAATGAAACAAAATTATTTAGCAGGAAATTAAAAAAATTTAAACTTAAAATTGTAACTATAGAAAAACCACTATACTGTGAAGTAAATAAGAATCATAACGCATATAGAAGGTATAAATCGTATTGATAGGAATAGGCAAAGAAAAACAGTGAAGTAATAGGAGAGGAAATGTGTACTTTTAGACTGAAACAGGTAAAAACCGAAGGTATTTTGTTATATTGCCAGAACTGTTAGTTGTTAGTTGGTAAAATAGCATGGGTTTCAAAAAAACGACAATGAACGGTATATAATTTCATTCCTACGGATGACGGTATACAAATTATATAGGCAAATCCAATGCTATCAAGTGAATGTGATGTGAATGTTATTTTTCATTTAAATAAAATCGAACGTATGATTAATATTAATTTGAAAGCCCTAACGTATGAGTGATATTAATAATAATACATCGGTATTTAAATGTCAAAGAGAGAGCAAAAATAAATTTAAAGTATTCCAAGGCAATATACGAGTATTTCCATTATCTCTAAGGCAAAGCTTTAGCAGTTGTTTTAAACGATACACAAGATATTCATTGGAGTTTCTTGCGAAACAAAAACTCTTTAATGATACTTAGACATAACTAAGAAATACTATTTCACAATTTTTTTCATTTTCCTCGAGTAAATGTATGTAGATAGAAACCAAAAGATAATACTAAATTGTACAAGTTTATTTACCAAAAAAAAAGTTTTTGTCAAAGAAAAAATGCACACTTTTGTCAAATACATACATTTTAGAAGTGATCACCATTGTTCAAAAAATTGGGTTTCGTTATTAGAAAAGTGCTAACAATGCTAATATTGTTATGTATGAAATAGCCTGCAATTGAGCCGTCAAACACCCGTTTGTTTGCATGCAAGTTAATTTTGTCATGCTTCGTTCAAAACGCCTGCAGAATTGCAAATATAAACAGATGATTTAAAGTTATATAATTAAAATGATGCTTTTATGTGAAATATCGTATTTACTGCAGGTATCCAAACTAACTTCTTGAACAAACTGACAACAAATAGCTAAAGAGAGATTTTTTTTATAACATTTTTCAAAAGGAATATAAAATCGTACGACAGAATACTGAAACCCTCAAATTCTATAAAAACTCATCAAACATAAAAAGTAATCTAGGTATAAAAAGAAGAGACCGTTAGCTTTTTAATGACAAAATCCATTAGTTCATTTCTAACATATTTCCAAGAAATTACAGAATTTCGAGAAGTTATCTGACGACATTTTTCATAAAAAATTTGAAAATCCCACTGCAGTTGGAAATTTTACCAGGAAATAAAAAAAATTATACCATACAAAAAACAAGATTATACTATGAATGTTTTAATAGTTCCAAAAACATGTTTCAACTAATTGAAATCATAAGAAAGCCTGAAACCAACATAAAATATGCGTGGACTTATCATTAAAAGTTTTTAGTTTTATGTAACATACTCGATTTATATTTTTGGATACGGAAAATAAAACTGTGTCCAATTTCTTTTGAATTTCCACATAAATCGATAAAACAATAAACAATTAAAGAAATTTCAATCAGATGAACTGACTTATAGATACCCTCACCTTATGTCTCTTTGTCGATATCGGTCAGATTTATCTTGCAATTTAAAGATTTAGGTAAACATCCTAAAACCCCAGCTGGTATGACAAAAATATTACTGTAGGTTTTCATGTAATGTGCATCTCATGAACGAGACATAAGAGGACTGCTCACATCCAGTGAGCGCATTCTATTTTTAAGCTCACTCTATGGGACTTATAATTTAACGACGATTCCGAACGCCACAGTTCCAGAAGCATATACAAGACATGTCGATTACTCGACTACTCGAAGTGTTCCCCAGACACAACCAAGGTGACTTTCACTCAAATAACGATAGGTGACTGTATGCGGAACTGAACCTGCGATCATGCGAACGATAGTCGCGTGTACTAACCATTGCGCCACAGTCGATCACAAAGGATACAATAACGGTTAGCCAAATTTCGTCAGGATTCACAAATTAGTAAGACTAACATATTTGTGGCATATTTGAGCCCATAAATTCTAAATTATTACGAAAATATAATTTTTCCTCAAATCCGCCAAGTTATCTCATTCCGGCACAATTCTAAACCAGTCAGACAAATTTAGAAATCGGACTCGGATTTTGAAAAAAAAAGATATATGTCCGGTATAGTTCGATCACAAAGAGAGCCGATTTTGCATAACGTGTTTCTTAGTATCATCATTCATTCATTAATTGTACAAATCGAGTATGATTAATATTATTTAGTTTCTGTTTAAAGTTAGCTCATGTGGAACGTATGATTGATATTAATCATTTGGCATTGTTTGTCTTAAATTCAAAATCATTAAGGGCAACGATATTTTAATTACCGCAATTGATAAAAACTGTTCTTAAAGCGGCAGTTACGCTTGACAATATAGGACGAAAATAACCCATGCTAATGTCTGATATTAATTTAACTACAAATACTCCAAATAGCTTTTTGCCTCTCCATTAAAAATCGTTAATAATCACGAAAAACTTACGTATTATTCAGTATATTAAGGATAACAGAAGGACTTAATTGTACACAGTAGTTTTCTCACGTTTAGATAGATACTATAGAATTAACAGTTTCATTGTTAACATAAAAACCAAGAATGTAGAAATTAAATAATACAGATTTTAATATATATCTTTATTCGTTTTTTTAAATCATGGATTTGAAATTATTACAAATCAACTTACGATAGATATTGACTACGAACACAAAATATGCCACGTATTCCATTCTTTCATTATTTATTATAACATTCTATGCATTTACGTTTGCATTAAAGCGTAAATTGTTTCGAAATATATTTTCTTTTCTACTTACTAAAATAGTATAGACGTAGAAAGTATTGAATTAACAGGTTCACCGCTTTCATGATAAATAGCTTGAGTGTAATACAACATTTAACTAAAACCATTAGCCTTTTACAAAACTTTTGACCAAAGCCATCACAAATAATTTTTCAGCAATTAGAAGAACATCATTTCGTAGAATTTTTTCCTTGATAATTTTAAAATTTAGTATAGGTTCATAAACCGTTTCATAGAGCTTTTATCAGTTTTGTGTATGTATACATGACAAAAGCTTCAACATACTCAAAAACAAATAAAATTTGCAAATCTAAATCTAAATCTCTTCTCCAATATCTTACTATATCATCACTATTGATCTCACTACAAAGCACACTTTCTTCTACTATATCTTACTCATATAATTCTATCCACAAAGAAAAAAACATTAAAAACTATCTATCAATATTTCCCCGAAACATCATCAAATAAAAACTGCAGCGCATGACATTCTTATTAACACACAACATCGGGCAAAATGAAATTGGAAACTTTTCAAACATCAGATCATATCAGATTGCAAAACAGAAATATATCAAAATTCGTACACTTCCATCTATGCAACAAACATATGACCATAAAAACACATACAGCTAATTGACAAAACATTCCAGCGGAAACGGAAAGCAAAATTCAGCATCCTGAATCTATCTTTCTTACACATATACACACACATAGACACCACAATACTGCCTGTTAGTTTGCAAATGGGCTCAGAAGATTTCTGCATGAAATATAAACCTAATAGAATAATCAAACAATGTAGCGAATCATACTAATGAATATTAAAATGAATATTTAAGGATTAATGGAACGGTCACATTACTTGGTATCATTCGAATATATCACGAAAACCTCAAGTCATTACAATTTCACTGGGTAAAAAGCTGGGTAGCCTATATAATACACTACAAGAATATGCTATAATTTTGGAATGGCGGAATGCTAATGGATAATCGCAAGGATATTTATGAAACTAAAATGGATTTTACCTAGTGCCGGGAAAGGATTTAATACGAATATGTCTAATTTGCCTTGCAGTGAAGGAGCAAGCATGCGCAGGGGAAACAAACAGCAAAATGGATGTTGAAACGCCTTAATACTTATAGAGAGCCTTATCTAAACTTAACCCCTCCGCCTATTTGAAATATTACTTATTATGTACTTTTCTTATTGCCTTTTTATTTCTATTAATAACTATTATATATAATTTCTTTTTTTTTTTCTTTCCTTTTTACTTTTTTTATCTAGTGGTTAATTGGAAAATGTATCCTTTTTGATGTTAATATGTTTGTTTTTATGTTCTAACACCTAAATACCTGCTGCCGCTGCTGCTACGAACGGTGATGCTGCCTTAGAGGATTTAGAAAAACCCCCGTTTTTTAGTATTTAAAATTGAAAAAAAGAAAAGAAATTTAGTTAAAATAATCTTTCACCATCTGTAACTGTAACTCATCTATAATATTATCATCACGAAAAAACACGAATGAGGATGTTATGCAATTCACTTTACGACAACAAATAGGGATTTGATAAAGCAACTGCAGAGATGTGAAATCGATTGGATTCAACCTGAGGTTGAGAACGATGTAGGAATATTAAATAGAACTTATTCAACAAATATTGAAGCCATTGAAACTTTTACAAAGTTATAGAAAATTCAAAGATGTTTCAGTCGGAAATGATTATCCAAAATATTCCTAACTTATTGTCATTCGAAGAATTCGAAAGAAAATTAATAAAAAATCAAAATAAATGTTATATACTAGAAGTATGGTTGATATTAAGCGCCTAACGAAGATACTAAGATAAACTTAACGTATAAATGATACCAATTGCTTAACGAAATTTGAAGAATTGCAATGACTTGATCACCATTTGGTATTCTAGTTTCTTTAAACAATTTCAAAACAGGTATTTTCGAAATTCGAATAACCAAAGTGCAAAGCGCAAATATTACAATGTTTTAAGCAAAATTTAATTTTGCCGTCAAACTGAGATATTTTTTTAAGTAATAAACAAAATTAACAAAAATCACAGCTATTACACAACTGATATTAAATGCCTATCAAAGGTACTAAAATATACTAAACACATGAGTGATACCAATAACCTAATCGTAGAATTACTGCTAATTGCCACTCGAAATTCTAATTCCTTAAACAATTTTGAGCCGGTTATTTTGGAAGTTCGGGAGATCAAAAGCAATTCTAATCTGAGCGAATGGTTTAATTGGATATTCGAATTTATGCTAAATTTGCTCATTGTAATTAAAATTCACATTCGATTAATAGTTATTTGATCATACATAAGGATACATAGGATACATGTATGAAAATTGAGCAAAGAAATTTTGAACATAGGATTTTTTGCCAACCGAAGAAATTTAAATAAACTAAGCATATCATTGATATCAATTACCTAAGGAAATTCGAAAAACTGCAACGATCTGAATGAATAATTGCTACAAATAGGTATTCAAAATTTAATTTCTTTTAGATTATTTAAAGTCGATTATTTTCAAACTTAAAATGAAATACTAAGCTCTAAACTGATCGTATGATTAATATTAATAGAAAAATTTAACAAAAAAAAAATTAAATTTACAATCAAACCAAGATCTTCCCTAAACAACATTTTGATAAATCTTCGTGCATTATTCTAATTCAAATGTCCCGGAAATAAATATTAATTCGGTCGTGGTTAGAGGCATATGATTATAATTATGTAACCTTGAGGTTAAATTTCGAGATTAGAACTAAATTCAAAGGAAGAATTTTACACTCAAACTCAGTGTATAAGCAAACGATTGTTGAAATATTAATTTCTATAAACAAACCAAAATTCAAAAAATGTTTGCTGTTCTTGGCACTGAGATATAGTTATTTATGCATAACCTGAACGTATGATTAATATTAATAGTAATTTGGAATTTTAGAACCATGTTCACAATATTGAAGGTTTGAATAGCAGTTTAATATGAGAGCTTAATTTATATACCTTGGATAAATATTTAGACTGACACGTTATTACATTTTTTCAGCAAGATATATATTCCTTTAGATTTTCATTCTAAATGGGCCTGGGATTATGTTCAGTATAACTCAAAACTCGAAATTACAATAGATCATTTAAATTTGAGGATTTTCTTCAGTTTAAGCCATGAGTCTATGAAATTTTAATTCTGATTTATATGAGAAAACATTCCTACAGGTAAAGCATTCCAATTAATTAAAAATCGTAATGGTTGGCAAAAATTCGATTTCAAAATTAAAAGAAAATTCGTAAAATTTTAAAACTATACTTGAACGTAAGTGCTGCCTTCGTTTGAATAAAAATGTTGAATGATTTAAATAAAAATTAGCGCCAGCATATAATTAATATTAATTAGAGTTCATATAAAAACATTCTGTTAGATGAGAGTCATTACTATTTATTACATTCCAAAATTCAAAAATGTTGTGATCCTGAATACATTGTAATCGTTGTCAAATTGAATAGGTGTCATTTATGCAATCACCATACGGGAATAGACTTAAGTCTTGAAATTCTAAGGATAAATTCGAAAAAAAATGTTCAGCTATTTAAACCAAGTTTGCCAAGGAGCGTATAATTAACACTGATTAGATTTTGCACATGTCCCAAATACAGCAGGACAACAATAACATTTGAATTTCAAGTCAAGTTATATTCCACCATTTTCTAGGATTAACAATTTTGCCACTGAGAGTATGACTGATATAAATTACTCAAAGTATTCTTTGATAACTAATGACTTGTACGTATGATTAATATCGATCGGGCTAAAGGACAATTTTATTAATTGTTCTTGACTTTTAAAAATCTAGAGTCAATCTTTTAAAAATAGTCGTTTTAAAATAGAAAAGTTGAACGTTTTGAGCTTACAAATTATTTTAAAAACTAAGCAGTATTTGAATCATTTGCAACGAGCGCAATCTTAAGCGTATAAAAAATATTAATAGGGTTGTAGCTAAATTGAATAAGGACACTTTTTGACATCTAAAACCCACAGCAAGAGTTTGTTTCGAAAAAAAAACTCAATAGAGTCATGTACTATTACATCACCTGCGCTTCGTTAAAATTAAATTCATCACAACAGGATATATTTCATCTTGACAATATCTTACAATTATTCCTTGCAAAATCTCTTACATTCGAATTGATTACTCTGTAGTGATTTAATCAAATCCCTTTCACGTTCGCGTTTCAAAGTGATTTTACACAACATCTGCGTTCATTTTGTTTTCCATCTATCGAGGAATTCTACATCCTTTTGTTTGTATAAAGTAATTGCCATTAATTTTAATAATTTCCCATTTAAATTGAATAAACTGTTTAATTTTGTTTTTGTTAAGTAATTAAAAAAAAGAACCCCTAAGAGAAAAATACACAAAAACGAAAACGAAAAGAAGAAAAATCAGAATTCTGAATTCATACATCACACACAATAATTGATTTTTTTTTTTGAAAAAAAAAATAACTCGTAACGCGTAACTCGATCACATCTACTTTTGTTGTTTCGTTTAGTTAGAATTTATTAATTATATATGTATACTTTATATATAAATGTATACTTTTTATTGTTTTATTTTTGTTTTTTTTATTATTATTATTTCCTTTTTTATTACGATTGTAAATTATAATTTAATTATATATATATATACATATGTATACTTATAAACACATACATCTACATAATATATATATATCGTTCGTTAAGTGAAGCTTTTAATATTATATTTTATTTGTAAATTAATTTTAGAACAAGAAAACAAAAACACTTTGGCTCCTACAATTTTGTAAATTATTATCATTAAATACAACTTAAAATAAAAACATATTTTGATGAACAAAATCGAAATGAAGAGACTTTTAGCGGGACACAGATGAAAGAAATAAAATCGAAATGGTAAAAACGTTAATGAGGTCAAGCAAAATATATTTTGATGAGTAAAAAGTCAAAATGAAGAGAATTTTAATGTGAAAAAAATAGACCGAGATCGTAAAAATACTAATGAAGCAAAGAAAAATGGTAACTACTCGAAATATAAGCGATTTGAAATCTTTCTTCTAAAGGTAACATCAGGTAACATCAAAATAGTTTTCGATGGAGTTTTTTTTTAGAACACAGACGTTACATCTAAATAGCCTAGTTTGAATTTTCTGTCACTGATAATGAAAAATTATTTAGGACACATAGATATCAGAGGAGCTAAAACCTTATGGACAAAATTGTTCAAGTAATTTTAAACTTTCATTATTAGAACCTCGTTACATGCATACTTCCAAAGCTAAAAGTATTCTGATCTGCGAAATTGAACACAAAAGAGTAAAAAGAAATTTGTCAACGATTTTCATATTTTCAATAATTAGATTAGTATTTCTGTTCATGTTAAATAGAGAGCCACATCAATGCGATAAATCCATAAATATTCCGGAATAAAAGATAAAAGCTTTAAGTTGCAATTAAACGGGTAAAGACCCCTGTCAAGCTTTATCATACAGCACATATATTACGTTTCATATCTTGGTTCTCTCACCACTTGCCTAGAGGAAGAAACATTCAACAGCAGAGCACTCAAGATTCCTCACGAAGAATCCATTGAGAAACGATGATAATGTATGTTGCTTTATAAACTTGATAAACTTTTTCATTGGACACAATAAAAAGGCAAATTCTCTTGTATCTCATAAATGGAAAATCTCCCATAGATTTTCTAATATTCGGTAGGCATTCCATTCCTAGACTTGCTGTTTGCTGACTATTCCGAATGTTCGCTTTAGAAGCTTTCACTATACAACTTCACAAGCGGAAATGTTCGGCAACATAAGAGAAAGATATGTTTCCAATTCTTTTCACTAAACATTGGGTTTGGAAATAAAATTATATACTTTTTAAGCAGTTTTCCTGTGAAAATCCTTGCCTGATGTAGTCAATTTCTAACATGAAGAAGTTGCAAAAAGATTTAATAATCCGAAAAATATTCAACAAAACAAAAACATTCTTAATGTAAAAATGTTCGAGCATACTTCGAATTGTTCCTATTCGATTAGGTTACAAAATTCTGCATAAAGAAAGCCTCGATGACGTTTACATAGTATACTTTATATACTTCGAATTGTTCCTATTCGATTAGGTTACAAAATTCTGCATAAAGCAAGCCTCGATGATGTTTACATAGGCGAAAATGGCTTTTCCTTCGTTGCCCTTTTCATATGTGGTAATTTTCTTAGATGAATTTTGATAGTGTCCTAGTTGTCCTAGTTGGCAGAAGTAATTCCCAATGCGAAAAAATTATCTGGTGAAATCTTGCTTCGAAGATTATTTTTTTATGCGATAAGTAACATCCAAGTGCCTTGAAGAAAATATTCTGTATACAAATTATTTTGAAAATGCCTTTACATCAGAAGCTACTCTGAAGGCTTTTTCCATAAAAAGCCACTTCGATGACAATTTTCACCCCAGGAAATTCTTTTCAAGGAACTTTCCTATTTATAAGTCTGTTCGAATACGGTTTCAATTCGCAATGATTAAATTCCAAAAGCTACTATACAAGAGGAAAGACCCATTAATGATACTTCTCAACAAGAAAGGAGTTATATTAACAACTATTTCTGTATACAAATTCCCTTCGAAGAAAATTTTTACCAAATTTTTCCAGTTATTTATATAAAAAAAGTTTCATCGAATATATATACATATGTATATTTGAAGTTTTTTCTATATGAATTTTCGATATTTTCGAAAAGTAAAGAAAATACTTTTCTATATGAAAGATCTGCTCAATAACAATTTCTTATGTGCAGAGCACCTGATAAGCAATGCCTATTTGAAGTGTGCTGTCTTCCAAAGCCATTTTTGAAATAAGAAACCACTTCGAACTCCGAAAACAGGCCTCTATATTTATGGTCACCTCTTTCATCTATGAAATATTCATTCAGGGAAACTTTTCACCACAAAAATATATAAAATGTACTTTCTACGATATTTTTTATAAGGAAATTCCATTTAGATAGCTTTTTTAGAAATAGACTAATAAAAGGAGCGTTCCTGTCTGAAAGGCCTATTCAAGAAGTGAAAGTTCCTAACTTTCACTAAAAAAAATATATAGTTTGAAAATAATTTCTATTAGAAAATATTCTGTGAACATGATTTTGTAAAAAAACGTTTTTTCGATGACAATTGTTAGGAAAAAGAAAAATCGAACCGAACACAAATAAGTTAATTCAAAGCAGTTTTATGTATAAAATGCCGCTTCGAAGACGCATTCTATATCAAATGTCCCTCTAAGGACAGCTTCTTAGGTGAAGTTCGAATATACTGTTCAATATGGGTATTCCCTAAAATAGTCCCTCTTATAAAAGAAGTTGCTGCGAACACATTTTTTTTTTCCATAAAAATTTATCTGTATAAAAGTGTGATGATAGCTTTTTATATAAATAGTTTCTCCGACACCATTTTTTTATTGCAAAATTTCTTCCGAAGATACTTTTTTACTTGAAAATTCTCTTTCCTATAAGAAGACCCTTTGAAGAATCTATTCTGAACTTGCACTTTCTTTGGAGATACTTTTTCACAAAAAAATCACCCTAAGGAACTTTTTATAAATGAATTCTCCTACAATTTTCGTACTGTTACTGTATGCAAAGTATTTTTAAACAATTCTTCTAGATAAGAACTGTCTAGGAAGACAAACATCAATATAAAAGGATACTTCGAAGACTCAATTTAGATCGTATTTCTTATCTAAATACTTCGTTACTTTAAGCAAACCTACTACAGACTCAGTAAACTTACAATTTTCACTAAATAAATTACAATTCGAAAATAATTTATATTACAAACGCCCGAAAATACATTTTTTGACAATGGCCATCCATTTTTACAAATGTTATTAATTTCTCCTTTCGTTGTTAGTCTCCTACTCTTTAAGAAAATCTATTTCTGGCACACTTCTATTAAAGAAAAGCTTTTTCAAGATTCTTCGAAAACTTTTCGGATTTGCAAAAATCCCTTAATTTATGTTTATTTAGATATGGCAGTTGTTAAAATATACATTTCCCGCCTTGTTAGGATCTCTTCAAAACGCTTTTCTGAAAAATCTTTCTGAACGAAAAGTCTATATTAATTATTCTCTTAATATTACACCATTTGTCTCTTCTATTATATTACGGCGTATTAGCTTATGAAAAGGAGTTTTGTCCTATAATATGGAAGTTTAAGCATTATGTTGATACTGTTTAATATAAATTAAGCTTAATAATTTCTTACCCCATGAATTGTAAATATTCAGTTCTTTTTGCGCCACAACCACTGACTTAGATAAAGATGACAACATTACGATAACATTTAGTTAGCGATACAGAGTCGCTAAAGCTGTCGCTGGCCAAATTAAAATTAGTATAGTGCAAAGTACCGAAAAAATATGAATTAACATAATATAAACCATATTATCAATAAATCAAACGAATCTGTTATCGGTACATAAAAGGGAAAAAATACACTAACAAATCAAAATTTTCTGAAAATATTTTTTAAGAGAATTGCCGTTGAAAGTGTGAAAAAAGTTTTCCATCAGTGAAAAAGAACGATGTGGCTTCATTTTAAATCAACTGAACCTGGCGTAGTCAAACATGATCGCTGATTTCCCGAGTCTATATATTTTTTTATATATTTGTCACAAATTTTTATTATTATTATATTTGAATTTTGTTTTTGTTTCTATTTCCTTTTGAAAATCTAGCGTACAGTTTAAAATATTTGCACAAAAACTTCAATTTAATTAAATATAGTGTGGTTTTAAAATTGTGTTATGGAAATTGACCGAATAATTTCAAATTTTTTCCGAAGATAATGTACTTTTCCTACTAAAAAAATCTCAGGAACTTAATTGTATTTTGAAAATTAAATAATATTAATTTCATATAATAAATCTGCAACTATTCAAATTTAAAACGTTTTTCCATTAGCTTTTAATGAAGTTCAAAGTTAAAGTTCAAAGTTATTTAATTTTAAAGAGTTTTCCCATTCTTTTTTAAATTGATTATAATTTGTCTGATTTGAGTTTGAATTATTTCTAGGAGCGATATTTTTAAAGAGAGAATTTTTGTATGTATTTAAAACAAAAATCGTATTGCATTGGCATGTGAAAAGGTTCAATTGTGTTTTCGAAAAATTGACGATCAGACGGTGCCCACAAAACCGGTGGATAGATTTTTCATATCGGGTTTTTGTTTATTCACATCGTGACAAATGTGTGTTTGTCAAATAATTTTTTCAGAATACAGAAGAACTTATTATTTATAAACAAGAACAATCCATTCTTTCATGCTGCCTGAAAATTTCACTTCCACCAAAGTTCCAGCGTTATTTTAAATACGCTCATTTTCTTGGTATAATTACTTATGCGGACAATGTAAAATATAAAATTTTTGTGTTTATCTTCTCATGCCTTTTCAAACATCAACATTACACGAATGTCATTTGTGTTTTAAAAAAGAGAATCACGCAAATGTTATGTGCACATGTATAGTTTTCCCAACGATAGATTCATAGAGAAGGCCTTAACCTTTCTAAACTGCAATCACATTGTATGAATTCCTTAAAATTAGAAAATTAAAGGCGCATTTAAGACATAGACATTAGAATTAAAAAAAGGTCACTAATGACGTTTGTGAGAGAGACCGTAACGGCTTCTATAGCAAAGAAAAGAAGTTGTGTTGTGACACGTTATAGTATAAATTACAGAACGTTTACTAATCTCCTGTTTGTTACAATTCTACTACATCATAAATTGCTGTTAATTGTGTACAATTAATTCACCATTTTTTCGATGGCGTTGAATGACCATGCACGACGTTGCGGGAGATGTCGTTGTATTGAATAACGTCCATCATATGTTTTTACTTGCTTTGGAATTTGTTTTCTTTTGTACGCGCCAATCAGCTGTTTCGTGACCGATTATCATCATCAGTTTTATCGAACAATATTTTTGGCGCGTTTGGAACGACGTAGCAGATGTGATTAAAACGTCAACATTATGCGTTTTTTTGCTGTCGACTGAACTTTTTCGAGGGAGAACCTGTTGCAAGTTGAAATTTGAGCGAGGTTTTAGAATGACGTATCCTGGCGCAGAAATCATAGGTACTTTATCCAACAAAGACTGAAGACCAATATATACACATCTCCGAATAAAGGAGGAATAGAAAATTCACAGAAAGTCTTTAAATTGAGAACGAAATGTAATAAAGAAAAGATTTTAAAACAAATAACAAAAAGAAGGAGTTAAAACTATTAGAGAAAAGTATTTAACAAATATTAGGTGCGCAATTGCGTTCCCGCTGTTTGCCAATAGATGACATCATATTCTTTTGGTTGTGTGAATATGTATGATTTTGTGCCAAATAATCGTCATATGAGGGAAGCATTGATTTTCTTCTTTCAATCGAAGAAAACGGCGGCTGAAGCTCATCGAGAGCTTCAAAACGCTTACGGAGATGCTGCTTTAAGTGAAACAACGTGTCGAGATTGGTTCCGTCGCTTTAAAGGCGGTGATTTTGATGTTGACGACCGTTCGCGTGAAGGAAGACGAAAAACCTTCGAAGACACTGAATTGACGGCATTGCTTGATGGGGATCCGTGTCAAACGCAGATGGAGCTTGCTGCAGTATTAGGAGTTACCCGCCAAGCCATTTCCAAGCGATTGCATGCCTTGGGAATGATTCAAAAGCAAGGAACTTGGGTTCCTTATGAGTTGAAGCCAAGGGACGTTGAGCGTCGTCTTTTCGTCTGTGAACAATTGCTTCAGCGACAAAAAAGGAAGGATTTTCTTCATCGTGTTGTAGCGGGTGGTGAAAAATGGATTCATTATAATAATCCAAAGAAAAGAAAGTCACGGGGGCTGCTGGGCGATGCTTCTACGTCGTCGACCTGGCCGAATATTTACGCTGCGAAGGTTATGCTCTGTATTTGGTGGGACCAGGTTGGTGTTATTTATTACGAGCTGTTGAAACCAAGCGAAACTATAACTGAAGATAGATATCGACATCAGTTAATGCAATTGGGCCGAGCTCTGCGCGAAAAACGCCCACAATACGCGGGAAGGTACGAAAAAGTGATTCTTCAGCACAACAACACTCGGCCTCATGTTGCCCAGTCCGTTAAAACTTACCTGGAAACGCTGAAATGGGAAGTCTTACCCCATCCGCCATATTCTCCAGATATTGCGCCGTCCGATTATCACTTGTTCCGTTCGATGGCACATAGTCTGGCTGACCAGCAGTTCCACTCACATGACGCCATCAAGGAATGGCTAGATTCGTGGATAGCCTCAAATGATGAACAGTTTTATCGTGGCGGAATTCGAGCTTTGCCAGAAAGATGGGAAAAAGTAGTAGCTAGCGATGGGCAATACTTTCAATGAGCATCAAGAATAGAGTAAGTTTTCTACATACATTTTTAACAATTATCAATCAAAGTTAATAAACAATACAAAAAAAGGGTAAGAATTAAGAAATGTATGTGTAAGATTTATTTGCTGCTTTGTGTTAAATCCCTGAAGCAGCGTGTTGGCTGAGACGCCAATATGATCTCATTGCCTCTCCGCTGTTGTTGCTTCCGTGGAAGTTGGTAACAATACGAGAATCGTGTCGAAGGAAAAACGGTTATTATTAAATAGTTTTTTTATTAAATGTGTCTATTATGAAATGGCTTACAATGTTTACATTTGTTTTTAATCTATGTAGCGTCTTTTGGGCTCGGGTAAATCTACTACACAAGATATCAGTACCGATGCCCAGAGCGAACCCACTGTCCTCCAACGACCAATTCAATCGGAACAGGATCAACATGATGACATCGCTACTCTTAAGAAAATGGATGTGCGTACTCGATCCACGCGTTCGGGGGTCAAACGCATTGGCGTACAAGACCCCGCCCAAGTTCCCGACAGTGACTGTTCACCCGAGAAAATATCCAAGATAGAGGAAGATGTTAAACAACAGAAATTAGTGCAATTTATTAAAAAAGGCAACCTGTCACCGCGTAAAAAATCCATTGACCTCAAGAAATTTCGTCAAAAAGTCGATGAAAGCACACCCACTGGCACCATTATTACAGAATTCATCTCACAAAACAATGCCAAAAATGTGGAACGTGGCCTCAAGACACCAAAAAAAACAGACTATTAAAAATTGCAATACTCCCCTTAAACAGGACGAGATTAAGTCTATGGTGAAGAAGAAACTGAGCTTTGATGAAGTGAAGACCAAGGTAACTCGCAGCGCCAAACTACAAGAATTGAAGGCTCGCAAGGCTCAAGAGGAAGACAACCGTAAGCTAAAGGAAAATATTGGTTCGCCATCGAAGAAAACTCCAGTAATGCAATTAAAAGAATTCTATAAGATTGAACTGGAAGCTTTGACAAAGTAAGCAAAAGCAATATATAAGTTATAATTAGAACAACAAATGTAATAAATGACATAAATGGCAATGGATATTCGCAAAGCATCCTAAAATTCATAGTAATTGAAATATTTATGTGTGTATTTATTGATTTAATTTATCGATATATTTATTTATTCGTTCATTTATTTACTAATTTATTTACTTCTTTATTTTTTTATTTATTGATTTATTCACTTGTTTATCGTCCATCACATTAATTTACGTTCTCAAACCTTATAATTTTCATCACAGCCAGTATTGTATTACGAAGAATATTAATGTGCAGTTGTGGAGAATGATGAAAGAACTGCAGGACATTTTTTTTAAGTAGGTACACTTATTATCTATATTATGTTCAGTGTTGAAATGCAAGTAGTATTCGAATTTTGTTACTTTCTTATTAATAACAATATAAGGCTTCAACCACTTGAAGTGAAATGTCGTTACCTTTTTTAATATAAATATTAGCCAGTAATAATTAATTAAATTTTCAAAGAACTAACTATTAATTATAATTTTACAAGAATATTTTAATAGATTTGTGAACTAGACTATTTCTTAAATAACTTGACTTGATGTTCCACTTTTGTCCAAAATCGTCCTCTATTATGAATACTGCGAATCTATATCGTTGCTAATATAATAACCCAAAATAAGGCTAAGTTTTTATGACGAACTACAGATTATATCATACCTTTAATTATTTCGCATAATATTCGCTAATTTTGCTATAAATTGAGGTTAATACTTCCAAACAAAGCTTCACAGTCGAGCAAGTCAGTTTTGTGAGAGTTTTATCAAAGAAAATTAGCAATAAAAGGCTGTAAGTCAAACGCTAATGTTATCTTTTCGTATGCAAAAATCTTCCCGTTTTACAGGCTGTGTAGCAAGCAACATGTTGAATTGGAGATGATATATCAAATTATACTGTCGTAGGACCCCTCTACTGGAAAATGTACCTCTATATATATCAGTCCTTGCCCTTTCATAAGTTCGATAGAGATATTTCAATAGAAAATCTTCCCAAGATTCTTTATACTATGTGGCTTAGTTGCGCAATTTTACAAACACAAACAAATAGGGACATTGTATTCCAATTTCAGTGTTGGAAATTAATGCAAAATGTTCTTTTCAGCACTGATTACTTTCACGATTAAACAATGTTACAGAATCAAGCTTATAGTTAGATAACCGTGAGTAATAAGTTTTAAGCTTGATACTATGTCCTTTTCGGTAGGAAAAATGCTTTGTAATATTGCTTTCTCGTCAAAAATTAACAGTGCTGCCAAGTTGTTTTGTATTGTTTTCCAACAGCTAAATAGAAAGAATAAACGTTTAAATTTTGTATTGCTATTTTATTATTTAAGAAAAAGCGCAAAATGACACAACTTTCCACACGAAATTAAGATACCGAAATTGATAGGGCAGTATTTAAATAATTTGAGTATTCATTTTTTTTTTCTTTTCAACACCAACCAATTTTAATATTTCAATATAGTTAAGCAGTTTTAAAATGTAATTTAATTTACATATTATAACATTTGAACGATTTGTTCAATTTGCCATATACTCAATATACTCAATTCAATACTTGGAATTTGAAAGCTTTTTTCAATATATCTTTTCAACACTTGGACATTTCAATGCGTAATTAAAATTCCAATCCATCATTTCATATTTTTTTTGTTTTCAAGATTTAAACATTATTTAAGCAAATTTTTACTATTTCTATAAAATATTTCAAATTAGCAAATTGCCATTTCCGCTCCGTTTTTCAACCCTTACATTTTATAGCATTTCTTCAAAATTTTTAAAATTTAAAGTTTTTATATTTTTTATTATTATTTGATTATTAATTATTTTGATTGATGATTATATTAATGCTTCATTATTTGTTTTAAAATTTCTATTCAATTCTTCAATATTTCACTTATGGGCATGAATTGTTTTGCTTATATCAGTTTTCTTATCCATCCTTGACATAATACTCAGTGGAATTGTTCCTCTTATATCTTCTTTCAGTCCCTTCAACACTTTTAAGACTCCAACCAAAATTCCTCCACCAACTTATGTCGCCACGCCACACCGATGTCTCCAATCGTGTTCTCTTCAGTCCGGCCAAACTTAGTTCACCCTCGAAATTGGTTTTACCACATTTTGTTAACATTTTGCCAACAGCCACGAACCTCTTCAATTGTGCCACACCATCGGAAAGGGTTATCGAGAATTATGAAGCTAAAATGCAAGCGGACAAAATTAAAGCCGAAGATCTAAAGAGTTAATGAACCAGAGACAATGACTTCTACAGAATCACAAACTGTCACAAAAACACAAACTACTACTGATAAGGCGATAGAAGATAACGCAAAGACCACAGACGCAACAAATCCGCCAGTAATAGGCAACGTAGCACCTGCTTCTATCACGAATGCTATCTTCAACCTACTAAAGCGGGTGCCGAAATCTTTGCTGGAAAAGATACGTGCCAAACGGGCAGCTAAAGCTTTGGATGCTATGACACGTAGACTCTCTCAGGAGCGGGAGGCTACAAAATACTCACGCTTGTCCGAATTAGCAAGGGAGTTCTCACCCAGGAATTTATTATTAAGAAAATACAAAACAGTTTCCGCACCGCACTGACTGCACAAGAAGTAGAAAAGCACTTGCAATTAATTAATGGCCAAAGAAGTACCACAATGGTTGGCTTTCCACGAAACACGCAAAATCATGTATTTGAAGATCAACAAAGAAATGGACTTAAGTAAAGTCATAGAACGACTGGAAAAGTTAGCCAACGAGAAGAGCAAAATGTAAGCAATATTTGTAAAAATACATGACAAATTGTATAAGTTAAGTAAAACGCATTATAATTCATTTGTTAATTTCCATCAATGTGGAGAATATGATCTCGTAGAGGAGGGGGGCAGTTATACCAATTCAAGTAGAATATAACAAGACAATCATCATGTGTATTACAAATTATTTAAATTTCTTATTAAAGTTAAAGTTAATAAATTTAGTAGTTAAGTTTAATAACTTATTACTTGTGATTTAATCTATAATATAATTTATAACTTTTTTACAAAACACAAAAACTTGCAAAAAAAAAACGTGAATTTTATATATAATTTCATTTACAACAATATTATGGTAAAATGTACTTACTTCTCTTTTTGCTGAAACTAATTCTCTTTAATGTTAAGTATCGTACATATAAATGCCTTGCAAAACCTTGTATAATACATGGAATTCTTTTTAATTCAAATTCATAACTCATTCAAAAAATGTTTATTATTTTTCAATAATGCAAAATTCGAATGCCAAGAATATATACAAGGATAATGTTTTATCTACAAAGTTGGTGGTTCTGCAGTCACTAATCTGATATTGCTGTTAAGTGGCTATAATTCAAATATAAATGGTTTTAATCTAAGTGCACTTTATGGGGCTAATCGCCAAAATAGATATGTCTTCACTTTAGTGTTTAAACACAACCTATGTCAAATATGGGCCCAATATTGCCAGAGGAATCCCAAAACACACAAAATGCTTTCAATTGCTCAAAAAGAACGACGGACTTTTCAAGGGGAATAGTGGCTGGAGGTCTATCAGCCTTTCGTTGCACGTTGGAATTTTTTTGTCACCTTTGGACTTTGGATTCCAGGACCAGGAACATATTAGACACAGTTCAAGAAGTCAAAAAATTTCAACCGTAGTCCGTTTTTGTTCTATGGAAGTCTACAAAAATTGAATTTTCACCGTTTTGAATGCGTTGTCTGTTACCCACACTTATTCCTTTCGTTCGGTCGGTTCTGTTTTATCACCTCTTGAGTTCTAGGAGCGGAAACAGTGTCAAAACTTTAGACGTAGTGAAAAAGTTTTTGTCCTACTGATTTCTTTAGAAGTTAAATTTCCACTACTTCAAATATGCAGAAGTATTGTGCACACTTTAGGGCACCGTCACCCAACAGTCTCTTTTTGTCACCTTTTCGACTTAAGATGCCAGAGGTCATATATCCTTGGTGGAAATTTACTGCTCGGTGTACACAGAAGACACAAATATCACTATCATCTATATTACACATTTGGCTAATAAAAAAATAAAATGCACATAGTTTTAAAGTTTGGACTTATTTTATTTATTTATTACTTTTAATTTATAATTTTACAAAAATACTGTATTTCGCTATTTTGGTTTGTTGATCCTCCAATGCTTTGGTTTGTTATCGTGACGTTTCATGTCAAAATTTTCTTCGTGGTGTTGTGAATGTGTAAACAGATGAAAGAGTGTTACCGTGTAATTTAATTATTGCTTATTGTCAACCGAAATATATTAGCCTTGCCACTTTAATGTTCATCAAACTTAATTATTACCTGCCAAGGCTAAAATAAGAATATTTGTTTTTTTCTGAGAGTTTTAGTTTGTTTGTTATCTGAGTTTTTTCTGCGTCTCTTTTTGGTGTTTTTGCTCTCTTTAAATTTGAATCGTTATCTTCACGCCGGCCTCATGTAGAAAATTCCTCTTCCATTATAATTCCAGGTAATAAATAGAAAATCTCAACACTCAACATTGCCAGAGCAGAATGTTACACAATTTGCAATACGCTCTTTTTTTTGGTACAATTACTAGTGCGGATACAATGTAAGGTTTTTTGTGTTCATCTTGATACATTTTTCCTATATCATCAACATTACACAAAAATCGTTTGCGTTTTTATGTTAGATAACACCAATAAATATTTGTACGCATTGACTTTTTGTGGCAACATAGCCGCCCAATTCCTTCTCCTTTGTTTTCCTTCCTCGCTTTATTATAAGCTCTACCTTTGCTCGACTAATCGTGATGTAAAATGAATACATTTTTACAATTCGAAATCAACTTCGACGACGTAATCTGGCCACAATAACAAAAATCGCAGCGGATAGGTCAAGCGAAATAATAGTGCATATTAATTTGTTTATTGTGCCCTAAAGTGGTGTCCTTTCAACGTTTTGTATTCATTTAAAGAAGCTGTGTTATGACAAGTTACAGAACGTTTAATAATCTCTCGTTTGTTACAATTGTACTACGTCATAAATTGTCTTTGGCAGCTGTTAATTGTGTACAATTAATTCACCATTTTTTCGATGGTGTTGAATGGCCGTGCACGACGATGCAGGAGATGTCGTTGTGTTGAATAACGCTCATCATATGTTTTTTACTTGCTTTGGAATTTGTTTTCTTCGTACGCGCCAATCAGCTGTTTCGTGGCTGATTATCATCATCCGTATTATCGAAGAACAAAACATAAACAAAAAGTAGACAGCATTTTTGGCGCGTTCGCAACGACGTAGCAGAGAGGTGACTAAAACGTCAACGTCATACGTTCTTTGCTGCCGACTGAACTTTTGGAGGGAAACCTCTTCGTCAGTTGAAATTTGAGCGGGATAACAGAACGACGTGTGCTGGCATAGAAATCATTAATATTTTGTCCAACAAAGGCTACAGGTCTATATATACTACGTAGCTCCGGATAATGAAGAAATTGTGATAGAAATCTAATAAAGAACATTTTTTGAAACAAATAATAAAAAGAAAAGATTAAACCTATTAAATAAAATAATTTAACGAATACAAACAACTGGACAACAGTTTAAAGGAAATTTTGAAAAAAAACTAAGCAAGTGAAAATGGCTCAACCTTCTATAACTGCTTTCTTTAATACACGGAAACGTGTTGTGGCTGAAGAGTTAACCAACATCAAGAATAGAGTAAGTTTTCTGCATATATTTTCAACAGTTATCAATAAAAGTTGATAAACAATACAAAAAAAGCAACAAAATAAAGGATGTGTAAAAAGATGTGCGTAAGGCTTATGGAATTTGTATGCCGCTTTGTGTTAAATCAACCCCTGAAGCAGCGTGTTGGCAGAGACGCTAATATGATCTCATTGTTTCTCTGCTGTTGTTGCTGCCGCGGAAATTGGCAACAATAAGAGAAACTTGTCGAAGAAAAAAAAAAGCGGTCATTAAATAATTTTCTATTATGAAATTGCTTACAATATTTACATTTGTTCTTAATCTATGTAGCGTCTTTTGGACTCGGGTGAATCTACTACGCAAGATATCAATACCGATGCCCACAGCCAACACACTGATCTCCAACAACCACCACCCGTACAGCAATCGGAACAGGATCAACATGATGACATCGCTGTTCTTAAAATGGGGATGCGTACTCGATCCACGCGTTCGGTGGTCAAACGCATTGGCGTACAAGACCCCGTCCAAGTTCCCGACAGTGGCTGTTCACCCGAGAAAATATCAAAGATAGAGGAAGATGTCAAACAACAGAAATTAGTGCAATTTATTAAAAAAGGCAACCTGTCGCCGCGTAAAAAATCCACTACCCTCAAGAAATCTCGTCAAAAAGTCAATGAAAGCACACCCACTGGCACCATTATTACAGCATTCGCCTCACAAAACAATACCAAAAATGTGGAACGTGGCCTTAAGACACCAACAAAACAGATTATTAAAAATTCCAATACTCCCCTTAAACAGGGCGAGCTTAAGTCGATGGTGAAGAAGGAATTGAGCTTTGATGAAGTGAAGACCAAGGTAACTCGCAGTGCCAAACTGCAAGAATTGAAAGCTTCTTTGGCTCGCATCCAAGAGCTAGAGAAGACTCGCAAGGCTCAAGAGGAACACAATCGTAAGCTAAAGGAAAATATGCAGTCGCCATCGAAGAAAACTCCAGCAATGCAATTGAAAGAATTCGATCAGATTGGACTGGAAGTTTTGACAAGGTAAGCAGAAGCAATATATAAATTATAACTAATGCAACAATTGTAATAAATGACATGAATGATGAATGGATGGATTTTCATATGATTTGATTATATGTTTCATATGATTTGATTTTTATGTTTAGTGATTTATTTATTGATTTGTTTATTTATCGATTTATTTATTCATTCATTCATTTATTTACTTATTTTTTTGCTGTATCATCTATCAAATTAGTCTAAGTTCTCAGAACTTATAATTTTCATCACAGCCAGTATTGTATTACGAAGAATATTAATGTACGAGTATAGTTGTGATGAGTGAAGGCAGAACTGCAGGACATTCTTTTTTTTTAAGTAGATACACTTAATGTTCATAGGTATTCGAATTTTGTTACTTTCTTATTAATAACAATATAAATATTAGACCGTACTAATTAAAATTGGAGTTTCAATGAACTAAGAATACTTTAGTTGTTTTGTGAACTAGACTATTTCTTACATAACTTGACCCACTGATGTCCTACTTTTGTTTAAAATTGTCCCCTATTATGAATACTGCGGATTTATATCGCAGTATATCAACCCAAAATAATATATCAACCCAAAATAAGGCGAAGTTTTCATGACGAACTACAGACCACGCATTCTATGACTCTGAACGTCTAGATCTAATGTCTTTAATTATTTCGTACAAGATTTGCTAATTTTGTTAGAGATTCTGGTTAGTTACATCCAAACAAAACTACACAGTCGATGAAGCCAGTTTTGTGCACCGGAATTAATAAATAAATGTTATATTTGAGACATTTTTATCAAAGAAAACTAACAAAATCAAACTCTGCAAACTATTATCTGGATAAAAGCATGTAAGTCAAGTGCAAGTGTGATTTCAAATGGACGAAACGAACAATTCAAATGAAAAACCTACATATTCGACTTTTCTTCTTTATAGTAGGTAGCAGACCCCTTAGTCCATGATCTTTATCAAACATGTTTGATATCAGTTTTGTAACGGAAAAAAAACAACCCCCTTTCACTCAAGAAGAAGGCTACAAATACGACACAATAAATGTTTTAGATGTGAAAAATAGAAATGGGATTGGACGATAGAAAGAAACAAACAATAATGAAAGGCCATAAGAAGAATACAAAGGAACAACCAACGGACGCTGTTTGGAGGAATGTTTTGGTATTTGGAAACCATGTAGTAGATGGAGGATCAAGTAACGTCTAATATTAATGTATTTATATACATTGCCACCTACCTATACATACATAAAAAAGTGCTTGCTACTACTACATATAACCACATGGAATTTCTTTTATCTATTTTACGAAACTAACCGGAAAATCAAGAGCGACTTGTAATTAAATGCAAATATAACTCAAGAGTTGTAAACATATGGCGGTGGTCAATTTTCATAAAATTGGGCGATAACAATGATGACGACAGGCATATACATAAATCAGACAAAAACAAAAGGTCAGCAGAAAGTACGACTACTTTCCAAATAATGGAAATTTCTGTAGTTGTGTGTCTAAAAAACCGTCACATTCCTTTAGTTGAGTGCATCCTTTTTTCCCCAGTGGTTTTATCAAAACGCCTGATGGTTGGGGATGTTTTAGACAATTGTTTTCGGTTGTGTTTGTGGGATGGTGGATGCTTGTCTTCAATTATTTTATGATCTGTCGCTGGTCTTGTTGTTGCTTTCATTTAATGCAATTGTAGCATTTTCTTCATTCACATTTAGCATGTGGTAATAAACGATTTGAATTTTTTTTTTAACCGTAAAGATATGACCTCAATAGTTGTTGATATTGCTAAAAAGCCAAAGCGACTGCTTTTTAATGTTAACAGTCCAATTTTTTGTGTTGTAAATCATTTGTAGGCCAACTAGAAACGTTGAATTATCGACTGTGAATGTCAACAGCACATTTGAGAATATTGTCAAGTCGTCATCATCATTACATGCGATTTCAATGTATTTGTTTGTTTATTTTGTATGCTTCTATAGAGAAATAGGACAGCAATCGGTAGGATAGGTCAAGGTAAACAAAATTTGTGTAAGAGTTAGGCCTTGTTCTTGGCGGGAAATAAATGTACGAGTACTCTGATTTAAAAAGAAAACTTAAGTATTTTATAAGCAAAGAAACTAATAATTAATTAACCTGATTAGTGTTATATTACCTTGGAAATTAGAGATTTCTTTTGTGTAAGATCACATAATGGTAACTCATTCTAAAATTTATTAGAATTGCCAATCCAAAACCATTATTTTACAAGTTCTTTTATATTTATTAATAGCAATTGAATTGCAAAGTTATTACAGTTTCCTCAAGTAACGCAAATCAAAACCACAATCATAACCACCAACCGAATAATTTACCCCATGTAGGCCTTATATGTAATGGTTATGACTATATTCTATGTATGTATGTATGTATGACAAACGTTTTTCCCTATAAAGATTTCCGATCTATATAGATATCCAATTACAGCAAATTTCTTATGACAGTTGTATAATTCGGTGTTCCGACCATGTTCGATATAATTTTGTGCGTTTATTGCAAACATCTCGAAGTCTAAAATCGAAAGGACATCCGAATTTTGGTTGTAACTCAGGGAGCTCTCTGGAAAAAAGATGCTTAGCCATTTTCTGATTTTATTTGTCCACAAAATGACATCCGCTTTAATTGCTGTTGATTTCTTTTACCTCTAATACAACGGATTACAACTTAGGTATTCATTATAAACGGACTTTGCTGCATCATATTTGTACATTGTGAGAATAGATCAAAATCTATATATTCCAAACTTCAATATTTCTCTTCAAGTTTTCTATGGAATTTCGTTTTTTGCTCTTTCATTGTTTTGCAAGTTTGTTATCGTAGTGTTGAAGTCCGAAGTTAAAATATTTAATAATACAATGTAATAATTTAATTAATAATTTAATATTTAATATATAATGTCTCAACATTTTAATACCTCACAGTTCAATTTTTCAACATTTCGTTATTCCATTAACTCGATTCACTTATAGGTACTTTGTTCAAGATTAAAAAAGAACTATATAGAATACTATTTGATCGGGTAATCTTTATTACCATACAAAATAGCTACCGTTTATATTTATTTTTTGTTATTATTTCTTTTATCCTTTAAATTATTCCTTTCAATTGTGTTGTCAGGTGCCGCATTTAACATGTTTCAATCCGAGGTTTCGATTATGCGAGCGTCCAGTTTATTGTTGTCCCGAAAATGTCATAGTCATAAGTCTACCTTTACTAGAAAACGTACCTCCATATGCGTCAGCCCTTGTCCTTTCATAATTTCGGTAGAGATATTTCAATAAGGAAGTTTCAATATTTCAACGTTAAGTGGCATCAGCTAATTCATAAGATTTTTTATACTTTTTAATATTTTAGTTCCACAATTTTACAAATAAGATGTAAAAACATTTTGTATTCTGATTTCAGTGGTGGGAATTAATACAAAATGTTCCTTTCAGCGCTGATCGTTTTTCACTATTACATAATGTTGCAGTATCGGGCTTAAAGTGTGATAGCGAGACAGGCATTATCTTCGTTTCATGAGAAAAAATTCTTTGCAAAATTGCTTTCTCGCGGAAAATAAACAGTGCTGGCAAGTTGTTTTTGTGATGTTTTCAAGCAATGAAATCGGAAAAACACGTGTGATAATATGTTTGGTATCGCATTTGTTGTTTTTGTATTGCTATTTTACTGTTGAAGTAAAATATTAAAAGATTTAAAAAATCATGAAACAACTGATGTAGCTGGCATCGTCCAAAGCAGCTGTTAATAAATCTATGTTAGTTAAATGAAGTACTATCTGATGAAAAAATGTTACTTCAAATTTCGAAATCAGTTTGTTTATATCGAGTTTTATATTAAAAAACCATCCTTTGCTTAGCTAAGTGGAAACTGCCTCAGCTTCCGATACGGAGTTAAGTTAGTTGAGAAAAATTATAGACACGTAATATTTCAATAATAAAGCAATATTTCGATAATTTCAATATTTTTATTTTTTTCCCAACCAAATTTTATTATTTCCATGTCACACCAACCAATTTTAATATTTCAATATAGTTTAAAAGTTTAAAAATATAATACAAATTACACATTACAACATTTTTTTCAGTTTGCCGATATTAATATGCTTCAATATATTAATATTTCAGTATTTTAAATCTTGGCGTTTGAATATTTATTTCAATACTTCGAAATTGTATATTACAATATTGCATCATTTCAACATATAATATAAAATATTCCAAATTTTCCCTAAAGTATTAGCAAATTGTCATTTCTGTTCTGTTTTTCTATCCTTACATTTTATATTATT
>JAHXMU010000054.1:1124376-1135549 GCA_019455685.1 Philornis downsi | reverse complement strand
TTTCACACAGATAAGTGTTTTTAAGGACACTTTTCATGCAGAGAAGTGTCTTTAAGGACACTGCATACTGAATTTGACACACGCTATTAGCCACGAAGGTGGTCCACGTGCATGGAGTTTTCCTCAGCCACGAAAGGACGATTGTAGAATCCGTCCAGCAATAAACCCGTTGAAGAGGAATATCAATTTCACTCAGCACCGTTTTAAGTAACTCCGAGGCCACAGCCGCCCCACAGAGTTCCAAACGCGGAAAAGAAATTGATTTGATTGGAGCTACCCTAGTCTTCGCCGTTAGAAGATGGGTATGAATTTCTCCGCTGGAAGTTTGTACCCGTAGGTGTATTACCCCGCATATGCCTTCTCCGAGGCATCCGAAAAACATGTAATTCGGCCAAACATGACGGTGAGAATTTGACCCAACGAGAGATCCGAATGGCATTGACTTCGTGGTAATGATCCACGAAGTGATTCCAAGCCCTTTCCGTGGATTTCGGAAGCACCTCATCCCACAGAATATTATCCAACCACACTTTTTGCAGAATAATTTTAGCTACTTGTGCCGTAAGACGTCTTATTTGACGCATTAAAGACCACGCGCAATTTTGTGGTCTGCTTTTGAGGGTTAATCACCGGGTGGTGTGGCAAATAACAATGGTTGTTATTAGACAAGAGCGGACGTTCGACGGGGCGCATATGGCCTAACTCGAGGTGCGCTCTCACCACAGAATCGTAAACTTCCTTGACCTCTGGCTTTCGTAATAGGGAACGTTCATTTCTCAAAATTTGTTGGTTGACGTTTGATCTTGACGCACCTAGATGTAAAGTCTGGGAAAATTCAGCTTTGAAAGGAAGCGTCACTACGTATCTTCCGTCCGAATCTAGACGTGTAGTCGACTTAAAGTTTTTCTCGCAAAATTTATTGACAGGAGAAAGTACATTTCTTTTAGGTGTGTGCTTCAGCTGCCAAAAACGAAGAAGATTTCGATTAAGATTGTCCTCTTCTGTGAATTCTACCCTCGTCGTAAAGACATTTAGTGGCGAAGAACTACCGAAGCCGATGGTCACAGGACCAGTAAGAATCCATCCGAATATCGTGTTTTGCGCCAAAAGCGAGCCCAACACATTTTATTGAATGCCTTCTACCACAATTTGTGGATAAATATCAGCACCTAATAGCAGATCAACGGATCGACAATCAAAGAGATCCTTATCAGCCAAATGAATAGGTGACAAACGAGCCATCAATTCGGCAGAAGCTCTGAACGAAGGAATATGGCCGGAGATATGGGGAAGAACGAAAGCGGCAGTTTCCTAAATGATAGAAGATTTTAGAGGTGTTCCGATGCTCAAGGAACAAATTTTCCTTGATATGGCCGACACTGACTGGTCAACTCCAGGAATGCTGGCTTCGGTAGGACGGACGGCTAATTTTAGCATATTTCTCAGACACTTGGTTAAGAAAGAAGCTTCTGAGGCGGGGTCAATAAGAGCCCTGGCACGATAAGTAACGCCCTGGTGAATAACGTTCACCATGGCAGTTCCTAGCATCAATACCGCTGAGGGACGTATGGTAGACTTGTCTAGTCCCCATAGTAGTGGTATTTCCCGAAGGGCCTGATGTCCCATTATCATTCACCGTTCGGGAGGAGCCCGCAATGGTGTGGGATGGGGAAGGAGACGTCTCGCTTGAAAATTCCCCACGATGAAGGAGAGCTTGGTGCCTTTTATTGCAGATTGAACAATTGTGAGTATTCCTACAATCTTTTATTTCGTGCCTCTGAGCCAAACAGGTTACACACATGTGATGTCGCTTCACTGTTGTGAACCTTTCTGACACCGGAAGTCTCAAAAACTTCGGACAAACGCTCAAGTTTTCGTTGGCGCACGAGAAGGTTCCATAGAGCCGGTCTTAGTGACATGCGTTTTCACATTCCCATGGGCAGGCTTTATACTGCTGTCGCGTCCTTTCAAATCATGAAGGCAATTGAGTGTTTGAATTCTTTCCCGAAGGAATTGATCGAGATCTTTCCATGAAGAAAGGGCCGATTTATTGCGAACTGTCTGTTCCCAGAGAGAAACCACGCTGTTTGGCAATCGCCGAATGCAGAACAATACCAATATCGGATTCCAATCGGAAGTAGCGACATTGTATATAGACGTTGCCGAAAGGCATCCATTAGCGCCGCGTCTCAACTTCTTTAAACCCGAGCTCGACTCTTTATCGATGCTCGGCAAATCGAAAAGAAGTTTCGGTTGGTTGTTCACCAACAAAAGTGTGTTATCATACGTGTCACCTAACGCCTTCCATGCAAGGCGAAAACTAGAATTAGTGAGAGGAAACTTGGAAACTATTTCACTTGATTTCTTGATTTCGCTAAGTCGCGAATTGTTTATGTAAACCGCCGTAAATAAATCCCTAAAAGTAGGCCAAAGAAGAATATCACCTTTGAAAACGTCGGTATCACAAGGCGGAAGCGCCAAATTGTGCACCGCGTTAACCCCCGAATCAATATGTGCATATGTGTTCTGTTCCACAGAAGGCGGCGAAGCCGCACACCTTGGGTTGACATTGGAAGTAATTCTCTCAGGTAACGAAAGAGAATTTGCCTCTCTTGGTGTGGGCCCGGCCGATGAGGTTGCACTCGGAGGATCGGCTTTCAGCGCGCACCGAAATATGTGCAATCACTCATTAATGGAGGCGAGACACCGAACATATGCAAGATACGAAACTTCGTACTTATTCTCCACGCTCTCAATATCACCGACGTCCGCTGTGTCTAGCGTTGCAAGATAATTAAGGCACTCATTAAAAGTGGACCTAACCTCACACAAAATCCGACCCAACTCGGCACCCTGTATTTCCAGCGTAAATATGGTATGCTCATCCTCTAGACTTGCACTGAAGTTGGCATCGAATTTTACAAGAGCATCTGAGGCTCTAATGTAGAAATCGTGAGGGTTGAGTGGCATAATGCAATATACAAAATATTCAGAAGTTTACGCAAATCAAAGTTGTGCACAAAAAAATTTCCATTCGAATAAAAATCACAGAAAGAAAATCAAAAAAAAAAAAAAAAACGCGTTACTATAAATTTGGCCGTGCCTGTAACTTCGACGCGACCGAACCTGAAAGGGTTAAGAAATAGAACAAATATATGTATGTATGTAAGCACTAGTGAGTAGTGATAGAGGGAGAACGAAAAAATCACAACAACAACCGCGGCAACTGTAATGGTTTTGTGGGAATTTAGATATTTTTTAGACGGATTCTTAATTTTATCTTGATATTTCGCTTTGTATTAAGGAAAAAAATACTATTAAAATTCAAAAACAGTCGCGAGCACAAAATTGTTTAATGAAAAAAAAACCGCCACCAAAAATTGCGAGAACGTCACTTGTCCGTCCGACGATCACTCTCACTGCACTCACTTATTGTTGTTCTTGTTTTGGTTTTTGCCCTTATTACTGGCGTTCGTACTTTTTTTCAATTTTGTATTTGTTTGTTTTAATTGAAAAACAATTAGACGACGCGATTTATTTTATTCCCAATTGTTTTTCTTTCTTTTTCTGACAAATCGGTTTTTTTTCTCGTGGTAAGATGACCTGTTTGTATGTTTGTCTGTATGTGTGTATGTAAATACACCTTTAGTTGTCGTTTTTAACTTTTTTTTCTTTTAACTTTTTATTACAAAAAAAAAATCGTTTATTCACTTTTAAAGACTGATTATACGTACCTTGATAATTGATTGATGACAATTGATGAAGATGATGTTGTTATGGACTGTATCCTTGAGGCTGAAAGGCTGTGTATGCTAGCTGCTGGCGTAGACCGGACAGACAAATGGCACCTTTAAACATAGAGAGAAAAACCCCGATTAAGTTAAGACTTTCAGCTCGAATCCGTTTTGAAGGATCAAACTGTCTGCGTAGGCAAACGATATCCGGGGGAAAATCCGCAAGAATGGAAATAAAACAAAAGTCGGGGGAATTAGAATTTTTAAAATGAAAATTGGAAATCTTAATTCCAAATATTACCTGAACCGCAGAGCTCTGAGCAACGAATAACAGAAAAACCTAATAGCAAGGAAAAGATGGAGTAAGGTGGCTACAATTCAGCAACAGCCGCTACTCGTTAGAATCTGTTTGGCTACATTTAGTACAACATAGGGAAACATGCAAACAGATCTTAACGAGAGTAAAATAAAAGGAAAAGTGTCTTTATGGACACCTTTCATACAGAAAAGTGTATTTAAGGACGCTTTTCCTATAGAAAAGTGTCTAAGTGTATCTTTAAGGGCACTTTTCATACAGAAGTGTCTTTAAGGACACTTTTCATACAGAAAAGTTTCTTTAAGGACACCTTTCATGCAGAAAAGTGCCTTTAAGGACACTTTTCATACGTAAAAGTGTCTCTAAGTTCACTTTTCGTACAGAAAACTGTCTTTAAGGACACTTTTTATACAGAAACTTATCTTTAAGGACACTTTTCGTATAGAGAAGTGTCTTTAAGGGCACTTCGTATAGAGAAGTGTCTTTAAGGACACTTTTCATACAGAAAAGTGTCTTTATGGACACTTTTCATGCAGAAAAGTGTCTTTATGTACACTTTTCGTACAGAAGAGTGTCCTTATGGAGACTTTTCATACAGAAGAGTGTATTAATGGACACTTTCATACAGAATATTCTCTTTATACATACTTTTCATGTAGAGAAGTGCCTCTATAGACAATTTTCATGTAGAGAAGTGCCTTTATAGACAGTTTTTATATAGAAAAAGAGTAAATTTTCACTAAAAATATGAAATCATAACGTCATCGTTTGAAATTATCGTAAACGAATCACAATTTTTTTTATGGCAATATCGCTTTCGACGCCTGTCGTAACTTAGTTCATTGGATTGAGAATGACATCACGCACATGGTTCGAATATAACATATGTATATACAAACCTGAAGATTTCCGTAAATATAGCAATTTCGTTTTTGGGCGTATATGTAACAAATCGATAAACGTTGACATATGTGTACAGCATCGGGTGTTTGCCAACGTGTATTTCCCCATTTTTTCAACAAATCTAAAATTAAATAGGAAATTACAAAAATTATTGTTGTTGAAACAGGCTGGGATATTTGTATTTCTTACCATAAATTAAGGCAAACTGTCACTTTTATGAATTAAGCGCCATAGAATGTATAGATTTGGGTTTTATAATCCAAATCCAATTTCCAAATTTGCAGTTGAAATTGCAATAAGATGCCATTCTAATAGAAGAACTGCAATACACTATGGACAATACGGGAGTCTATATATACATTAGATAATCGTTGATATACCTGTATATAAATAAATAAATTCTTGTCATTTGAAGAGTTACTTTAGTGAAAGGTTTGCTATTTACGAATATAAAAAGTTTAACAGCCGAAGAACACATAAAAATATTTAAAACTTACTACAAAAGTGGTGATTCAGGTGTGGGCTTCCAATCGAACAAAATGTTGTCCAGTGATGGAGCTCATTTCTCACTCGGTGGGTTACATCAACAAACAAAATTGTCGCATATGGGGCCCGAAGAAACCAGAAGTAAAGTGAAGGAAGACACTGCATCCAGAATGTTTGGTGCGCATTAGTGTCTGGAGGTGTCATTGGGCTGTATTTTTTTCGAAAACTAGCACTGGATCCACTGCTGCAACTAATCCAGAGGCGGTTATTTAAATGGTGTTGTATTTCGTATATAATGCCGAAGTCCAAGCATTATAATGGAATAAAAGTTTAACCGAAGTCATAGCTTTATGTGTTTTATTTAACTTTACTTTTAAAAACGTCGGGTTTCCGCCAAATCGTATTTTCCATTTTTTTGACAACGTCCTCTGGTGTATCTGAAACTAAATATTTATAATAATAAAATTATTATTATCGGAAAGATTCTATGGTTCAATTTCCAAATTGGGCAATCCTTACCGGAAATATTATGCCAATTCATGCATTTTTTTAAAGATTCCGTGGTTTTCGGAAAATCAGCAACAGAAAAATGATCTAAGTAGTCATGCGAGGCATATTAAGTCCCATAATATTAACCTCTTCCACAATTTTTATATTTTTGAGATTGTTTTTAATGGATCACATGTACGTTGTGTATATGATTTGTGGTAATAATTTGTGATAATACCAGGAAATACGAGTTTCAACTGAAAAAATAAGATAAGTTAATTAGTCTACCTAACTATGAGCTAATATGTGAACTGCTATTCAATGGGCATACAATCCATTTGTTTTTTTTTTTTTAATATGCGATTCAATTTTTAGTAAGACCCTACTTTTACAACTATTTGGCTGTCAACACAAAAAAAAAAAAAGAAAAAAAAAATATTTTGCCTGCAATATAAAGGCTCCTGTTTAGTTCTAAACGTTTGGGTTTCCCCTTACGACCAAATCATTTTCAATGGTTTGGCAACCACTTTCGTAATGTTCGAATCGGTTTGAACATTGTCTGAGTTTTCACTCAGACTACAATATATAAGTTGTTAACGAGTAACGGCTACCACGGATAGAAGCCACCTCGCTCCATCTTGTTTAAAAAATATATTAAAACTGACTTGCTATTCGGGTTTGGTCCTTAACAAACGTATCGTCAGCACTTGTTATACTGATTTGGACACAAACGTATCGTCAGGACTAGCTATTTAGGTTTGGTCCTAAACATATCTATCGTCAGATAAACCTCTGTGCTGAAAGGTAATATTGGTATAATAAAGGTAACGCCTTTATGAAGGAAAGAAAACTAAAATAATTTTTGTTTTATTTCCGATTACATCATTTTGCATCGCAAACAGCTCCAAAGCTCTAAACGTTTGGGGCTTGACTAATTGAAAATGTGTGTTCTTTAGTTTACGGGGAACAGCGAAAGGGAAATTCAAAAACGATGTTTCACTTTGGTACCAATATCTAATATTATAATAGGTGTTGAATATATCAGGAATGAGGACCACAAATCCTTTTTTAATGAGATCTATAGTTAATGAGATGGAATATAAAGCAAGTTTTGGACGCTCGTGCTGCGATGGTTAGTACACACAACTATAGTTTGCAAGATTGTCGGTTCGCCCACCGATTCATCTCACTTCCTTGCAGGCACAATCAACTCTATATGCTGACGAACATTTAGAGTAACACAAAAATCGACAAGCCTAGTAAAAGCTTTTCAAATTGACCTTCGGAAACCTCATTAAACATTAGACCTCTTTCATTGAATGTGAAAATAGAATGAGCATAAGTGACAAATATACCCTATACCCCATTTGCGGGATATAATGGAATATTTTTTACTTGTCATCACTTTATATCAAGGAAGCAAGATTTTGGCAACATTGTGATACCTACTCGCCATATATTCAACATCTTGTTCTTGATTTCGGTATCACCAACGTTTTTGATAGGAACGTCCGTGCTGAACATTCATTTTTTTAATTTTTGCTTTCGTAATATTTCGTAAAAACAAAGAGACACGGAAAATTGATTATTATCACGAATCCTGCAGATAAAACCTGAATAGAATTGGATGAAATTTCTTATCGTTACCAGCCGTAAGTAACGGGTGGGCCATAAGAGTGTTGGCGGTTTAAATATTCAATTAAAAAAAAAGCTACGAAACATAAAAAAATATATTTGTATTTTTAAAATATAGAAGCATGGGAATTTTTAAGACTTTAAAATAATGTTGTCCAAATGGCTTCCCTCGGCTGCTTGACACTCTTGGAACCGAAGTCGCAAATTTTGGAAAACTCGTTGAAAAGTTGTTCTCGGTATTTTGTTACTTTCCTGAATAATGTTCCTCTTCAACTGCTCTAAATTGGTCGGATTATTCTCGTAGACTACCGATTTGAGGTAGTCCCATAGAAAATAATCGCATGGAGAGAGATCGGGGCTACGTGGGGGCCATTCAATATCCCCCCTTTTGTTGAACCGCTCTAGCATCAAATTGACAAAGTTAAGTCGGTTATTGGCATCATCGGGTTTTAATTCTTGGACTATCCGAATCTTATAAGCCTTCAAATGCAAATCACGTTTCAAAATTCGTCGAATTTCGTAGCTCATACAGCTAATAGTTCATGTGACGCTGATACTCTCCGTTAACGATGATGGACCCATGTTTTCCGGAGTATTTTTCTTTCGAAAACTGCCAGTACTGATACACCCACTTGCGTCATAACCCAGGATTCTGCGCTATATAATAGGAAAGGTAGAACCAATTGTCGATTTTTGTTTGTCGAGAGAAAGCTTTATCATTCAGTCGCTTGCTTAGCCCATAGTAACATCTGTTAGCAAGCAATACTCTCCTCTTTATCTCCATGCTGACATCATTCGTTTTGTCTACAGCAGAACCGAGATATATGAATTCCTCCGCCGTCGCAATTAAATAAATTAGTTGTTTAGACATATAAAATGGAGTCTAATTGTTTAGTAAACTTTTGAAAACGCGAGATATAAATAACTAATTAATTTAATTATTATTTGTCTCTTTAATTTTGTTTAATTACCTTTTCCATTTGCTTTCTGCGTCCCCATAACTGGGGTATCTTTCCTGCATGGCAAGAAGAACAGAAATAGTGTTTGGTAAAGCCGGAGTTCTGTTGATCGGGAGAGGTATTCAATACTAAATCCCTGCTTATTGCATAAACCACTCCTCCAATTCGTCGTAAAAATTTTGATATGATCTTTTGAGATCTGCTTGTCCGCTCAGCGCTGGTTTAGTCTAGTGCCTATCGAATTCATCATCTTAGCATGCTGAAACACTTTCACTCGTCCTCGCGACCAAGTCAACCAAATCGTTATATTGTCGTAATCTTGGTCACATCGGTTTCGATATGCAGACATATAATTCCTTCCGAATGCTTGAGATGGCTGCAGTAACATCTTGTACCGACCAACGTTTACGGTTTCCATAACCGTTCTGAATGGATTGCTGCTTGATGTAAAATTGTTCAGAAAGACTTTGCTTAACTTCTCCGAGGACTTCGTCGCATACAAAGTCGTTGCAATACGAAGCTACCAGCTTCGATATATCAAACACTGTGATATTAAAAGTCCATCCCCACGTTCTTGCATAGTGTAGTTTCAAAATAGATCGTGCTCTTCAAATCATTTGTTCTTCTGCTTGTTTTTATTCTCATTTTATATCGCCATTAATGAAACAACAAACTTAAAGTAATAAAAAAAAAACGCTGAACTGAATTTTATTCAAATGGCTGACACCGCTTCTTGGAAGTTTGTCAGCAGACCGCTCCCACAAATCTCTTTTTAACCATGTTTATTAAAATATTCTTTAGATTGCTCAACATCTGGTTTAATAGTATCTGGATTCGACTCTGGGTTCCAATTGGCAGGGCAGACTTCACCATGTTTGTCGACAAATTGGAATGCTTTAATCAAACGCAACACCTCATCAACTGAACGACCAACGGGCAGATCATTGATGGAATATTGGCGTACCACACCATTGGGATCGATGAGGAAGGTGCCACGCAAAGAAATACCATCATTTTCCAATAGAACACCATAATCGGAGCTAATTTTTTTGGTGATGTCAGAGAGCAAAGGATACTTCAGACCGCCTAGGCCACCTTTTTTACGATCAACGTTCAGCCAGGCCAAATGTGAGAAATGCGAATCCACAGAGACTCCAACAACTTCGGCACCCAATGATTTAAACTCATTAATGCGGTCACTAAATGCAATGATTTCTGTGGGGCACACAAAAGTGCTGATTGCAGAATATACAAAATCCTTGTAAGGAACGGATTATAAGTTTGCAATTGCAAAATGTTTAACTTACAAATCCAGGGGATAGAAAAACAAGACCAAATATTTGCCAGCAAAATCGGCGAGTTTCAATTCCTGAAAATCATTGCCAACAACAGCAATGCCATTAAAATCTGGAGCAGGTTTTTGAACCTTTACGGCCAACAAAGGGGCGGCTAAAAATAAGCAAGTAGATAAGATTCGTCATATGCAAACAAATGTCAAATTCACCGCAACCGGCTTCAGACGCCGGCAGCGTCAGTAACTTCATAACCGGCATCGGCACATGCAAAGTACTTACTTTGATGCAAGAGGCGTCTGAAAGCAATGTTCACATTTTGTTGTTTAGTCAGCTGTTTGCCCACTTGGGGAATCTGGAAATTGCGAAATGAATAGTGACGGATATGTAAATGCATCTAGTGCTTGCAGCATTACGTAATTGTAGGTAAATCTTTGCTATAGGTTCAATTAAAGGCAAGGGCAAAGCTGTTCTTGCGATGGACGCTGTCCCTTCCTATTTTACCTAAAGTACTTACAGTTCTTAAAAATGCTCTGGCCAAGAAAGACATGGTATGTGCCTACTACCTTCCGTAGGTTCGTATTTTGTAGCTAACTGTGTTCAACCTATTTCCTAATGGTCCGATAAGCCGCCTTTTGTACCTCCTTTTGCACTACTAGCGAAGGAAAAATAACAATACAAGGAAATATTCGCTCATCGATAACAAAATTATCGAGTTGCCAGAGATGATAGAGAGAGTTGAAAGCCGCCACAGGGTGTCTTATGTTGGGAATAAAATTGTGCGTTAAATATTTGAAATATTTATTGGCACTGATTGCATCGAAAACAAGATGTAGCGATATAAGTTGGTGCTATCAGCTCTGCTGATTTAAGCTTTTTTCATTTAAATGATAACGAAGCTGTCAAATTGCGGTGTTGTATCTCAAAAGGAAAAGATCTGAAGATTTTTTGCAACAAACCACTTTTTACATGAAATTGCGACCTAAATTAATTAAACTTCAATGCAACCGGGGCAGATTACAAAATGCGAATGATTGGTGAAAATGTTCGTCTTTTTATTTTTTGAGTCAATTGATTTGATTACGTTAGCAAACTTTGACACTTTTGTTACCGACAAAAAGAAAAATTTGCTCTTGAAGCAAAATTGTATTTGTTGTTGTGACATTAAAACATTTTGCTTGAAAACATAAGTGATACAACGATGGCATAGTTGTGCATTTGATCTGTTTTTGTCGTTTGATCTGTAGTTGGTTTCCAGGAAAACAAAATTATCTATTTTAAATACTGAAAATTATTTCGTTACTCGATATCCAAAAAATGTCATCGGAGACATTTTTTCATAGAAAAAAATGTCATCGG
>JAHXMU010000054.1:1064861-1124366 GCA_019455685.1 Philornis downsi | reverse complement strand
AGATATGGGTGCAAAAGATTACAATGTTAAAGTTTTGCTGAGTTTGTTATACGCAGTTCAAAAGTTATAATAAAAATAATATTTTCGGTTTGCAGCGTATTTGTAGAGAGGTATCCGCCAAATTGCCCCAATATTATGAGTTGTATAATTCGATATAAAATATTAAGTTTTGCAAAATTTTACGTAAGCCCAGAGGGCCAATTTCAATTGGATTATGTATGAGGGCGGTCGCAAAATTAGCCGGCACAAAAAAGCTGGAAAGAATTTTCTTTCAATTTCTTTTTCGCCAAATGTGTCATTTTTTCATAATTTCATCACCTAAACACTGAAATAAATAGGCATAATAGTCGCCGTTGATGGTTTTTCCTTTCTGGAGATAACCAAAAAAAAAAAAAAAAAATAACCCCATGCGCAACCTAAAAACAGACACCATAAACTTGCGTGGTGGAATCGTCTACGCCTTTTTTGGATACGATTCTCTCATTCTAGTTTACAGCTTTGACTGTTTTTTCTTTGTCTCAGGTGTAAAGTGATGAACCCATGTCTCGCTCGTAGTTATAAATCGACGCAAAAATTCCGCTTTACTGCGGTGAAATATCGCCAAACACTTTACTAAAGCATCTTCATGACGCTGTTTTTGTTTTATTGAAAGCAAGCGAGGCACCCAGTTTCCGCACAGCTTTCTCATCTTCAAATCATCGGTCAATATACGATGCATAGGAATTTTTGAATTGGCTACCATTTCAGCTAGCTCACGCACCTTCAGCCGACGATTACCCAATACTATTTTGTGCATTTTCTAGCGTGAACACCTTAATTGGTCGACCACTACAGTGCTTGTCTTGGCAGCTCATACGGCCTCGTTTAAACTCTGCTACCCAATATTTTACAGGCGTAAAAAGAACGAAGGAGCAGACTTCTTCAGAGTAGAATCTAGCTCGGCTAGATTCCAACCAATTTTAAGTTGGACTGGAAATATTGAATTAAATAACGGTGACCATTTTTTTTTCATGTTTACAAATTCACTGAGATCGTTTGCTTTTAATGGCTCAAATAAAAATACTAAACAACGTGGCGTCAGGCTAGTTTAGGCATCGCCCTCTTAAAAATGATTTTTTTGCCAAATTTGTATGCAGGTACAACAACAGCCGTGCCGGATTAAACTAAACCATGACTAGAAAAATATTATTACTGGTAAAATTTAATTCTGTTCCAGTGTATGCCAACCCTACAAGCAGTGGAACTGCAGACGGGCTTAACACAATCTTGTTAAAAGATCTTGAAACGAATTTCGCTTTAAGATAACTAAGGGAGGAGTTAGTCATCCCCTTTAATGCGTTACAGTTTTTAAGTATCATCTCTATGGGCGAGACTATAAAAAAAGTAATCGCTGTAAGCTTTAGTAGAATGCAGTGTTGCTAGAGCTTGATGATGATGTTAACGAAAAAAGGTTATGGAATAAAAAAACTAACTTTTTCCTTAGAAACTTTGAATTAATTTAACTCAAAACCTAACATTTATTATTTTTATTATACTTTTTAAATAAAGGGTGTCCCAACAAGAACGTAAGATTTAAATGACTGATGCAGCAATTGAATTGTTTCTCTGGCTGTATGACATGTGGCGCAGTCTTGTTGAAACCACATCCCCTCCACATTTATTTCTTCAATTCTAGGCACGAAAAAACTGGTTATCATTTCACGATACCGAACACCATTGACTGTTTGCACTTGACATGCCTCATTTTAATAAAAAAATGGTCCAATGATTCCTCCAGCCCAAAATCCACACCACACAGTGACAAGTTGAGGGTGCATTTGCTTCTCGTGAATCACTCGAGGATTCCCTCACCCCAAATGCGACAATTCTGCCTATTGACGAAGCCATCAAGATGGAAATGGGCCTCGTCACTGAAGATGATTTTATCGGCAAAATCAGCATTTTCATGTAGTCTCTCCATTACCCAATTAACGAACTCCCTTCGCTATCCATGGTCAACTGACTTCAGTTCCTGAGTCAATTGAACTTTGTATGCATGAAGATGCAAATCTTTCGTCAAAATTCGCTGCATAGTGGATTTGGAGACACCAATTTGCTGAGCTCGGTGTCGAATTGAGGTGGATGGTTTGGTGGAGTTTGAGCGACATCATCACGTACAGCTGCGACATTTTCGGTCGATCGACCTGGTCGAAGGCGCATTGTTGTCTTTACATCACTAACAGACCCAGTTTTGGCAAATTTATCCATTAATCTCTTACAGTTGACTCTTTTAGAGCATTATTGTGGCCTCAAATTGATCGCAATTTGCGAACTGTAGCCGCAAAACTTTCATCATTTTGGTAAAACAATTTCACAATGAGAATGCATTGTTCATTCGTGTAGGGCTCCATTTTTACTAACCTCGTACCTTCTACTAGGAAACAATAACAATTGTTCAAATGTCAAACAATGACTCTTCGAATGGCGCCAAATTTAAATCTTACGTTCTTGTTGGGACACCCTTTATAACATGTTTTGCTCTTAATTTATTAAATATAATTTAATATAACTTAATAATTTATTATTTATTATTTATTTGGATACCCTTTATAATGTTAACAGAAGAGAATTTTAATTATATTTATACCTCTTAATTAATTAGATTTATATTCGAAGTTGAATTCGTTTTGATGAATTCAAGAGAATTACAAAAACAAGGTTTTATTGGCATTAAGTTAAAATAAGGTTCCTTATTTTTATTACGTTTAGAGCTATTAGCGTAAGGACACAAATAAAAAAGCAACTCGCTTGCGTTCCATGAATGAGATATGGGAGAACTTTTCACTTTCAGTGAGCTCCCACGCTTATTATTTTTAGACTCGCTCAACGGCGACTACAATTTAACGGCGTTTCCGAATATCACAGTTTGAGTAGCATTTACAAGACTTGATGATTAATTAACTATTCGAAATGTTTGCTTAAATAATAGTAGATGACTGTATGTGGGGTTGAACCAACGACCATGCGAACGACAATCGTTTGTACTGACCATTGTGCCATGGTCTGTTAAATAGCTTTAGGGTAATATTTTGACGTCTAATCATAAAAACAACCTCGTTTCTGTGGATTTCTAGGCCTTCACAATGTTCCATAAATCGTTAAAAAAATCATCAAAATAAGATAATAATTAAGATACAAATACGCCTGTAACTCGGAAGCTGACTTTTCGAGTTATAGCTAGTATTTAAATTCGCAATCTTTACTCAAGTGGCCATCTCCTTAGAAATGTTACAAAATTTTTTGCATTTTTTGTTTGTTTGTTATAAAGTGAAGGGTATCGCTAAGCATAAGCTTCCTATTGAGGTAAAAAATTGTGTTGTTCTTGAAAATTATCTTGATTTGTTTCAGTTTCTGAAATCTGATTGAAAAATAAGTGAAGCAGATCGTTGTATTTTTCTGGTATTAAGATACATAAACTTTTTTATAACATTAGTATTGTAAAGTTGTAAAGGGTGTCCTAAAAAGATTTAAATTTGGCGCCATTCGAAGTGTCATTGTTTGACATTTGAAGAATTGTTATTGTTTGCTAGCAGAAGGTACGAGGTTAGTAAAAATGGAGCGCTACACGAATGAACAACGCATTCTCATTGTGAAATTGTTTTACCATAATGGTGAAAGTTTTGCGGCTACAGTTCGCAAATTGCGATCAATTTGGGGTCACAATAGTGCTCCAAAGAGTCAACTGTAAAGAGATTAATTTGCCAAAACTGGGTCTGTTAGTGATGTAAAGACAACAACGCGCCTTCGACCAGGTCGATCGACCGAAAATGTCGCAGCTGTACGTCATGATGTCGCTCAAACTCCATCCACCTCAATTCGACATCTAGCACAGCAAATTGGTGTCTCCAAATCCACTATGCAGCGGATGTGTGGATTTTGGGCTGGAGGAATCATTGGACCTTTTTTATGAAAATGAGGCATGTCAAGCGCAAACAGCCAATGGTGTTCGATATCGTGAAATGATAACTAGTTTTTTCGCGCCTAGAATTGAAGAAATGAATGTGGAGGGCATGTGGTTTCAACAAGACGGCACCACTTCTCATACGACCAGAGAAGCAATTCAATTGCTGCATCAGTCATTTCCCGGTCGTGTTATTTCGCGTTTTGGAGACCAGAATTGACCGCCTAGATCGTGCGATTTAACACCATTACACTTTTTTCTTTGGGGTTTTTTGAAGCCGATGGTTTACGCAAATAAGCCAACGACGACTCAAGTCTTAAAAGAGGAATTTGGACACTGCATTAATGAAATACGGCAGCATTTATGCAAAACGGTTATTGAAAATTCCATTAAAAGATCGCGTGTATGCCAGCAAAGCCGCAGCGGCCATCTGCCCGATGTGTTGTTTCATACATAACCTCATTCTGTCTACTTTACGATATAATAAAGTTTCACGTTTTTTTTTTTTTAATATCTGTGTTTTATTTAAAATTTAAATCTTGCGTTCTTGTTGTATTTGTTATTGAATTATGGAGAAGAAGGCTTAAAATTATAATCCTGAATAAATAAATTAAATTAAATTAAAGTTCTTATTCTGATTGAAATTGTAGTGAATTTTTTTTTCTGATTCATAATTAGAAATAATTTTGATTTGATTTGACTTCTTACACCCCAAACGAAATTAGAAACAATTTTGATTTTGATTCAGTTTTTGATGTCTCTTATTTGTATTTAATTTAAAAATTTACAATTAAAACAAAATGTGGGCAAAATTGTTGAGTAGATGTGAAAATTTCTATCGTAAATTCAGAAAATTATTTATTTGAAGCATTTTTTACTTTTCGGAGTTTAGTCCCAGGATTTTTTCTGTGGCAAGAAACGAAACTACATTTAGTTTCACTAGTGATTCAGACTATGAAATGAAATTGCATATAACTATAACATATTTTCGTTTCAGGTATTCGAATCAAAATATCTGTCTCATTATGTTTCAATACAGGTTTCTATATCTGTTGCAGATAAAAAACGTATCAATGTATGAAGCGAGTTATTGTTTCAAATATGAATCAGTAATTAATCGAATATGATTTGATTCGTTACTTTAAATAAGCTTCCGACATCGAAACCGAAACGAAACTGAACTTTCGTGAATGTCCCTGGCTATGTTCATAATTCTTATTTCGTTTCCGAATTACTATATTTTTTATATTTTGGAAATTTTTTATTTTGGAAGGTTTTTGCACTATGTGAATTTTTCTTTCCTTTCATACAGAGTGGGACATGAATCCCACTACTGTCAACTGTTAATGGGATCGTTAATTAAAGACTTTAATAGGGATCGTTAATTAAAGATCTTATACGAGTTTTTTTTTTTTTTGCCCAGAACCATTTGATTCCAGCAAGATGGAACAACTGCACACATAGCCAGACCGGTTATGGCGGAGATCTAACGAAAATTTCCTAACAAATTAATATTCAGAAACTCCAGTTTCTGCTGCCCCCAAGGTCACTTGACCTGACTGCACCAAACCTTTTTTTATGGGGTTATGTCAAGCAAGAGGTGTACAAAGCAAAACCAAGGAATTTGACTGAATTGAAAGAGTTCATTAAAATAATAATTGAGGCGATCCCGCATTGAATAATTTTGTGATCAGGCATCGCATATGCATGGAGATCTTTTACGGTCTATAATCTTCGAAACCAATTAGTTATATAAAATAAAATTGAATTTTCTATACAACTAGCCGACCCGGCAAACGTTGCTTTGCCTTCAAATTTTATTTTTATTAGAAATGTTTCATGCCAATCGGTCTATTATAATAAGAAACGCCTATATTTGCAGAAGAACTTAAAATATGTTCACTCAACCGAAATACAAAATTCTGTTTAAATGCCGTTAGCAGGAGCAGAAATAATTGCTTTTTAACTTGTGGTTTGTATAGGAGGTACCACTCCCCATTGTTCAATCCCGCCCATATTTGCAGCAGCACTTAAGATATGTACACCAAACCGATGCACCAAATTTTGTTCAAATACCGTAAACAGGAGCAGAAATATTGGATATTTAATTTATGGTTTGTATGGGAGGTACCACGCCCCATTGTCCAATCCCGCCCATATTTGCAGTAGCACTTAAGATATGTACACCAAACCTACGCACCAAATTTTGTTCAAATACCGTAAGCAGGAGCAGAAATAATTGATTTTTAATTTTTTGTTTGTATGGGAGGTACCACGCCCCTTTGTCCAATTGGACCGAATTGTAAATCTAAACCATCCCGGGCACCACCCAGACGCATATACAAAAATTTATGCAAAGCGGTCCAGCCGTTTAGGAGGAGTTCACTGACAACGTCCGTACAGTAGAATTATATATATAAAGATAACAAAAATAAATAAATAAATAAATGAAATACATTTGCTAAAAAAAAAAGTTATTTGAATTTGTTATTGTAATGCAATTGGTGCGCCACCCTGTATTTTGAAACAGAGATGACTGTGTGCTACGCAGGGGTAATCAACCTAAAGCTGTGGGTGATGTGTAAAGTTGCACATTACTCATGAGTTATGAGTAGTTATCAAATACTGCGGGTAATTACAGTATTAGGCATTTCCCATGCCTAAAGGGCTATATGTAAAGACCAGTTGCACATTACTCATGTGCATTGAGTTGTGTTCGTGAACAGTTAGCCAACGTCGTAATGCACAACTCGTTGCATGGGTAATGTGTGACCGATAGCTTCTTATTTCCCCCGGTGGCAAATACAAACTCTTGTGTTGACATAATTCTGAATGAAATATTGTAATAAAAGCCATAAAAGAAGAGTGGAAGTAATTTATTTGGCGAAAAATTCAAAAGCAATGCGGAAAAAACCAAAAAAAAAAAAAAAAGTTTAAAATCAAATCTCAGTTTTCGCGATAAATAGATTAAATAAAACCTAAAATTCATAGGAATGGACATGAGGTAGAATCACTTCCGACCCATGGCACGATGTATTGCAGAAGAAGCCTATGCCGGACGCTTGGAATACATTGCTGTCTGCAGTCACTTTTCGTGTAAGATACCGTTGTACCCCCCTTCTTAATGCTCCAACCATTTCCGTTCATGGTCCCTATTGGGTAATTTCTTTAGTGTAACTTCGCTCTCCGAACATTAACGCTATCATAATTTTGCAGTAATGTTTGGTTAATTTGAACATTTGTGAAGTATTAACCCTTCCACAATCTTCACATATTTCACGATATTTAAGCAAATTAGGCCAAGCTAAGCTATTGCCATTTGAAACTGTTAAAGCGAGAGTCTCTAATTGCACATTTCGACGAGAGTAGAGAAAGCACTTTACTTAAAGGCAATTAGACAATTCCCTTGTTTGCGATTAGGCGCCATTTTTCATTCATTTTTCAACGTAGCAGATTTCTTGTTGTTGTTGTTGGAGGTGGTGGTGTCGGTTAACTACATAGATTTAGAGGGGGCCCAAACTCTCTTCCTCTTTTATCATGCGTTAGAAATTAACACCCGCTTATGAGCGCACTTAACGATGCCAAAAGTTTCATTTGCTTTTGTTCTTTGTGTCAGGATTGAGCATTGAAAATGAATGCGAGAAGGGAAGTAGGAAAGGAGTAATAGAATGCGAATGCCGAAAAACAACATAGACTTTCATATAAATTAACCGCCATTTCTTTTTTTTTGTGATGTTCCAGTGTTTTGTGCATTTCACTTCAGAAGTCATTTGTGAACAGTGCGTTTAACAAAATATGATGTCATGAAATGGAACTCTTCGTGAAACGGTGACTGCGTTCACAATGATAGCGACAATATGGTTTTTCGGACCTTCTCTTTCTCACTTCAGGTATTTCCTATAAAAACAAACCTTTGAGTTTTTATACAAAAAAGCCACTGAAATTCTGAATATAAAAAAAATTAGAGAATTGAGAATAAGAAAAATTAGAATTAGATGACGCTTTTTTCTAATTTAATTTTAAAACTCTGAATTAACAATAAACGTTAAATCAATTTGTCTCAAAAATTATAATTTTAGCAATAATATTATATTTGCAATATTCAAATTTTATTGTGTAATTGGATAATAATTTCGTTTTTTTTTTATGAAAATTAAAAACGATTTTTCTAAACAAAATAAACCAATTTAGAATTAGATGACGCTTTTTTCGAATTTAAATTTAAAACTCAAAATTATCAACATAAGTTGAAACTAGTTGTATCACAAATTATAATTTTAGCAATAATGTTATACGAGTATTTGCAATATTTAAATTATTATTATTATATTATTATTTTGTTATATGAAAAATATTTTTTTTGTATGAAAATTAAGGACGATTTTTTCATAAAGATTACGTATTTTATTGATTATTATCATCTATGGTTCAATATTTTTTATTTCCCCTTAATAATTTTCGCTTTTTGCTGGCAACAAATCCGATGCTGGCGGTTTTTCATTTCTTTATTTGAAACTAAGGTCTAGCAAAATTTGTAGAGACAAGCAAAAATACTACTCAGAATGTACCAGATTTGGAGAGTATGATGGGTGTGGCGGTAAATCATACCCAAGCTGTGAAAGCTATTGGCAAGATATCAAACTTGTATGAGATCTCGCGCTGTCTTGGTGGAACATCTTTGCTGTTGATGAGTTCTGGCCTTTACTGTGATTTTTTTTAATTTCAAGCATATATTTTTTTTAGCTGATGACAGCGCAGTGATGCAGTAGCATACTTTTTGTCCATTGGAATGGTTTATAATTCTGGACAAAATTGAAAAAATTTCATTAATCACAAACAAAATTTTCAATTAAATCAAATTTGCACGAATTTGGAACACATAAAACGTTTCGTAAACGTAGGTTTATGAATAAAAATTGACTGCATTGCTACAGTGTTCTGGTACCCCCGATATAAATTGACTGGTTTACCCTAATTCAATATTTTCTCTGTAATTGCTATTTGGTATACTATATTAAACTGTACTTCCGTTGTACCTTTTATTGGTTTATAATGCTTGGTATGTTGATTCAACACATTTATTCATACATTTATAAATTTTATAAAATTTTATAAAATTTATAAAATGAATATTTCTTCTATAGTTCTAAAGCGGAAGTCTTCACTAAGTTATTAATAATGCTTCATTTATAGTGCATCAATTAACCGGACGATTCACCCCGCTTTTTCTGGCACTCGACATAGCTTTGCATCAATGCAGAAAGCCATTAGGTTAAGGTCTGTATAAGCCAAATTGCCAGCTAAATGAGACCACGTAGATCCCCCTTAGAGCATAGGTACATGACAAAAATACCACACCATACTATGGCAAGAACGCTTTCCATGGCGGAACGCGACGTGCTTCAGTTCTTATGGGGGTAACCATTGGGGTTTAGCGCTGGCTTTAGATGAAATCTATAAGATAACTTAAGATATCCCCCTGATGCACTGATAATCTAAATTGTCTTCCATTGAGGCAAATATTGACCTCAAACGGATTTAATTTAATCGATTGCACCTTCATGCTGACATGGAAAAATGTCAGAATAATTTAGTAAAATAATAAGAATTAGAAAATAACTAACCCCATTCCCGTTTTAAAGCGATTTTTAAATTACATATTTTTGTTTTGATATCCTTTTTCAAGCAAAATGCAACATCAGTTGAAATTTTTGTTTTATGCAATTATCAGAATATTAATTCCTCTTCGATGACACATAAAACCTACATAGTGTTTAATTCTAACAACCCTATATTACCCTCAAATGTCAAATTTTCTTTTTGAGCACTCAATTTCAGGTCAATTTCGTGGACAAATTTGAAAAAGATATGCCGTTTGGAGAATTTTCATACATTTTTTGTATGAGGTACAGAATTTAATTTACTGAATATTATTTTTGATCTAAATAAAGCTGAAAACATTTTGAACATTTTTGTTCATCACAATTTAGTATTTAGTGCACCGCATGTAAAAAATTCCTACCGCAAACAATTAGCAGAACATAAATTCCGTTTTGAGTCAGCGAAAAATACTCCAATGTCTCTAACAACTCTGTATTGCCACAAATATATGCCCCCTATTTGTGCGTACCATTTGAGGTCAATACCGCAAAATGGAATGGCGGCGGGAAATTTGTGCAAGGGGAATTTCCATGTATTTTGCCTGAGCAATGAAATTCTGGTTGATGCCAATGTTGATACTGACCTAGATGCAAACAAAGCAGACAACATTTTAAAGTAATTTCCAACAAAATTTAATACTTAATGCATCGCATTTAAAAAATTCGTATTGCAAACTATTAGCAGAACAGTAATTCCGTTTCGAGGCAGCGCAAAATGTTCCAATGTGTAGTAACATCTCTGTATTGCCACAAATATCAAGCTTCGCCTTTGTGCGTATCGCTTTAAGTAAATACTACAAAATGAAATGCTGATGGAAAGTTTGTGTAAAGAGAATTTGCATGTGTTTCGCCTGAGGAATGGAATTCCGTTTGAGGCCAATATTGATTGGGTCTTGATCTAAACAAAACAGAAGGAATATTAAACCGTTTTCAATAAAATGTAATACTTAATCTACTGCATGTAACAAATTTCTGTTGGAAACGGTTAACAGAACATTAATTTCCATTTTTAGGTGGCGAAAAATCCTCCAATGTGAGGTAACAGCTCTGTACTACCACACATATTAAGCTTCCTGTTTGGGCGTACTGTTTTAAGCCGATACTGCAAAATGGCGACGGAAAATTTGTGCAAATGGAATGTACATGTATTTTGAGGCCAGTATTGATATTGGTCTTGATCTAAACAAAACAGAATTTTTGTTTTTCGATAAAATGTAATACTTGATACACTGCATGCAACAAATTTCTATTGCAAACAGTTAGCACAGTTCGCCCCTTTTTGGGCGGCGAAAAATGCTCCAATGTGAGGTAACAGCCCTGTACTACCACAAATATTAAGCTTCCTGTTTGTGCATATCGGTTTAAGTCAATACTGAAAAATGGAATGGCGGCGGAAAATTTGTGCAAATGGAATTCCGTTTGAGACCAATATTGGTATTGGCCATGAATAAATCAAAGCGTTTAAGGAGATATCTTACGAAACCGACTGTCAATGGAAAAATTAAACATTTGAATGTGTTCACTCGCAAGGAACAGTTTACATTTACCATTAACGCTTTTACGCATCTGTATGTAGAACTTGGGAACTTTCCACTACATGTGCATACATATAAACTTACCCATACGCATACTTGTACATATTGCTAACACACGCACACATGCACACACAGAACAATTATGGGTTATTTCACTCGCAAAGAAAAGTAGACTGTGTCTCTATTGGGGCAAAAGATGAACGAAACAAAATAAACAAATTAAGTAATTTTGTAATTAATGTCAATATGTAAAAAGCCGACAAGCACAGACACACACATACACCCACACACCAATACATACACACATACACAAGCATAAGGGCAGGAGGCGGCAAGAATTGGCCGTGTAATAAGGGGTGGATGACAGAGGCGGATCTAGGAATTTCTTTACAATGTTGGCGGAACTTTTCTAACTGAACCTGATATAGCGCCGTCCGATTATCACTTGTTCCGTTCGCCTGCAATAAAATATGGCGATGAAATTGTGTTTTTTTTTTTAATGTGATTGATCTAACTGCAATCCATAATTAAGGGAAGTCTTCTCCTTGGATCCACCACTGGTTTGCCCCAATGGTTATGCTCACAAATCCTATCATTTTTATGTGCGTGAGTTTGTTTAACGCAGTTTACTTTTTCCCCACCAGTACTTATGCGTGTACGTATGTATTTCCATTGGTAATTGTTAGCATACACAAAAGTGAGTCTGTGTGTGTGTATGGGAGTATGTTTGTTGAAGGAAAACTTTTGAAATTGTGTATTGGTATGAAATGAGAACAGAAATTACTGAGCAAATGCATGTTTTTCATTAAATTTACCATCATTTTCCATCTTCTGTAATAGTGCTGTATGCAGGAGTAGTTTGTATTTATTGTACATGAAAACATCTTAATGAGGGCAAAATAATTGTTTTGCGCCATAAAATATAAGATGTACGGCCATGTTTTATTTCATTCATTTACGATTTAATTTTGCATTTTAAGCAATAGCTTAAGAATTGTTATAATTTTACACTTAAACTTATTCATGATCATTTTCTAAGCTGGAATTAAATAATATCTTTATACAATATGGAGATAGAGAGAAATAGAGAGAGAGAGAGAGAGAGAGAGAGAATGAAAGAGTGAACAAAGCACTGTGAGATGGTATTACAAAGGAAGGAATATACCTATACAACCAATTCGACGCCAACATAGAGCGAGCAATGACGATAATGAGATATCATAGACAAAACTCATACGAGTAGAAAAATCAAACAACTTATTCATATCCTCTACTTAGTGTACAGGATTTGGAGTGGGCTAATCCAGTTAATGCCCTTAATCGGTGTAAGGCACTCAAAATTACATGTACGAATATGTGATACACATATGTAGGAACGCATTGTTTTTTTTTTTTTTTTTTTGATAATACGCATTATGTGTATGGAAAACAACACATCCATGCGACAATGGCACACTGTTTACACAGAGCGAGTGATGATGATCTGCTCAAGAGTAGGTAGGATTTGAACGGTACCTTGTATTGGCATTGTCTTGTCAAAAAGGTAATAGAAACTATTCGATCAAATACCAGAAAACCGCCATTGTTTGTCAATGAATGGGATTCGATGGGCAAACAAACAAAGACACCGGCAGCGGGAATATCTACGATGAGATTTGGATTCGCATGCAAAAAGGGCCAAGATTTTGCATATTTAAGCACATTTTCAACAATAATATTTGCAAAACATCTGACAAATATTTATGGTAAATGGCACGTAAATATTTAGGCATCATAGGCAAGACCAAAAGGTGGTTATTTTGTGATCTAAATGCTGAAGTATGCATTGTTTAACAAAACATAAAAGGCTCCTTGGAATAGTGTGATTAGAGTGACGCTTGAATTTCAAAGATGTTCCTACATAAAATTGTTGTAGTGCTTTTCTCCATTCCTCACGATATAATTTTATAAAAATTACAATTTTCTTAGATATCTGGTAAAAAACAGGAAAGTTCATAAAATATGCAATAATAATAATACAAAAAATATCAGTCAGGTGAACTGACTTACGCATCACCTAACTCCTTTTGTGTTGCTGCAAAATATACTCGGAAAATACTTCGATTTTTGCTAAAACATTCGATTTGTATGTGTGGCACCATAAGAAGCAATTATAGAGAATAAAATGCAATCGAATGAGATATAAAAAACTAGGAATGTATATATTAAATAAGATAATTTGTATGTTATCAGAGAGGGCTTGGCTATTTCGTCGATTTTTTTTTTTAATTTTGCACAGTACGAGGGTGGTCCCACAACTAGCCGACCTAACAAAAAAACTCAAAAAAGTTGCAAAAAATTTCTTTATTTTTTAATATAATTTCCTCTTAGCTCGATACTCTTTTTCCAGCGATATTCAATAGCTTTTACATCCTGTTTATAGTAAGAACTGTCAAACTCCCTAAAATAGTCATTAACCGCAGCATTCACCTCTTCATTGTTGGCAAATTTTTTACCACTGATCCATTTTTTTCAAATCTGGATACAGAAAATAATCCGAGGGAACTAAGTAAAGGGCGTGATGAAGCAATTCGAACTTTATTTCAATCATTTTGGCCACTCAGTAGTGGATGTGTAAACTGGAGCATTGCCTTGACGAAACAACACTTTATTTTTCGAAAAAATGTGGCCTTTTTTTCAATAATTTCATCACCTAAACGCTGCAATAAATTAGCATAATATTCGCCATTGATGGTTTTTCGATCCTGCAGATAATCAATAAAAATAACTCCATGCGCATTCCAAAAAACAGACGTCATGACCTTGCCTACAGATGGAACCGTATTCGTATTCTTTGGACACGATTTTCTCATTCCAGTCCACTATTTTGACTGTTCTTTCGCCTCAGGTGTGAAGTGGTGAACACAAGTTTCATCCATAGTTACAAATCGACGCAAAAATTCGGCTTTATTGCGGTGAAACATCGCTAAATATTATTGAAACATCTTCACGACGCTGTTTTAGCTCTACACTCATCTTGATTCTAGATTCTAATCTGTAGGAGTCTGTTGCTTTGTTTACGACTGTAAAATATTGGGTAGCAGAATTTAAACGTGGCCGTACGAGCTGCCAAGACGAACGCCGTAGTGGTAGACCAATTGACCACAGCAAGCGCACTTTTTGATATCATTTCAGATAGTTCACGCACCTTTATCCGACCATCATCCAATACCATTTTGTGGATATTCTTAACCATGTCTGGCGTGGACGCCTCAATTAGTGGACCAATAAGGCGTTCGTCTTGGCAGCTCGTACGGCCTCGTTTAAACTTTGCTAAGGGAGCAGACCCCCCAGATTAGAATCTAGAATCAAGATGAATGTAGAGCAAAAATAGCGTCGTGAAGATTTTTCAATAGTATTTGGCGATACTTCACCGCAATAAAGCCCCTAGCTTTGCTTTATTATTGGCTGGACTGAGACCTTTCAAATGACAATTGAATTACATAAGAGAGACCAATTTTTTCCATGTTTGCAAATTCACTGAGATCGTTTACTTTTGATGGCTCAAATAAAAATACTAAACTTATAACATATGTTTTATAAGGTTGCCACTTTACACCAAAATAATTTGTTCAAACTACTGGCAACATCTGTACGTCAGGTTGGCTAGCTTTTGGACAGACTTCTTATTATAATGCCATGTAATTGATAAGAATTTAAGTAAGTTCAGGCTACGATAACGGATTACAGCGGAAAAATAAATTTCAATAAATCAGTCAATTTGTGAGGGAGATACCAGAATGTTCGTGTCAATGTCACCCATTTTTATTCTCAGAATTTAGATTACCAGATGTGACAAACTTGATCGAACTTGTTGTAACCAAATGGAGGACATGGAGATATATATGTATGGGTTGAATCGGTCATTTGTGTAGGTATCAGCAGGGATGTGATTGCTTCATTGATTTTTCTCCGATATTGTATAGAATTGTAAAATCATGAAATGGATATAAATCTATTGTTACTATTACTACTACTACTACTACTACTACAGCTGACTAATTAGAAATTATAGATGATTGATAGAATATCGAAAATTCGGTCAATTTGTATGGGAGATACCAGAATGGATGCGGCAATGTGTTCCGTTTTCATTCTGAGACTCTACATTGGTAAATGTTCAACGTGTGCCAAATTTTTTAAATTTACTGCAACCGATTGGAAGTTATGAAAGCAAGAATTTATAGATTAAATCGATTGTTTTTATGGGAGGTATCGGAAGAAGCGGGCTTAATCGGTGAATTTGTACAAATTACAAAGCAATATAATGGACAAACATTTTGGGTTGTTGCAGGTTACGGATATGGGGAGGAAATTTAATTTCGGAATATTAGTCAATTTGTACCTATATATAGAATACCAGGCGGAATGTACTGATAACTCTTTTACATTTCCCGGCCGCAATCTGAGAAAATGTAAGACTGTGCCAATTTTTAAGAACTTCCATAAAGATTTACGACAGTTTTCGTGTTCACCAGGCAGCCGGCTGGCCAGCCAGCCACTCAGATAGATGGGCATCGCTCTATTGACTTAAAAAGTTATGAAACACTTTTGTCCAAAAGATATTTCATGCTTTAAACGCTTCTTGCCGGGTGTTACATTTCTGTCGTATTAAATGATATACACCTTCTTTCCTCCGGATGAAGGTATAAAAACGTGGCTTGCTTTTCTTTATAGCGATTCTGTCGCACACAGCGTAATTGGCTGGAGCATTGCCATATATGCAGTTACCTGTCCTTCAGACGCATTGCGACATTCTTCGCAGTAGCAGGGCCGATCTGGCTACGGGTTTTTATACCTTACAGTGCGAATATACAATATGTTGTCATTAAACATTATAACTAGGAATGTTATGTCGCAATTGAGATTGTGGTTGCAACTTTGCGAGGTCTAGCTTTTTCTGTGTTTGGTAACGTATGCTCAATCTCTTGCGTTCCTTAACTGCCAACATTGAGTCTATTTAACTATATTTAACGACTATTAGATTAAGACTAATATACACCTCAATATTGGCTTTAAAAATCTCCCTGTTGTATACTTTTTCTAGATAGTCATAAAATATATCTATGATGTTATTGTATTTTTTCAAACACCCTATTGATCTCCAAAATTGACATATTTCAATGCACGTTTTTCATTACAACCTGCATCAATATTGGCAATACACAGCAATTAAAACCGGATTAATCGAAAGAAACGCAAAAATTAAATGATTCGAAAAACCGACAGTCTCGGGCTGAGGTACAAACCGGTTAAAACATTTTTGTTTGGGATTTAGTTCATCATATTTCTAACCCATGTCAATTGTGTTCTAAACAGAGCTTGTGGGTTATCCACTTTGTGGTTTCAAACCCACTGGTCTGGCAAGGCTGTCAGCTGTTAAATATCTGCCATTTGTAGTGTTATTTATTTAGTGAATAATTTGCCATTTACGAATATGAATCGCTTAACAACCGAAGAATGAATAAAAATAGTTACACCTTACTACAAAAGTAGTGATTCTCCAGCGATGAAGCTCATTTCTGACTCTGTGGTTACGTCGACAAGCAAAATTGTCGCATATGGGTCTCGGAGAACTAAAGCCATTGCATCCGGAACAAGTGGCAGATTGGTGCGCATTATCGTGCGCATTATGGTCAAAAGGATCCACTGCCGGAACCAATCCGCAGGCGATCATTTAAATGGCATTGTATTCCGTGCATAGTGGCGTTATGTGTGTTTTATTTAACTTTACTTGAAAACGAAAAATGGAGGAATGGAACAGGGTTAATATTAGTTACTATGTAGTAATACATGAGTTACTTAATTGAGGGATTTAATACATATCCTTACTGGTAAGAACGTCTGTTTGAGTATTTCAATTCACTTACAAGGGATTATCGATTGATTTCGGGTTGAGAATAAAACTTAGTTTACTTTATAGTACATTTTGTTTAGCAAAATCGTGCTTCAAAATACAAAGTATTATACGTTACTTTGGCAAAATGGCAACATTTTCATATATGATCTTTACCAAATTTGTATCTGCGTTTGTATGTAAAAAATTGGTTTTAAAGAAGAGTATAAACCAACTGTCGACGAATCACAAGTATCATAATCATCATCATCATCATTATCATTACTGTTATCATTGTCGGAATACTCCAAAGAAATCATATAAAAACTTGCACTTTTTTAAATGAATCTGTGCACATGTATTCGTTTCATACATAGGTAAGTAATGTACTTATACATATGTACTCATATGGAACATATTTATACACCTCTTTGCCTTTGACTAACAGTAATGAAGGATGGAATCAAATAAAACCCTAAATGAGAAACAGTTACAGAGAACTAAGCAAAGAAACACAACCATTTAAAAGAGGAGAAAATAAAACCATTAAAGAAATTACTTTTTTCTTTGGTGTTTCACCACACGCAAGTGTGGTGGGAGCTGAGTTGCATGTTGCAGGTGAAAGCCATCATTTTGTCATAGATGAATAGCATCGCAAGCTGTCTTGGTATGAGTTATCAGTGAGAGGAGTTTACATTTAAAAACTACGAAGCATCTTCGTCTTCCGTGCTTCTCTAACATTCCCAACAAATTTTGATATTGTCCCAAACTTCAGTTCTTTAAATAAAGTTTTCGTGGACATTTTTAATGCTGCTCATAGAATTTGCTGTCCAAGTTCTTTTCTACTCATCCAATCATGACATAGGCGTGATTAATACGATTCTGACGACTAAGCTCAACTGTAACGGATCTTATATTTTACGAGGAAGCGATCGCGGTGCGATGCTTATTACACGCGTCTATCGTTCGCATGATCGGGGGTTCAATCCCGCATACAGCCACCTATCGTTATTTGAGCGGCAGTCACCGCACCGTCTGACAAACACTTCGAGTGGACGAATAATCGACAAGTCTTGTAATTGCTTCTGAAATTATGGCCTCCGAAGTCATCGTTAAGCTGTAGGTCACGTTAAATGATCCTTTAAAAAAAAAAATAGACACGTAAGCTCACTGATTGTGAGAAATTCATTCATAGGATACAAGGGCATTTATTTATATTTTATATTTTATGAAGGAACTTAAATTTTACTTCCGATCCATATTTCAAGACAATTAGAAGACTTACTCATCAGTTCGCATAATTGGTCTGAAAAACATTATTGCTTGCACATCAATAATAACTTTGGTGGTGAAAGCAAATAAGTGCATGAGCTGAGTGTACTCAAATCGCCAAATAAATCATTAACAATGAAAAATAAACAATAACAAATAATTGCTAATAGAAAAACGATCTTGGATCGGATTAAGAATTAAAATCATAAAACATTAACTTTATTGCAAATATAAGGTATAGCAAAAACAAATCCATTATTATTCCAATAGATGGCTCTACTAATCTGTGTATCGCTTTATATAAGAGCGATTGTTTACGCTAAGTTGCTATAGAAGGATAAGATTTCGTACTCACAATTTACTCTAGTATTGTGATTCCTTAATTCAGTACTATATCTAAGGTATAGCAAAAATAAATCCATTATTATTCCAATAAACGACTCTACTAATCTGTGTATCGTTTTACTCGCATACTCGTATAAGAGCGATGGTTTACGCTAGGTGGCTATAGAAGGGTAAAATTTCGTACTCAAAATTAACTATAGTGTTGTGATTCCAGTGTTGTGTTAAAATACGCCATACTTTATACTCGTAGCTTTTCTTCGACAAAAGCGAAAACACAAGCCAGGCAGCTGATAATGTGAATAGTTTTTGTTCTCCTGGCACTGCCAACAGTTGATCCGAAAATCATCAGGTCCGACCATTATATATGAGCTGTTTCAATTGTCCAGGAACTAAACATTGCAGAAAACACCGTTTGGAAGCACTTTGATAAGACTGGATACATAAAAACGTCGATGTGTGGGGGTACAACGAGTTAACGAGTTAAAAAAGTCTAATGAACCGAATTTTCATCTGTGAATCACTGATGAATCGCAACAAAATCGACTCTTTCTTGAAATAGATGGCGCTTGGTGACAACAAGTTAGTTACTAACGAATTAAGCGAAAACGGTACTGGTTGAATTATGGTGAGTCAATGGAAACTGTGGTCAAGCCAAGATTGGTGGCTGCGTACTTGCTGTGATTGGCATGGAAAGAAGGAAGTGTCGAGCTAATTTTTTTTGGAGATGGCGACAGTGCTGAATACAAAGTTTTTTTTTTTGTCAAATCCGCTAAGAAGATATGCAGATATGTGAGAAGTACTGTTGTAGTTACACCTTCGCCCGAAGGAATAAAAGAATATATCGCTTGATATGACAATTTTTTTTAAGAAAATTAATAAGTCCATTGAGCGATATTTGCCATCTCTCAAACACGAAAGACATCATTACATTCGTAAATTTACATCAAAAATTGCCAGATGGCAGCCGGAATTGTAAGTAATGTGCTTCTGGTATCTTCTACATATATTGATTGGATTTCCGAAATTCAATTTCGTAACCTACGTTTTTATATTTTCACCCGAAGAAATGAAGGTATTTTTGATACGCCAATAATGTAAAATCTAGAAGGAAGCATTTAAGACACCAATTATCTCTTGACTACATGTGTGTCACTGCTTTTTATGTCCGTTTATTAGTGAACAGAAATGTAGGTTGATGAGATCCACGGTTTGGGAGCTATAGAGGAAATTTCTGAAAATCCGTTAATTTGTATGGGAAGTACCAAAAGGGGGCAGGCCAGTTCGTTACATTTTCATTCTTGAACACTACTTTGGTATAGTCTGAACATATACTAAATCCGACTGACTTAAGTGCAAGAGGGTAGAAGGTGTGAACATACGAATATTTAGGCTGAATTTGGTTATTTTTATGGGGGGTACCAGCCAGCATGGGCATGGTTAACCGGTCGAATTCTTTGGGCACCATAACATTACGTTTGATTCATGACACAGCGCCAATTCTGCTTAGCAAAAATGGACCACTGGTTACATTATGTCACAACCAGATCCAAGAAAGACGAGGTTCTTATCTATTTCAAATTTGAGAATAGTTTAAGGTCGTTTTGATCCTGATCCCCCTAATTATTCGCTTTACTAGATAATATACTTTTACATTATTTTTAAATGCACCGCAATTATAGCCTAAACTGATGGACAAAAATGCAGGTCGCTATGGTCTACAAAGTAGAAGTTAGAGGGAGAGAACTGAATTTAGGAAAAATTAATCAATTTGTATGGGAGGCACCCAAAGGGGCTGCACTGATTTCTAATCTTCGGCTAAATATTGTGCTGTGCCAAGGTTGAGTAAGTTTTATAAAGATTCACGGCTGTGATCATGTCTACCAGCTAGCTGACCTCCTGGTGCATCCTATTTAACTCACATATTCTAATCTTCGTACCTTTAAAATGCATACATTGAATTTAGCACGCATCGTGAGTATGGTAAACTCAGTTCTTAGAATGAAAAAAAAAAAAAATTAATTGAAGGATCATGCGTATTCGAATATTTTACATACATATTGACCGATTTTGGTAAATTAAATTTTCTCCCCGTAAATCCTAATGCATTGACTGTAGTACTTTTTAGTCAATATCATTAAATTGTAATGCTTTCCCGCTTCTGATATCTCTTACATATAACACATAATACATTTATTTCTGGATTCATATCTTTGACGCAATTGTACTAAATGTAGTATTCTGCGTTAATTTAGAGTATTTTTTTCATAAAAACTTAGCGATTCACTAGCATTTGGGCTCTCTGCACACTTTTGCACCAAATCCAATTTACGTAGAGTGAAGGTATATGTAAAGGGTGTCCCAACAAGAACGCAAGATTTAAATTTGAAATAAAACACAGATATTTAAAAATAAAAATCGTGAAACTTTATTATATCTAAAGTAAACAGAATCAGGTTATGTATGAAACAACACATCGGGCAGATAGCCGCTGCGGCTTTGCTGGCACACACGCGATCTTTTAATGAAATTTTCAAGGAACGTTTTGCATAAATGCTGCGGTATTTCATTAATGCAGCGTCCAATTTCCTCTTTTAAGACTTGGGTCATCGTCGGCTTATTCGCGTAAACCATCGACTTTAAAACACCCCAAAGAAAAAAGTCTAACGGTGTAAAATCGCACGATCTAGGCGACCAATTCCGGTCTCAAAAACGCGAAATAATATGATCGGGAAATGACTGATGCAGCAATTGAGTTGTTTCTCTGGCTGTATGACATGTGGCGCGGTCTTGTTGAAACCACATGCCTTCCACTTTCATTTCTTCAATTCTAGGCATGAAAAAACTGGTTATCATTTCATGATACCGAACACCATTGACTGTTTGTGCTTGACATGCCTCATTTTCAAAAAAAAAGGTCCAATGATTAATCCAGCCCAAAATCCACAACACACAGTGACACGTTGAGGATGCATTTGCTTCTCATGAATCACTCGAGGATTTTCCTCACCCCAAATGTGACAATTCTGCCTATGGACGAAGCCATCAAGATGGAAATGGGCCTCGTCACTGAAGATGATTTTATCGGCAAAATCAGCATTTTCATGTTGTCTCTCCAATACCCAATTAACGAACTCTCTTCGCTGTCCATGGTCAGCTGGCTTCAGTTCCTGAGTCAATTAAACTTTCTTATTCATGAAGATGCAAATCTTTCGTCAAAATTCGCAGCATAGTGAATTTGGAGACACCAATTTGCTGAGCTCGGTGTCGAATTGAGGTGAATGGAATTTGAGCGACATCATCACGTACAACTGCGACATTTTCGGTCGATCGACCCGGTCGAAGGCGCGTTGTTATCTTTACATCACTAACAGACCCAGTTTTGGCAAATTTATCCATTAATCTCTTTGCAGTTGACTCTTTTGGAGCATTATTGTGACTCCAAATTGATCGTAATTTGCGAACTGTAGCCACAAAACTTTCACCATTTTGGTAACACAATTTCACAATGAGAATGCATTGTTCATTCGTGTAGCGCTCCATTTTTACTAACCTCGTACCTCCTACTAGCAAACAATAACAATTCTTCAAATGTCAAACAATGACACTTCGAATGGCACCAAATTTAAATCTTGCGTTCTTGTTGGGACACCTTTTAAGTTAGTTAAAAAAAAAAACGAATTCTCTTGCATTCCATGAATAGGAGAGCTCCCCATATTCGGTGAGCTGATACGCATTATATTTTTGAACTCACTCAACGGGATCTACAGTTTTGAACGATGACTCCGAACGTCACAGTTTGAGAAGCATTTATTAGACTTGTCGATTACTCGACTACTAGAAGTATTCATCAAAAATATCGATGTTAACACCGCTTAAATACTGTTAAGGGGTACTGTATGTGGGATTGAACGAACGTCGCGTGTACTAACCATCGCTCCACACTCGGTTATAGTTGGTTCTCCTGAGTGACATTTTTGTATTGATCTTTTGTTGGTCTATTCGTCAACAAAAGACAATATACGGGAACGAACGACAAGAATTTATAGATGTTTGTAAGACATCGCCTCCGTTTTAAGTCGTGGTTATGGAATAATTGTAAAAATATATTTCAGTGGAATTTATTCATTGGAAAAGCAGTCTTAGCCCATTTCCATGCCCATGCGTAATGAGATGATATTATTGCCACTTCTATTTGTCTCTGAGCTTCCATTTGATTCTAATTTTCGCAAATATATAGATTTTACACTAATTTAAATAAAGTAGATGCCTACAATTACAATCTTTTCTCAATTGTCGTTAACATGAATTGACTCATGAAAGTATTTAAATCCATTTACACATATGACGACACACACACACATATATATGTATATATATACAAATATATATATATATATACAGATGCGCACAAACATTGCTTTGTTGAGTGCATGTACAGAATGGATGTTGCGGCAATAACATGCAATTGGATACGAACGAGAGCCATTAACATTTAAATAAAAGCAATTATTATAAATGGTCAAAACCGCTTTTTAAATTGCACTTTACGGCCATCAGTTTATGTTGCCAAATAGCAGCAGGGCGCTACCAAGGACAACAACAACAAAAGACATAGCAAAGGCATTCATACACACACAGGCACACGCTCATATATGCATACATGACTGCATGCAACAATAAAATAACAGTGATTTTCACGCGGAGTTTTGTACTTAAATACAATTTATATCCTGAAATCGGGTATACAACAGATACATACTCGTAGTAATGAAAAAGGTAATTTTTTTCTCATAATATGAGGCGGATTTTGCACACACATACAAACACACACACGCAAACACAAACATGAACATGTGATATACATACAAATGTATATATAGGATCGCCCATTTTTCGTTTTCAAGTAAAGTTAAATAAAACACACGTAAAGCTATGATTTCGATGAAACTTTTATTTCATTACAATGTTTGGACTTTGACATTGTGTAAGAAATAAAATGTCATTTAAATAATCGCCTCCGGATTGGTTCCAGCAGTGGATCCTTTTAAGGCAGTTTTGAAAAAATACGACCCAATGATACCTCCAGATCATAATGCCCCCACCAAACAGTCACTTTTTTTTGAATGCAATAGCTTTTCGACAATCACTTCTGGGTTCTCCGAACTTCATATGCGACAATTTTGCTTGTTGACATGACCACCGAGTGAGAAATAAGCTTCATCGCTGAAGAACATTTTGTTCGATTGAAAGCCCAAGTTGGAATCACCACTTTTGTAGTAAGTTTTAACTATTTTTACGCGTTCTTCGTTCTGTTAAACGATCCATATACGTAAGTTGCAAACCTTTCACGAGATAAATAACACTTCAGATGACAGGTATGTAACAGCTGACAACCTTGTCGGTTTTGAAACCACTAAATGGATAACCCTGTATATATATATATACGTATATATATGTGGACGTTGCGTATAAGTGAATAGGCGCAATTTGATTTTAAACAACAATTATTGCAGCTTATGTATTTGCTTGCGTGTGTGTGAAAAACTTTATACCGGATATACATAAGCGGAAATGGCATAAAATCCGCCATTGTTTTTTATTCCATCGGGTTATTTACAAATAACCGGTTTTGCTGTGGCTTTATTCACCAAGTGTTGACCACAAACGTCGATCGTATTTCTATATTTAATACTTTTACAATGACTGTTCATTTCTATATGTGTGAGTGCAATCAATTGTTGTACATTGGAAAAAATGCAATAAATAATCGCTTGTACACTGAAAAACAATATCGAATTTAGACTTTGGACAATAATGATTTACATATGAATAAATGTAGTCCTGCCATATGTTCTGTTACAAATATAAAACGCGATAAAAAAGAAACCAATATTCATATTGTATTCAAAATTATTTCATTTATTAGAAGACAATATTGGTCATTAAAAAAAATTGTATTCACTCGAAATGGCCGCCTTTTGCTTTAACACAAGCTTTCAAACGGCACGTACGATTTCCATGGAGATCGAGGACGCTGCTCTGGTTAATGCTGTTTTAAGGCTTCCCAAATTTCTGTGGGGAGTCTTGCAAGCCATATTCTCCAATTCTGACCACAAAGCATAATCCAGTGGATTGAGATCTGGACTCCCTGATGGCCAATCTTCTGCTGCTATAAAGCCAGGTATATTGATTCTGAGCCACTCCTGCGTGGTTTTAGCTTTGTGCGCAGGAGCAAAGTCCTGTTGGAAGATCCATCTACGTCCATTGAAAAGGGTATTGGTCAAACCCTTCACAACACCCTCTAACACATCTTTTTGGTAAACCTTTGCACCAGTTTTTACGCCCTTTTCACAGATATGGAGGGATGTGACACCATGGGGGAGACCCCCCACCAAACCATTACGGAAGAGGGATGATGGCCACGTTGAACCCTTGGAACAACCTTTTTCGCTTCCTTAGATGAAGTGGCATAAATCTTGTCGTTTTGTTTGTTGAAAACTTTTTCCACGGTAAAAATTTTCTCATCCGTAAACAGAATGTTTTCATGGCCATTGTCCGCGTGCCACTGCAAAAGTCGCTTGCATCTTTCCAGCCTAATTTTTTTAGCTGAGGAGTTAGAAGATGCCCCGTGGACCGACGATAGGCTTTCACATGCAGATCATCCCGAATCAGCCTAGACATGGATCTGGTTGATATATCCAATTCCTTGGACATGATTTTCTGCTTCCTAAGGGGATTTCTCCGAATTCTTTCACGCACTGCCTTTACTACCGCACTCGTACGGACAACGCGCGGGCGACCACTTTTTGGCCTGTCTTCTACTCCAGACAATTCGCCGAAGCCAGCAATAGCACGATAAACGAACATTCTTGATATTCCGAGTGGTTTTATCAACTCGAAAATTTGGCCAGCACTCCTTCCGCACTTATGCAAAGCTATTACGCCGACTCGATTCTCTTTAACGCCCCACTCCATGTTAATAGATTGCAAACTGAAACCAAACTGACTAGTATTCTTCACTAATCAGTGCATGTGTTCTGAAAAAAAGTTAACGGTTCTATTCCCGCAAGAAGTTTTGAACGATAAGCGCTGGAAATTGTGTAACAGAACATATGGCAGGACATGTATGTATTTATACGAATACGAATTATTTGTATTTCATTAAATTTCATTATGAAGATAGTATTATATTTCATTTTCAAATGAAACTGAGACCTAATTCAACTTGGATAACTGCATATCTAGTTGAAAACTTTCAGTTAATTTTTTAAAAAATTCTAAATGAATTCTAAATAGGTTTGCATTAGCCTTGGAGGGAATTGTAGATGTAAGTGAAGACCTGTACAATCATAATATACTTTTGCGTAGATGTAAAATTCTGAGGATTGCCAAAAGTGTGTGATAAATCGTTAGATTCTTATTGTACAGAGGTGGTGATGGATTGATAGAGATGATTAATATGAAGGCAAAGGGAGTAGCGGGGAATCCTCTCGTCAATTCGATACCTCTCTCGTTTTAGTTGTGCAATTAAAATGTATTGCGATGATGGTTAGGAGGACCAATTTCATAGTTTGTCTCTATCAGAGAACTGAAAATTGGAACTTGTAATTTGGATCACATAATTTCACAGTCATGTGAAATTATATGCAATCAAATTGATCGTGAAGAAATTACAAGTGGCGGTAAATAAAAGATGAGAATTAGTGCCAATTCAAAGGAGTTGTGATTACCAGTTGAGATCAGATTTATAAGTGATTTTTTTCTCATTACAGAACTTCCGTTAACAGTTAATTTTATATGTAACAATTCAGAATTCAGTTAAATTTAGTACACATATTCTCACTCACTGGAGTTAAATAACCACTTCGTGGGCAAAAGTTTGAATTCATTCACAATGATATCGATATAAAAGTACATTTTAATGTATTAAAAAGTAATCAAAGGACTTAAGTAACCACTTCGTGGGCAAACGTTTGAATTCATTTACAATAATATCGATACAAAAGTACATTTTAATGTACCAAAACAAAAGTTAATTTTAATATAAATTAAAAAATGGTAGTGGTAAATTCAAATACAAATAATCTTAAAATTATAGCTAAAGTAATGAAGTTTAGACACTTATCAAAAATTAGTCCAAAGCAAAATTATAACTTACTGACTTACTTACTTACTTTCGCTTAGAAATTACACAGAATCAATTGCTTTTTCCTAAATCGGCTAATTAGTACGTCTAGCACACAAATAATTGAGGCTATGAAGTTCAGTTTATTTGCAGAACTAAATTCACTAAACGCCTAACGGCGCTAAATTAATAAAACTGAATGGAAGATATGAAAGAAATGTTCAAATCAGTCAATTTATATGTAAAACACCAGAAGGAGAGTGCTTATTCTGTTAATATTTTTGAAAAATTAAAGTTACTACTTCAGTTTGCGATTTAGGATTTGCAGTGTGAAAATTAATTTCATTAAATCGGTCAATTTGCATGAGAGGCAGCGGACATTGCCTTCAGTTTTTCTTCTTAGAACTTAGAGTTATGAAGCTAAGAATCTACAGGTTAAATCCGTCATTCGTATGGGACATATCATTTTTTTCAATTTTGTTAGGCAGTATGAATTGATCCAATTTACAAAAGTTAAGGTCACTCCGGTCTAAGAATTAGGAATTGTAGAGAGAAAATTTCATTTCGGAAAATCGCCAAATTGGTACCGGAAGAGGCTTGGCAATGCGATCCTCCGCCTTTACTGTCATAGCTTATTTCGGCATAACTTCCACGTGCACCAGGTTGTGCTCAAGTAAAAGATATGAGCATAAGAATTGGTTAAAGCTTTCAACTACGAATAATCGCATCTCGTTAGAACCTCATAGGTTGTACATATAGTATTGCCTTTGTGCAAAACTATATGGGACATATATGGGAATGTATGGGCCAAATCTGAGTGGGAGGTATTAGAGGATTGTGATTAATCATCATCAAATTTTGTAAAGCATTATGAAATAACTCAGTGAACAAAAATTAGGTTTCTATAGCATACGAACTAGGAGAAATCTGAATTTGGGAAAAATCGCTCCATTATGTGGAAGGTACCAGAAAGCGTGGATCGGCATAACCTATTTACGATCTAATCAAAAGATACTTGGCAATTTAAACGATGCCTTTGAGGTGCTAAATTTTTGGCGTATCTAATGATATTTACCTTCATTCATTCGAGTGATGGCTGAATTCAGTGCAATCGCTTGAAAGTATAAAAACTAAGAATACCTATATACATATTAGTTAAAATGGTTATTTGTATGGGAGATATCAGAAGGAATGTGGTTAATGTGGAGATCCTTCCAAAATTTGGCAAGCATTGTAAATCAACACAATAAACAAAAATAAAGATTACTGCAAGCAAACGAAGTAGGAGTTACATTGAATTTTTTTTGGAAAATTGGACAATTTTTATGGGAGGCAGCAGAAGGAGATTTAGCGGAGGCCCATTAGGCGTTACCAAATTTTAATAACTTTCATACGACAATAGTCAAGTGACATATTTATCAGAATTTGGCTTATTTTCTATAAAAAATTCTAACAACACATGAAGTGTGAAATATCAATAACAAATATATAATTTTAGCTAACTCAGAAGTCCACCTTCTAAAAACGATTTGAAAATACGCATATATATATATGAGATTTGAGTTCAAATTTGGATCAAATATTGAATTTGGCAGACACGTTGAAAGAAAAATCGACTGTAACTTGTAGAATTATTATAACTAAACTGGACCTGTAGCAAAGACAAACAGATTAATTATTTTCTATACAGCTGCAGTATAAACATGTGTCGTCATTTTTCTTTCAGTGTAGCTGAATGGTATACGAGTATATGCAAATCTATAAACGTATAAACAAATATATAAAGCAAATGATATTGTTATAACCCAATAAACCAAATAACAATAGTGTCGAAAACGGAATCTGTAGATAAAGAATATGATACCTTTATTTTTGAAAATAATATTTTATTCCAGAAAGATTATAATATCGTTATCGATATAAGGTTTTGAAATTGTATATCAACATGTAAATGTTGCTATCTAGAGCAAGCTTATTTGTAAGTCAGTTCAGCCAGAGGCACCGTTCCGTCAAATCTATGAAATTGGTTGAGAACAAAAATTGAATTGTGTAATGTTACAAAGTCGCCTATATGTACATTATATGAAAAAAGTACCGGGAATTGGTCACTGAAACATAAAATACTTTTCATTCATTCCAATCTATGGATTCTCTTCACAATGGACCAATAATACAAACATCAAAAGGTTTTCCGGATTTTCCGAAAAAGACTTCATTTTTCACCGCGCTCAGGTTAGTTCTCTGTGATGCCTTCTATCGATCGAGAATGGTTGTCTCGAAGTGATAATTTGGGTTTTGAAAAGAGAAAAAAGTTTGCCGAAGCTATATCAGGTGAATACGATGATTTTTCGATAATATTTCTCCAGTTTTCGGTCGGAAATCCGTTCACTATATTATATATCGCGGTCCAAAATCCGTAAGATTTTTTTTAACAACTCTAACTTTTTTTCGACTAACGCCCAGATGATATTCTTTATTTATCATTAGACCTTTTGCCAAGAATTGCGAGCGCGTAATACCGCCATAATTAAAAAAACAATCAACAATACCTTGATTTTTGATCGACTTTTACGAGTTTTTCCAGTTTTGGTTCAGTTGAAAGAAGCTATTCCGCAACCTGTTGAGGGTTTGCATGTGAAACTCGTAAATCCACGTCTTATCACCAGTTATAATTCGTTTCATCAAAATGAAATCGGAATTGATTTTTCTAGCATTTCATTTAATTTTCATTTATTTATACATCGTGATGCAGGAAAAGCAAAAAGGCCAATTATATAACATCGCAAATAAAATACAAATTTCTTTAATAAAGGGTGTCCCAACAGGAACGCAAGATTTAAATTTGGCGCCATTCGAAGTGTCATTGTTTGACATTTGAACAATTGTTATTGTTTGATAGTAGAAGGTACGAGGTTAGTATAAATGGAGCGCTACACGAATGAACAACGCATTCTCATTGTGAAATTGTTTTACCAAAATGGTGAAAGTTTTGCGGCTACAGTTCGCAAATTGCGATCAATTTTGGGGTCACAAAAATGCTTCAAAAGAGTCAACTGCAAAGAGATTAATGGATAAATTTGTCAAAACTGGGTCTGTTAGTGATGTAAAGACAACAACACGCGTTCGACCAGGTAGATCGACCAATAATGTCGCAGCTGTACGTGATGATGTCGTTCAAACTCCATTCACCTCAATTTGACACCGAGCTCAGTAAATTGGTGTCTCCAAATCCAAAGTTCAATTGACTCAGGAACTGAAGCCAGCTGACCATGGACAGCGAAGCTAGTTCGTTAATTGGGTGTTGAAGAGACAACATGAAAATGCTTCGTCAATAAGCAGAATTGTCACATTTGGGGTGAGGAAAACCTCGAGTGATTCACGAGAAGCAAATGCATCCTCAACGTGTTACTGTGTGGTGTGGATTTTGGGCTGGAGGAATCATTGGACCTTTTTTTTATGAAAATGAGGCATGTCAAGCGCAAACAGTCAATGGTGTTCGGTATCGTGAAATGATAACCAGTTTTGTCGTGCCTAGAATTGAAGAAATGAATGTGGAGGGCATGTGGTTTCAACAAGACCGCGCCACATATCATACAGCCAGAGAAACAATTCAATTGCTGCATCAATCATTTAAGTCTTGCGTTCTTGTTGGGACACCCTTTACAATATAAAATATTCAAAAACAAACAAGTAATAATAATAATAAAACAAAGTTAAAAACAATAAAAATTCAAATGATAATATTAAAGTTTACATTATGGTTCCCCAACCAAATATAGTTATAAAGCAAATAAAAAAGAAAAACCAATTGTCGATAACGAGTTCATAATTCATAAAATAGGTTACTGAAGTTCACTTAATGCAAGTCCAATATATTTGTGTTGGAAAAATTGATTTGAATAAGCAAAATTTCGCAGATGCAGAGGAAGCCGCAAACGCGCACCGTAAACGATTTTAAGAATATATACGTAGAAGAGCCTGATATAAGAGGAATTGCAAGTTGTTGATTTCTAGTTGATCTATAGGTAGTAAACCTAAATCTACTAGGCAGTAAGGGTCCCAAATAGTCATGTAAAATGGTACGAATTTATTTGATGGGCATAGAAGGTTCAGCGGCTATCTCTCTTAAACTTAAATGACGATTTTTTGACAGCATTTCCTTCATTTTATCGATGTCGGGGCAAATTTTCCACCATATCTACACCGCTTTCGAATGCACTGTACCACTGATATGTATGCGGTTTTGATAAAAATCGAATCACCGTAAACCTTCTATAGCATTTTCATCAACACGGCACACTAAATTCCATTCGCAACACTAAATTTGATACAAATGCTTAGTTTAATATTTTTATCGATTTTTACGCAAAACACCTATGAGATCAACTTCATCAGTTCACGGTCAGACACTGTGAATATATAAAATGACAGATCGCGCTGAAACTTCGCATTAGTATAGAGAACTGTTGTGCCAACTTATGGGAAAAAGAGTTGTGACAACGATTTTAAGCGGGCTTTTCAAATTACCAATTTTTCAGAGGTACTGTCACTTTTTCGGTCAATAAATTGCGCGATGTTTTAACAGTAGAATTGCATATACAACTATCTTAAGTAATTTCCATCCGATTTGTTTTAAGAAATTTGTGCAATTTTGGACAACGTAGATTTCATATTTTCATTTTTGTCTAAAATATAATGTCATAACACCAATATCATAATGTTTATTAAGTAGTGTTATCACTTTTGATATCTAAGGTAACTAAGTTCATTGGGTACATTCGTGTACATTAAATAGTTCCATTTATTGTTGGCACTGTTGGCTTCTTGTTGTTTGTTATAAAATCAGTTTCTGTTAACTACGTTGGCTTAATGGCATTTTGCAATTAAATTAATTGCAAAATACAATTGTACATTTAAATATTCTTTGAATTTATATTCATGCGTACAATGATGGTGTTTGCAGCAGCTAAGGGAGGAAGAAAATCGGCTCTGAATGGATACTTTAGTCGTTATTTGACCGTGTTGTAATATTTCATTGTAAATAATTTTAAACTGATAATAATTGTAATGCATGAATTCATTTTCAGTTTGAATATTTATGTCAATAAATTGTGTAACGCAATTGTCCTGATAAGCTTAAAGCCGAAGAGATTGTAAGGGGAAAAAGGTTGTTTGGAATTGGGAATAAATGAATTACCTTGACAATTTAAAAATTTCAGAATTTCATGGATGCCCTATTGATTTTACTGCACAAGACAAAACTAATGTGAGTGAAGGATTTTCTGATGGATGCATTGTAAAGACCATCACTGTGTCATTCAAACTCCTCTTAGCTTATGCTACCTCTATTTCTGGCTATGCTCAAGGTTTATGAGGTGTTCTTGCCGAAAGAGTTTGAACCTATTCATTATATAGGTATAATGTATACAGCCTATAGGTAGCTTCAGTATATAGGTGTACATGATCGGTAATCACTAAGCTCTAACAAAGTCCTTAAATAAAAGACGTCCAAAGCTGTATTAATCAACTGTTTGAAACTCTATGTTATATTGCAAAGACCGTTAAAAATATTCGCGAAACAGCTTCCAACCCGTTTCAAACAATTTACAATATAATTTCAGAGCCTTACTGAGCAATCAAACAAATTTGCGTATAATGAAACATTTTGGAAACTATTTGGCATGTACAAATCAAATGTTGATTTCAATTTGCTGCACTGAATTTTCCCTGCCAGTATCATAAACATTTGCCAACTTTTAGTCAAACATTAAAGCATTATTCGACTAACAAAATAATTTAAAAAAGTAAATAAAAATTAGTACAGAACATTTAGCCAGTTGCACTTATTTGCTATCACCCTCATCAAATTATAACAGATTTGATTTATAATTTGAAATAATATCACTGGGTGGTGCGCCAATTGGAATACTTTCAAATAATTCAAATAATTTTTTTTAATCAATATGCTCTAAATTTCGTTTCGAAAGACATTAATTTGAATCCAAGGAAAGCTTAAAGAAGTGAGAAATTTTTAAGATGTTTTGTAACTTCTCATTGGAGTCATGATTACTCAAACTACCTTGTCGACTCTATGGAATGTTGTCAGCCTACGATTCTAAAGAAAAATTAGTCCTCCATTTTTGTGTGCAACAGCTTAACTTATTATTGAATTACAGCTGCATTTTGGTATAAAAGTATAATAAAATTAAAAACGAGGCAACAACGTCACTATGACAAGTGAAAAAAATTGAAGAACCGATTTTCAAGTAACTGTATAGTGAACAATTTGCAAATGTAAGAATTAATTTTTATATACATATATTTATAACTAAAATAAAGTCAAAGTAGGAGATACAAAAAGAATATAAAAGAACGATTATGACATAAGAGGTATGTTCCGACAACCAAAATAACTCTAAATGTGATATATATATTCACACACATATTTCACTATATGTATATACATATTAGAAGTGTAGCTAAGTTCCCGCTGTTTGCCAATAGATGGCGCTAGTTGCAAGTGATAGTCGATTTTGCCATAACCTAACCGTCATGAGCCAAGCTTAAGCATATGATAAACATACCGCCTCGACACAGTAGTGATTTTCTTTTGACGTCATATTCTTTCGGTTGTGTGAATATGTATGATTTTGTGCCAAATAATCGTGATATTCAGGAAGTATAGATTTTCTTCTTTTAATCGAAAAAAAACGGCAGCTGAAGCTCATCGAGAGCTTCAAAACGTTTACGGAGATGCTGCTTTTAGTGAAACAACGTGTCGAGATTGGTTCCGTCGGACGGTGATTTTGATGTTGACGACCGTTCGCGTGAAGGAAAACGCAGGTAGAGTTTGGTTCAGTATTAGGAGATACCCGCCAAGCCATTTCTAAGCCGTGCAATGCATTGGAAATGATTCAAAAGCAAAGAACTTGAGTTCCTTACGAGTTTAAGCCAAGGGACAATGAGCGTCGTTTTTTCACCTGTGCAAAACTGCTTCAGCGACAAAAAAGGAAGGGAAGTTTCTTCGTCATATTGTAATGGGTGATGAAAAATGTAGTCATTACAGCAATCAAAAGAAAAGAAAGCCATGGGGGCTACCACGGCCGAATATTCACACTGCATACGTTCTGTATTTGGGGGGTCAGGTCGGTGTTATTTCTTTTCAGTTGTTGAAACCAAGCGAAACCATCACTGGTGATCGGTATCGACTTCAGTTAATGCGATTAAGCCGAACTCTACGCAAGAAACGCCCCCAATAAGTGGAGAGGCACGAAAAAGTGATTCTTCAGCATGACAACGCTCGGTTTTACGTGGCCAAGCCCGTTAAAACCTATCTGGAAACGCTGATATGAGAAGTCTTACCCCATCCAACCTTTTCTCCAGATATTTCGCCATCCGATTATCACTTGTTCCGTTCAATGGCACACGGTCTGGCTGACCAGTAGTTTCATTCATATGACGACATCAAGGAGTGACTAGATTTGTGGATGGTCTTAAAAGATGTACAATTTTACCGTGATAAAATTCGAGCTTTGGCAGAAAGATGGGGAAAAAGTAGTAGCTAGCGATGGGCAATGCTTTCAATGAATCATTTGTATAAAAAAAACAGCTAGAACTTAGTTGCGCATTTATATATATATACTAGCCGACCCGGCAAACGTTGCTTTGCCTTCAAATTTTATTTTTATTGGAAATGTTTCATGCCAATCAGTCTATTATAATAAGAAACGCCTATATTTGCGGAAGAACTTAAAATATGTTCACTCAACCGAAATACAAAATTAAATACCGTTAGCAGGAGCAGAAATAATTGCTTTTTAATTTGTGGTTTGTATAGGAGGTGCCACTCCCCATAGTCCAATCCCGCCCATAGTTGCAGCAGCACTTAAGATATGTACACCAAACCGATGTACCAAATTTTGTTCAAATACCGTAAACAGGAGCAGAAATAGTGGATATTTAATTTATGGTTTGTATGGGAGGTACCACGCCCCATTGTCCAATCCCGCCCATATTTGCAGTAGCACTTAAGATATGTACACCAAACCTACGCACCAAATTTTGTTCAAATACCGTAAGCAGGAGCAGAAATAATTGATTTTTAATTTTTTGTTTGTATGGGAGGTACCACGCCCCTTTGTCCAATTGGACCGAATTGTATTTCGACCTTCGGACATAGTTAAAAACCTTCTCCTGGCCGACACGAATAAGCCCTGAAAGTTTCATGAAGATCGGGTACGCCGTGTGAGAGGAGTTCTCTTACAAACTATTTTTGTACACAGACAGACAGATATTCATTTTTATATATATAGATATAGATATATATATATATAGATATAGATGTATATATATATATATATATATATATACATTAAATATAAGTATTTTCATGAACATACAACACATTATTTTACATATGGAAGATTTGCGAGACGCACTGCCTCTATTTAACAATAAAATCCAGAGCCACCTTGTCTGTTGTATCCAAACATTTGTATAAAGAGGCCGCTTTAAATCCTAGAAATGGAACATAATTTAAGGAAAACATACTTAAGAGAATTATGTAAATTATATTACAACAAGTAGGAGATTACTCAAAGTCCTTCAACAGAGGGCTTAAGTTGTTAAATCTGCACTATCCTCCATTTGCAGTTGTTCTACTTATTCCAATTCCAAGAATTGACACCAAACGAATATCGCTAGACATTCAGGTGCTGCATTTTCAGTTATACTATTATTACAACAATCACTTGAACTAAATACTTAATGCAATGTTATGTGTAACATTTGTGTTACATCGTATGTCACATGCATTACATACTTGCTTATGTGTAAGGACGAATGAGATCAAAGAGGTTTCATAATGTTAAGCATAATTACGTAAATCTTGATTAGCGGATGCTATTCTATTCATTGTGGGCAGCAGGCACATGAGAGTTTAGCAAACGAGGCCCGAATGTATTTGTGGACGATTTAGTGTAGGACATTTAGGGCATTAACGAACTCCGGAGTTGTATTATAGCTGACAGAGCGAAAAGTGTGGTTTCAAAGATTTCTAACGAGGAATGAAAATTACATAAAATTTTCTACTATCCCGCGATGAATTTCTCAAAATTAGGGAAAATATACATAAATAGAAGTAAATATTGCTTTAAAAAAATATGCTTGATGCTAATTCCAGTTTTGGGGCATATTTTAAAGCATCAGTTATTGACGTTCATTGAAAGTGAGTCGCGGTGAATGACTTTCAATGTAAATTTTGAAATTATAGGAAAACCGATGGACTGCTTATTGGCCTTACTGATGTCATAAGAAAGGAAGTGTATAACCAAATGATTTGTGAATTATTACACTTGGATTTAGAGAAGGCATTTGATCGTGGTGACTATAGTGCCTTTTTTTAGATAAGTTTTACACCAATTTTAATTTCGACGTTAACAACTTTCGATTGATTTCATTATATTTATATGATAGAAGTTAATATGTTGTTGCCAACGGTTTGATATCCTGTGTTTTACTTCTATAAAACGGAATTCCTCAAAGTTCGGTACTTGGATCACATATGCATTGGTGACATATGCGCTCCCTATTAATTTTTGGATGATGTACAATTGCTCTTATAATAATAATATACCTATATATTAATTATATTATAATTATTATATTATTATTAAGTTATAGGTATATTATATTAATAGAAATAATAATAAGTATTAGGTGCGCAACTAAATTATCGGTGTTTTTTTATACAAATTCAACTTTATTATGAAAACATGGATACAAATGATTCGTTGAAAGTATTGCCCATCGCTACCTACTACTTTTTCCCATCTTTCTGGCAAAGCTCGAATTCCGTCACAGTAAAACTGTTCTTCTTTTGAGGCTATCCACGAATCTAGCCATTCCTTGATGTCATCGTATGATTGGAACTGCTGGTCAGTCAGACCGTGTGCCATCGAACGGAACAAGTGATAATCAGGCGGCGTAATATCTGGAAAATATGGCGGATGGGGTAAGACTTACCATATCAGCGTTTCCATGTAGGTTTTAACGGGCTTGACCACGTAAGGCCGAGCATTGTCATGCTGAAGAATCATTTTCACACGCCTCTCCGTGTATTGTGGGCGTTTCTTGCACAGAGTTTGGCTCAATAGCATTAATTAAAGTCGATGCAGTGATGGTTTCGTTTGGTTTCAATAGCTCTTAATAAAAAAAACCCCTCCTGGTTCCACCAAATACAGCGTGAATATTCGGTCGAGGCGACGACGTAGAGGCATGACCGGACAGCACCCATAACTTAATTTTCTTTGGATTGCTGTAACGAATCCATTTTTCATCACCCGTTACAATACGATGAAGAATTTCGTTCTTTTTCTGTCACTGAAGCAGTTGTTCACAGACGAAAAAACGACGCTCAACGTCTTTTGGTTCAACTCATAAGGAATCCATGTTCTTTGCTTTTGAATCATTCCCAACACATGCAGTCACTTGGAAATGGCTCCTAATACTGAAAAAAGCTCTACCTAGGTTTGACACGGATCCATATAAAGCAATGCCGTGAATTCAGTGTCTTCGAAGGCTTTTCATCTTCTTTCACGAGAACGGTCGTCAACATCAAAATCACCATCTTTAAAGCGACGGAACGCACCTCGACACGTTGTTTCACTTAAAGCAGCATCTCCGTAAAAGTTTTAAACGTCTCGATGAGCTTATCCCCCGTTTTCTTCGATTGAAAGAAGAAAATCAATACAGTCGACATATGACGATTATTTGACACAAAATCATACATATTCACACAATCGAAAGAATATGACGTTAAAAGAAAATCGCTATTGTATCGAAGCGGTATGTTTACCACATGCCTAAGCTTGGATCATGACGTTTAGGTTATGGCAAAATCGACAATCACTTACAACTGGCGCCATTTATTGTCAAACAGCGGGAATTTAGTTGCGCACTTAATAATTTTTAATAAAAATCGAATTAAAAATCCAAAATTATGTTACATTGAACATCGACCATAAATTCTAAACTGAATAAAAGTTGTTCGTAAATTTATTACACCAACCTCGTTTACACAAAATAATCGATTGAATAATACAGAACAAATGTCACCAGAACAATAAGCATGCATGTACGATACGTACAACTGTCGAAATCTGCAAGAGATTTTACAACAACAGTAGGTGCGATCTCGTAAAGGATATTGATCGGCATTTGTTTAGCCTTCGTTGATCCTAGTATGAGAATAAATGGCTATGGGTGTAAATGTAGATGTAGATAACTCTACATACGTAATATGTCCCAGTTGTTCTAGTTCTTGTCCTTTTTGTTTAGTATTCTATTTGTTGCTTGATCTATGTGAGTACGATTTTCGGTTTTTGTCTTTTGTCACTCTATTCAATGCTCTCTCAAGTGCTAAGCGCAGTACTTCACCTCATTTGTTGTGATAATACTTGTACGCACATTTGCTTGCTTATGTCCTTAAGGACTATTAACAATGTTGTTATTGTTCGTTTTTCTTTTCTTGTTGCTTTATAAGGCTAATTTGATTCGTATCTTTGGAGAGGGCGAGGTAAATACGAAAGTGTCGCCCTATCGCCGACAAAATCTTCAAACCAAATTCTCACTGAAATGTTTTCACATATAATACGACTACCGCAGTACTGATGCCATGACTTACTGTTCATTTCAACTTCCTTTAATGGTGTGATGAAATTGGAGACTTTTCTTTTCCATCGGTATTTTGTTCATAATCAAGTTAATTAAGTGACAATATTGTACAATGATTTCAGCATTATAACTTTGTTTTACAAAAAGAAACGGAAAATATTGGTGGTTTCGAATGTCAATGTAAAGTTTTATTGTATATTTTTAAAAAACCTAACAGCTTCTTTGACTGCCGACAGAAAGTAACGCCTTTTTTTACATTTCACAGCAGATGTGTGAGAATTTATAAAAAATGAAGTATTTTCAATGAGTTTTAATTTTGTTTTTCCCAATAACATTAGTCAAAAGTAATACAATAATTTCATGCGGTATTTCTTAACTCAGAGCAAGACCAGAAAATTACTGGGGATCCCACTTTTTTAGAGTTGAAGTTAGTATTTATATACCTAGACTAGGTCTTCTTCAGATCTGTGGACAATGTACCAACCCTTCATCATATAAATGGGTGCTTTATATGCTCCCTCTTTTCATAAAAAATACATCGCTTGAGTTTATTGTTTTGAGAAAAAATCATATTTTTGAGTATATTTTCAACAACCAGAATCAAAATTGGAGTGGTCCCATTTCATTCATTCAGTTGCTATTTAAAGGGTATTACCAGTTTCTAGACGTTCTTCAGGAGAAAATTGATTATGTATAGGTAACGTGATTGGATGTCGGAGAACAGGCTTTGTGTTAACGCTTCTAAGTCCAAAGCTTTTTATTCAAACCGAACTGAAAGGGATTTGCGAGCAGTTTATAATGGTTCTAATACTAGTATACAGTTTGTGCATGAAATGTTTGGGAGTCTTGTTAGATGATAAGCTACAATTTAAGAAGCATATTAGCCATTTTGTTTAACTATGCTTTAAGCCAACTATACAGAAATAATTTATCTCTTTCGTTATATATGAAGAAGCAACTGGTTCATGCTCTAGTTATGCCAAATATTATATACTGCTTAGAAGTGTACTCTGTTACTAATCAAAAATATATGAAGCTCCTTCAACTATCTTTGAACGAAGCTGTTCATTACATCTCAAGAAATATGTATATATAAAATCTTTTGCGGTTACATTTCTGCAATGTTCATTTCCTGCATTTATCAATCAACATTTGTTATTACGATTTTATATTTTTCGTTTTCAAGCATAGCTAAATAAAATACGTATAAAGCTATAATTTCGATGAAACTTTTATTTCATTATAATGCTTGGACCTTGTCATTATGTACGACAAACAATGTCATTTAAATGACCGCCGTTAGATTGCTTGCAGCATTGGATCTTATTGAGCTAGTTTTTAAATAAATACTCCCCAATGACACCTCCAGACCATAACATGCACTAAATAGTCACTTTTTCCAGATGCAATGGCTTTTTCACAATCGCTTCTGGATTCTCCGAGCCTCATATGTGAAAATTTTGCTTGTTGACGTTATCACCAAGGGAAAAATAAGCTTCATCGTTGAAGAAAATCTTTTTCGATAGAAAACCCACGTTTGAGTCATTACTTTTGTAGTAAGTTTTAACTATTTTTATGCTTTTTTCAGCTGTTAGATGACACATATTCGTAAACGGCAAACCTTTAACTTTTACATTTTGTCATTCCGTTCATAGAAGACAATTGTTCATTCGCAAACTATGCCATCTTTTAATGCAAGAGTAGGTCGTAGTTATAAGTCGTTGCCAAATAAGCTCAGAAATTCAAATGCATCATGTGCAGACTTGTCTGTCATATATAGTCGGCTCTTAGATACGTAAATATCATTTCTTTACACCCTAATGGCTATCTCTATGAGTGATATTTGCTAACTATTATTGGCTGATCTTAAACATATGTATGAATGTATATACGAGGTGTGTTCAAAAAATAAGGCCAAATTAAATTTTTCCCAAAAAATATTTATTTATTCATCAATTTGAATTTTATATCTTTCAAAGTAGCCCCCCTCAAATATAATATATTTGTGACAACGTTTTTTTCAATCCTCGAAGCATTTTTTGGTATGTCGTTGAGCTCTCTCAGCGATTCAGTTTTTATGTCCTCAATAGTCGCAAAACGCCGTCCTTTCATAGGCCTCTTCAATCTTGGGAAGAGGATAAAGTCGCAGGGGGACAAATCTGGTGAATACAGTGGCTGGGGCATGATAACGGTTTTGTTTTTGGCCAAATAATATCTCACAAGCAAAGATCGATGAGCAGGTGCATTATCATGACGCAAAATCCATGAATTCTTTCCACAATTCCTAGCATTTTTTTCGTATTGCTTCACGCAAATGGCGCATAACTTCAAGGTAATGTTACTATATTTACCATACGACCATGTGGTAAGAGCTCCTGATGAACTATGCCATGGTAATCGAAGAAAACAGTGAGCAAAACCTTGACATTTGATCGAACTGGGTGTACTTTTTTTTGGTCTTGGCTCTCCTGGACTCTTCCATTAGGACGATTAGGCTTTGGTTTCGATGTCATAACCATATACCCTTGATTTGTCACCAGTTATGATTCCTGAGCGATGCTCATGCGACGTTGTTTTTGGTCAAAATTCAGCAATTTTGGAACGAACTTTGCTGCCACACGATTCATGCATAACATTTCCGAAAAGATTGCATGGCATGAGCCAACCGATATGCCGACATCCTCATCAATTTCTCTAATAGTGATTCGACGATTCGCCATAACAATTTTCTTCACTTTCTCAACATTTTCATCGGTTGTTGATGTGCTGGGGTGTCTAGAGCGAGCGTCGTCATTCACATCTTCTCGGCCTTCTGTGAAAAGCTTGTAACACTTGTAAACATTTTTTTGACTCAGAGTACTCTCACCGTACTTCACTGTCAACATTTCAAGTGTTTTTGAGCACTTAATTCCATTTTTTACACAAAATTTGGTGCAACTTCTTTGATCCATTTTAAACAGCAGTCTTATTTATGCCCTTCACAACCAAACAAAATATACTATGTGGATAAAACCGTCAATATATCTTCGAGACGAGTGTACCAACATAAGAAAAAAAATAATAACCCAAGGTCGAGTGTACGTGGCCCGCGAAATTTGAAAATTCACCTTATTTTTTGAACACACCTCGTATATATCGACTTATCACTAAATATGTGGGCCTGTCTGAAATTACCTCTTCTCATAAAACATATATCGAATGCGTCCTTTTCTCTCATGAAAATGGTTATTTTGCAATATTTTGTCAATATCTCTGCCCACAATTAGATTTGTTCCTTAACTCGATATATCAATTGGAATTGTTCTTCTCTGTAACTATCAACTGTCATTTCGTATTGCTTTGATAACGAATAAATGCAGAAATTTTTGGAAACAAATCCAAAAGAATGCCTGCCTTTATAGAGGTGGGTTCAATCCTTGTATGCTCAAGTTCTTTCCCACTGTGTCGATGTTGCCATATTTCAAGTTCAGCCAGCCTACGACTATGATACAATTACGAAATTTCAACCATCTATCTCAAGCGTTCCAAAACTACATGCATGGGCAAACGGGCAAACTCAAATCGGCATAGATTTTTACTACGATGATTTTTACTTACGACGTGGTCATAAGGATAATAAAGGACGTAAGTGGAATTATTTTTACCAAGATTTACACAAGTTTTATTAATTTTAGAAATATGGATATATGTAAGAAAACATTTCTTGTTATTATTGTTTATGTCCTCAGACACATACTGTTGTCTAAACGTGATTTCAAAACTCTGTACATATCATAAGTTAAGCAAAGGGTGTCCCAACAAGGACGCAAGATTTAAATTTTAAATAAAACACAGATATTTGAAAAAAAATCGTGAAACTTTATTATATCGTAAAGTAGACAGAATGAGGTTATGTATGGAACAACACATCGGGCAGATGGCCGCCGCGGCTTTGCTGGCACACACGCGATCTTCTAATGAAATTTTCAATGACCGTTTTGCATAAATGCTGCGGTATTTCACTAATGCATCGTCCACTTTCCTCTTTTAGGACTTGAGTCGTCGTCGGCATATTCGCGTAAATCATCGACTTCAAAAAACCCAAAGAAAAAAGTCTAATGGTGTTAAATCGCGAAACGCGAAATAACACGACCGGGAAATGACTGATGCAGCAATTGAATTGTTTTTCTGGCTGTATGACATGTGGCGCCGTCCTGTCGAAACCACATGCCCTCCACATTCATTTCTTCAATTCTAGGTACGAAAAAACTGGTTATCATTTCACGATACCAAACACCATTGACTGTTTGCGCTTGACATGCCTCATTTTCATAAAAAAAGGTCCAATGATTCCTCCAGCGCAAAATCCACACCACACAGTGACACGTTGAGGGTGCATTTGCTTCTCGTGAATCACTCGAGGGTTCGCTCGCCCCAAATGCGACAATTCTGCCTATTGACAAAGCCATCAAGATAGCATCATTGGCAAAATCAGCATTTTCATGTTACCTCTCCAAAACCCACCAATTTGCTGAGCTCGGTGTGGAATTGAGGTGGATGGAGTTTGAGCGACATCATCACGTACAGCTGCGACATTTTCGGTCGATCGACCTGGTCGAAGGCGCATTGTTGTCTTTACATCCACTAATAGACCCAGTTTTGTGGAAATTTATCCATTAATCTCTTTGCAGTTGACTCTTTTGGAGCATTATTGTGACTCCAAATTGATCGCAATATGCGAACTGTAGCCGCAAAACTTTCAACATTTTGGTAAAACAATTTCACAATGAGAATGCGTTGTTCGTTCGTGTAGCGCTCCATTTTTACTAACCTCGTACCTCCTACTAGCAAACAATAACAATTCTTCAAATGTCAAACAATGACACTTCGAATGGCGCCAAATTTAAATCTTGCGTTCTTGTTGGGACACCCTTTACGAAAGTTTTTCACAATAGGAATTTTTTTTAAAACTCTTGTTGTTTTAAAATGATAAATTCAGGATTAAATCGTTTTTTAAGCACAGATACAACTTTATGTGGGGGGAAGCAAATGAGTATTTCTAGTTGTCATAATAAGGATGACAGTTATTATACATCATGGCCAGACCAGCTACCGTTTGCGTATTTTAGTCATTCTTAAAATATATTTTTAGATTTACGATACTTCGTTTCGAATGCTTGAATAAAAATTGATGTTGTTTGCAAATTCGTTTTGGATATGTGATGCAAAAACAAAATTCAATACAATTTTGATTCCGTTGTTGGAATAAGAATACAAATTTTGTGTATATTCCAGAAACTGAAACATTTCAAAACTATTTTTAGATTTGATTTCGTTCTGGTGGTACTATTTAAACAATATGATAAACGAACTATCATGCCGTTTGAAATTCGCGTGCAATTACATTTAAATTAAATTACTGTTTGCTGGAAATCTAGGAGTCAGAAAGGCTTTATTAAGGCGGTGTATTAATCGGATTACTATATTCAATGGTTATATTGTGTGAATATAATTGGATGTGTTCAATTAAATTTTACCATTTTGGTGTTCCAATTGATTGAATAAATTTTCACAGATTAAAGCTACTCTGATAAGTTTTGTACTTTTTATTAAGGTTAAGGGGTTTGTCACGTGCAAAGAAAGCTGAGAACAAGTTGAAGATGAAGGGCGCCCCAGACGGCTATCAGTCTCTACCGATGATAGTCACGTTCAACAAATCCGATTTTTGATGTTTAAAAAACTGTCGTTAAATAATTAAGGACTTTAGTGTTATTATCGGCATTTCAAATGGATCAGCCCATTTCATTTTACAACATATTTTAGGTCTCAGAGGCGCGAAACTTATAATAATACTGCTCTTACACGGTAATATGTCATTTAATAATACTTAGCAACAACTTTAAGTGATGTTACTACATAAAATTCACAAAGGATTTGCAGAAGTTTTTAAGGTTAAGACAACATCACACAAAATTCTGTATAAAATGTCTGCCCTACAAATATTTCGGTGGGACAGCAATTTTAATCTTGTTGCTGCTGGGAAGAAAAAATAAATTGCAACAATATTAACATTTCTACTGCAGAAGTTTTTTATCTCATAACAGATCATGCTAGGTGATATTGCAGAAAACTGGATGGTGTTTTTATATAATCGCTTAGAAAAAAAGCAGAATATCTTGCAAACATAAAATATATTTTAAGACAGTTAAAATTGTTCTCCTCTAATATTAAACTGGCGGTCTCAAAACTAGCCGACATAACAAAGAAGACACAAATAAGTTGGAAAAAATTGTCTTTGTTTTTAAACATTATCTCCTTTTAAACCGATACACTTTTTCAAACGATATTCAATAGCTTCTATATTCTGTTTATAGTAAGAACTGTCAAACTCCTTAAAATAGCCATTAAAGGCAGACTCCACCTCTTCATTGCTGGCAAATCTTTTGCCACCGAATCGTTTTGTCAAGTTTGGAAATAAAAAATAGTCCGAGGGAGCTAAACCTGTCGAATGAAGTGCGTAATGAAGCAATTTGAACTTAAAATCATTAATTTTGGCATTCGCAATAGTGGATGTGTGAGGTGGAGCACTGCCTTGATAAAACAACACTTTCTTTTTCGTCAAATGCGGCCTTTCTTCCACAATTGCATCACATAAACGCCGCAATAAATTAGCAAAATATTCGGATTTGATGTTTTTTTCCTTTCTGAAGATAATTAAATCAAAAATCAAATATCATGACCTTGCCTGCAGATGGAATCGTCTTCATCTTCTTGGGACAAGATTGTTCCTTTGTCTCAGCTATAAACTGGTGAACCCATTTCTCATCCATGGTTACAAATCGACCTAAAAATTAGGCTTCATTGCGGTGCAACATCGGTAAACACTCTACTGAAAAATCTTGACGACGCTATTTTTGCTCTATTGGGAATAAGCGCGGCACTCATCTTCCGCAATGCTTTCTAATCTTCAAATCTTCGATCAGTGTACGATATACAGCACTTTTTAAAATGCCTATAATTTTAGCTAGCTCACGCACCTTCAGCCGATGACCATCCAATACTATTTTGTGGACTTCTCCAATTGGCCGACCACTACGGTATTCGTCTTGGCCGCTCGTACGGCCCCGTTTAAACTCTGCTACCCAATATTTTATAGTTGTAAACGGAGGAGCAGACTCCTCCAGAATAGAATCTAGTTTGGATTTAATATTAGTTCGGGCTAAGACCTTTCAAATGAAAATATTGAATTACATAACGGTGACCAATTTTTTTAATGTTTACAGATTCACTGAGACCGTTTACTTTTGGTGGGTCAAATAAAAATACTAAACAACGTGGTGCATTGAAACTTAAAACTTATGTTTTATAAAGTTAAAACTTTTCACCAAAATATTTTTTTTCAAATTACTGGCACCATCTATACGCCAGGTCGCCCTCTTATTTAATACTTTAATTGGCCTGGCTCATTAATAAAAAAAATGTAAAGATACAAATCTTAACTGCAAATTTGATTTAAAGGTAAATACTAAATTGAGCAGTTTTCTTATCGTAGAAATGTATTTATAAAACAAAACTGCATTAACATGAAAATGAAAAAGAGCAACATTCCCTTGTAAGGTAACCTTAAAAGGGCGAATGCAGATCTGCAGCAAAAATCTAAATCTTGTAGACCTACCTAATATAATTGCACTAAAATAGAGATCTAGTTATTTTTTAATAGTTCTATCGAACCGCCAATAAGTTTTTTTGCTGCTTGGATATTATATCGATTTTTTTGTTTGGCGCCAAGCCGATGAAAGAAACCCTTCACTAAATCCTTAAGCAGACGGTTTCAATAAGTTTATTAACTCGACCAAAATCTGCAGTAGCCTGAGCTGCTGTAATATGTAAACACTTGCGACCTTTCTCTGTTTTGTTTTTCAATTTCATAAGCTAAATATTTTACATACCTACATTTGTTTGCAACAATCCTGTGACCCTTTTTCATACTTTATGGTATCTTAAGCCGATCTAATTCTCCCTCTCCTGCATGTAGGTATCATTAAAAGGGATCATAGTTTTCTGCTATGTAGTTAAATTATGGAGTCGTTGTATTATCGCTACTGTTTATTGATATTGAAAAATTCTGCCCGTTTATGAGCGGCGAATTGGATTGCAATTAAAATATTATTTTATATTCAATTTTATCAGCAAATCTTTATTACTCGGAGGAGTCACGCTCGAATGGGAAAACACGTTCTGGGAGTTTTGCCAATTAACTGTATGCTAGGAAAAAGATGCAAATTTTTCTGATAGATATCCAGCTGTGCCTTTGTAGTTTCTTATCTCTACATAGTTTAAATACTTTTGATATTTTATAGTAAATAAAATTGATACAAAATATGTTATTGTGCCCGAAATTATATGGAAATCTCAGTTATCCATTTAAACAGTGACAGCTGCTTAAACAAACATTCGTTTCTTTGTTTTTTTATATATATATTTACTAATATATTGTTGATTGATAAATATATGTTCAAGAAATATGGATGCTACATGAAAAACAATTCTGTAAAATAGAAATCTTGTACAGGGTGGCGCAATAGAACGTGCATATTTAAAAAATAGATTAAAAACTAAATACAAAAGGTATGGTTAAAGTAAATCTAAGGCTTTGTAGAGTAATAAATGGAGTTTATTTTTTAAAAATAACATCATCTAAATGGTGACTTTCTCTACGACGGCACTCCTCTAACCGCAAACGAAAATTATTGAAAACTTTCATCAGTAATACTGGTGTAATGGCTGCCATTTCACCACGGATATTCTACTTGAGCTGAACGATGTTTCTTGGATTATTACTGTAGACTTTGTGTTTGAGGTATCCCCACAAAAAAAAAGTGAAGAGTCGTTAAGTCTGGACTACGTGGGGGTCGTGGGATATCACCTCTTTTCGAAATCAGTCTGCCAGAGAATGGATATTCTCCTTGAGCTGAACGATGTTTCTTGGATTATTACTGTAAACTTTGTGTTTGAGGTATCCCCACAAAAAAAAGTCAAGAGGCGTCAAGTCTGGACTACGTGGGGGCCGTGGGATATCACCTCTTTTCGAAATCCGTCTGCCAGGGAACATCTGCTTCACCACCGCCATGGAATCATTTGATGTGTGACAGGTAACTCCGTCTTGTTGGGACCAAGTTCTGGAATTCACTATTCTTGAACTTTCAATTTCTGGAGCCAAAAATCCATCCAACATCTCAACATAGCGTTCCGTATTAACCGTGACGTTTTGGCCCCTCGCATTTTCGAAAAAAGGACCAACTATTCCTCTGCCAGAGATTTCTGCCATTACTGTCACTTTAGGACTATGCAATGGTTTCTGGTGTTTGATTTTGGGATTTTCACTGTTCCAGTAACGACAATTTTGACGGTTTACGAACCCATTCATAAGGAAATGAGCCTCGTCAGAGAAAAGGATATTGTCAAAATTGGAAAATCGATTAAGCGTTTCATTAGCAAATGCGAGCCTTGCTATGAAGTCAGACTCTTTCAATTCTTGTGTTAATTGCAGCTTATATGGATGCAGTTTAAGATCCAATGTTAAAATTCGTTGCAAACTTCGTCGCGATAATTGTAAGACAGACGATCTCTTGCGAGTCGACATTTGTGGATTTCCTCGTACTGACTCCATAACTCTCTCAACATTGTCTTCGGTCCTAGATGTTCTTGGGCGACCATTTGCTTTTGGTTTAAATGTTGAACCGGTCTCTTCAAAATGCTTTACCCATATTTTAATTAAATCAGCACTCGGAGCTTCACTAATCCGCCGTAGTTCATATTCAGCACAATATAGTCGCCTAGTAGCATTATATGAAGGAGAGTTCTCGTAAAATGCACGCACGCAAAATGCGCGACGCTTCCCGTCGAAGTGATTCATAGCGACTAAAACTCCATGAGCCCGCCAACCCAACGATATAGGCGCCCCCCGCCCGCGCCTTTTCTACTCCGCAAAAAAAGATGATGCAATATGCACGTTCCATTGCGCCACCCTGTATGTTTGAATTGACATCAAATCAACTGACTGGTGATAGGTTTATTAAGACAATTTACTCCGTAAATAAAAACAGATCGATATAGTAGGTTTTAGTCTTGGAGCTACCACAATGGCTTGAGATGCAGCTGTTAAATTTAAAATAGGATTTATAGGGAAAAATCGTGACGAAATTGATCACAATATGAAGAAAAGTTCAGTATAAAGGACACACTGTAAATAGTACATGAACGTACATAAGTCTACTGAAGATTGAACGTTGGGGTCGATATGGCGTTTGAACTTTCGAAATGGACCAGATACTTCAAAATGAAAATCTTTCAAATTCAAATTATTTGTTGACCAAATATATTATATGACTATTTAAGTTAATTAAGCGATATCCTGCGGCCGCACACTGTGGTAATTCACAAATCTTGCTAGAAAAAATTAAAAAAAAAATGCCTTGCAAATATTCCTTCTGATCGTTTAATGGTACAATACAATAGGTAACTGTAATTCAGTTTTTGCTTGATTGCTTTTAGCTCTGATTAGGAAAAATTGAGCTTTAAAGTCAGTTGTTGTCAACAGGTGTATTCAGATTTCAAAGAGACTTTGAAATGACTGATTTTGTTCTATGATTAACAAGTCTACGGTGATTTTATTGTCGTAATTTTTTTTATTATTATTAAACTTTATTTCAAGAAAATATATTACAATTTTCATTTAAATATTTCCATTGTAAGTATTAAAAAAATTTTTTTTTGTGAGAAGTTCAGAAAGTGCAAAAAATAAAATATTTCCTTTTTTCAAGTAGAGTTAAAGCTATTTATTCCAGATAGTTCCGGTGTAAATCTATATATTGGTTAATCTTTGAAGTATTCGCTTTAAGGTAAATCAAAAACATCTTGCCCATTTTTGCGACTGCCATACATTTTTTTCACTTTTCCAGAATGACTCTTTCGGGAAAGGACATTTTTTAAGAATGGATAAAAACTGATGTTCAAGATATACCGGAAGACGTGGAAAGAAATCTTAAGGCAAACATAAATATTATTTGTTTTAATCTAGCCGAAAAATTAAAAAAAAGTGGAAGACATCGTGACCGTTTCTTAACATCAAATTCAATTTGGCTTGATGAACCGTAAAAATGGCTTAAAAGTGTACAACCGAAAAGTTGTAAAAAAGCAGGGAGAAACCCGAAAAACTTTGATGACTGTAGTGAAAAATCGAAAAAAGAAAAATCCAAAACCTTTTAGATTCAACTGACCATCGAGAAATTATTAAAGCTAGTGAGCCAGTGTTTCGCAAAATGGGAAAGCGAGATTTAGCCAGTCTTGTGAAAGATCTATCGGAAGCTTCATCCATTAAAGGTACGGAAGTGAAAATGATATGCAAGAGATTTAGCTCTGAGCCTTCATGGAGCCTTTGATGCTAATTTGTCGAAACATCAATACGACGTTATTCGGATAAAACTCAACACAAAATGCAAAAACCTTTTGCCTTCCTACACTAATGTTCAAAAAGCTAAGAAAAGGTTATCCAGCTGAAACAGAAATCACTTTCGAGGAAGAAGAATCTTTTAACGATGCATATAAAATTGACTAAATTAAAATCTCTATGTGTATTTATGTGCTTTATCTGTATTATTAATGTAATAAAGCAAAAACAAGTGAATAAAACAATTACTATTAAATATTTATTAAAAATATTAAAATTATTTTAATACTAAAAATGACTACATCCGACTCTTTACATAAAAACTCACCTAATAATTTTATTATATGATTAATTAGTTGTACTCAACGTAAATATTAGTATATATATATGTATACAGGGTAGCCCATATAAGTGTTGGCGATTTAATTCTTCAATTTCTCGGTAACGCGCGGCGCAGAGTGGCGGGGGGATATGTTGTTCGCTGCGCCGCTTCCTGGAAATTTAGTCGCCATGGAGCCGTACACGGGAGTGTAGCGTGCATTTTGTGTCCGAGTGTATTACGAAAACAATAGATCAGTGATTACTGCACGACGTTTGTATCGGCATGAACACGCTTTACACGATTTAAGTGAAGTTCTAAGCGCCAATGTGATACGAAAATGGATCAGAATGTTCGAAACAACCGGCTCAGCAGTACCAATTACGGTTCGTGGTCGCCCAGTTTCTGCAAGATCAGCCGACATTGTGGAGCGTGTTCGTGTTTCATTTCAGCGAAATCCGCAACAGTCAACACGTAAGAGAAGTCAGTCTTTGGATGTCAAAAGAACAACTTTACGACGAATTTTGAAACGTGATTTGCATTTGAAGGCTTATAAGATTCAGATAGGCCAAGAATTAAAACCCGATGATGCCAATAACCGACTTAACTTTGTCAATTTGTTGCTAGAGCGGTTCAACAATTTCAACAACGTGATTTTTAGTGATGAGGCCAATTTTCACCTTAATGACAATGTGAACAAGCAAAATTGTCGGTTCTGGTCCGAGACTAATCCCCGACGCTTGCATGAACGTCCACTTCACAGCCCTAAGCTTGTCGTGTGGGCTGGGATAACGTCAACCGGTATTATTGGACCATACTTTTTTGAGGACGAAAGAGGGCATGCGATGACGGTTTGAGCGAACAATTATTGCAACATGCTAGCAGACTTTTTGGTGCCAGCTTTGCAAGAACTTCAAGGCAATACCTCGAGGATGTGGTTTCAACAGGATGGGGAAACATGTCATATGGCTAGGGTATCCATAGAGCTGCTGAAAAATATTGAATGGCCCCCACGTAGCCCCGATCTCTCTCCATGCGATTATTTTCTATGGGGCTACCTCAAATCGGTAGTCTACGAGAATAATCCGACCAATTTAGAGCAGTTGAAGAGGAACATTATTCAGGAAAGTAACAAAATACCGAGAACAGCTTTTCAACGAGTTTTCCAAAATTTGCGACTTCGTTTCCAAGAGTGTCAAGCAGCCGAGGGAAGCCATTTGGACAACATTATTTTTAAGTCTTAAAAATTCCGATGCTTCTACTTTTTAAAAATACAAATATATTTTTTTATGTTTCGTAGTTTTTTTTTAATTGAATATTTAAACCGCCAACACCCTTATGGCCCACCCTGTATAACTACAAATAACCTCAGAGCATGTATTTAAGAAACCAATCTTTTATCTTAAAAATATATTTTTTGTTGACAGTGTGAACTATTTACTTTTTGCGTCATTTTACTAAAAAAAAACTTTTTTCTAAAAAAAGTTGATTTTTTACAATCATTTATAAAATTGAAATCATTTTTTTGTTTAATACATAAGTGAGAAGTGATTTATTTATTAATTTTGTCCAGTTAGATTTGTGATCTACCACACTGTGCGCCGGTTAAAAATTGATACATCTTAATATTTTGCCAAATCGTTGCTGAATATTGTAAACGAGCTATATCGAACCAACCCCTCTGTTACTACCCATACAAATGACAGTTTTATACTTTAGTCCATATCTTTTATGTAGTTGCACTAAATTTAGTACATATTAGACGTTTGCCATATAGGGGTCTGAGTATGAAAACGGCTCTAATCGCTATGCTCTTTCTGACGCCTATCATACAAATTGGAATCTTTTCTGAAATTCCATTTATCCAGCCCAGTAATTTGTAATTAATAGGCTGCAGTAATACGGGCTTTTGTCCATTACGTTGATTTAAAACTCAAACAAATTTCCTACGTGTTAAGTGCTTCCTAGAGTAAAGCAGGGAAATTCAAAAAGAAAAGAATTTTCACATCCCTTCTGGTACTTCCCATACAAATCGCCCTCGAAATTTTATTTCTCCGAAGATTAAACCCTATAATAGAGTCCAAAAAACTAATACCTGATCTTCAATTTGGTTTTAGACAGGGACATGGGACTATTGAATAGGTTCATAGATTAGTTGAACTGATAAATAAATCTTTCGACACGAAAAAGTATTGCAATGCGGCATTTCTGGACATTTCACAAGCCTTTGATAGGGTATGGCACGAAGGTTTATTATTCAAATTGAGGAAAATGTTACCCACGAATTTCTTCATTTTTCAGAAATCTTATTTATCTGAACGAACCTTTCCTGTTAAACACGGCGAAGACATGTCGGACATGCTTTAATCGCATGCGGGAGTACTTCAGGGCAGCATTATTGGTCCTACCTTATATCTGATTTTCACTTCGGATTTACCCACAGAGGAAGGAACTCTTATAGGAACGTTTGCAGACGACACAGCTGTTCTTGCCACTGACGTCAACCCGGATCAAGCATCTAGAAAATTGCAAAAACATCTCGATACCATAACAAAATGGCTGCAGGAATGGAGAATAAAGGCAAACGAAACGAAATCGGTTCACTTCGGAGAGGATGTTGCCCTTCCGTGTCTATTAATAATGTTAAAATACCTCAAGCAAATAATGCAAAGTATCCAGGCATTTATTTGGACAGAACACTGACTTGGAGAAAGCATATATTTACAAAAAGACTGACCTTGGGGCTCAAACCAAGATCCTTAAATTGGCTTTTGAATGGAAAATCCAAACTATCCCTAGATAACAAATTAAAAATCTATAAATGTGTCTTAAAGCCCGTATGGACATATGGAATCCAGTTATGGGGTACTGCAGCAAACTGCAACCTTGAAATATTGCAACGCATTCAATCCAAAGTACTGCGAGCCATTACCGGTGCACTCAGATACTTCTCGAACAAACAATTGCATAGAGAATTAAAAACATGCTTCATTAAGGAAGGAGTCCAAAAATACTCCGCTAGATACATGAATCGTATTCAACCACATCCGAATCAGCTGGAGTCCAATCTGATGAGCGAAACACCATTATTTACCAGACTAAGGAGGAGAACCACACAGGACCTGGCTACTCAGGATGAATATACCAGTAGGGACACTCAAGGAAGTATTCCCGAATAAAAATAAAATTTTAGTATATGAGTAGTATGTAGGCCAATGTAAATATTACTGAATGTCCAAGGACAGATTGCAATAAATACAGAATTAAAAAAAAATACAAATCGTGCACTTTTATAATATTCAATTTTTGGTCTGTAATTCGTAAATTGCAAACTGCAGTAACTTAGAATGTGACCGACCACGGCGCGACAGTTAGTTAGTCTACCCGACTATCGTTCGCATGATGGCGGGTTCAGTCCCGCATACAGCCACCTATCATTACTTAAAAGGCGGTCACCACCATGTGTTTGACGTACATTTCAAGTTGTTAAGTAATCGACAAGTCTGGTAAATTCTTCTCAATCTATGGCGTTCGAAATCGTCGTTAAACTGTACATATATTTCCTGTTGAGTAAGTCTAAAAATAGAATGAATGTAAGCTCACTGAGAAGTTCTCCCATATCTTAATCATGGGATGCAAGGGAATTTGTTTAGAAACCTGTGTTGTTGTTTATTATATAGACTAATAATGATCGGTAAAATTTGGTGAAAACCAATCAAGTAACCATGCTGTTTCTGGTATTCCCTATAAATGACCAATTTAACCCATATATTTTTAGCTTACTATAAATTCAATACAATTTTTTATACGTAATTCGCTTGATAAAATTAATTTTGAAAATGAAAATTGACGGCTGTGTAATGCTTATTCTGATATCTTCCACATATGTTGATCGAACTGTCGACATGTTGTTTTACCTACCCAAATTCTAAATCGTAGACTGCATCAACTTAAACTTTTGTCAATTTTATGCGTTAAACAATAATGGGAAAAATGTTAAAAACTAAATCTTATACATTTTTCGTTTTCAGGTAAAGTTAAGTAAAGGACACTGTGATATAAGTGAAACTTTTAATGCATTATAATGCTTCGATCTTGTCGTCGTGTACGAAATATAATGTCATTTGAATGACCGTCTTTGGATTGGCAGCAGCGATGGATCCTTTTGAGGCAGTTTTCGAAAAAATACATTGGCTCGCACACCTCCAGACCATAATTCGCATCAAACAGTCAATTTTTCTGGACGCAATGGCTTTTCCGCCATAACTTCTTGGTTCTCCCAGCCCCATTTGCGACAATTGTGCTAGTTGAAGGGAAATGAGTTTGATCGCTGTAGAAAATGTTGTTCGTTTGAATCACCACTTGTACTAAGTTTTAACTATTTTTAGGCATTTTTTTTGGTTGTTAGACGAATCATATTCGTAAATGGTAAACTTTTCACTAAATAAATAACATTTGAGATAATAGGCATTTAACACCTGACAGCCTTGCCAGATTGGTGGTTTTGAACCCACTAAATATTTTTAATTTAGCCTTATATAATGTATTACAAAAAACGATATACAGGGCGTCCGTCGGGAAGATATACTACTTTGCTTTGCCACCATTTTAGTAAACATTTGTCTTGATAGTTCATATTTGGCAGTCGTGAAGTAGAGACGTGGCAAATTTATTATGGAAAAATATTCGATAAACCAACGTGTTTTAATCGTTAAAACTTTTTATCAAAATCAATCATCGATTATTGTGACGATGGGAAAGTTACGTGAAATTTTTGGGAGAAACAACGTGCCAACAAGTCGCACTTTTTATCGTGTAGTGAATAATTTCGAAGAAAGAGGGACTGTAGCTGATAAGGCCAAGCATGGACCACAACGTACTGCAAGATCGGCTGAAAACATCACTGCTGCTCAAGAAAGTGTTCAAAACAATCCATCAACCTCAATTCGACGTAGTGCTCAGGAGCTTAGCCTTCGAAGAACAACTTTGGCCACAATTTTGCACAAGGATTTGCATTTGTTTCCATTTAAGATTCACTTAACACAAGAGCTTCTTCCACAACATCATTTACGCCGCCGTACATATGCCAATAGTATGTTACAGCTCGCCCATGGCAACCCCGATTTTCATAAAAAAAATCATAATGATTGGTGAGGCACTTCTTATTTAAATGGATATGTGAATAAACAGAATAGTCAATTCTAGGCAATAGAAACCCTTCAAATTATTCATCACTCACCTTTGCATCCATTAAAAGTGACAGTCTGGTGTGCAACTTGGTCAGGAGGAATCATTGGACTTCATTTCTTTGAAACTGAAAACGGCGTAACGGTAACTGTCAATGGGGAGCGATATCGTGATGTGATTGAAAACTTTTTAACGCCACAACTGCATGCTTTGGTCTTGATTAACATGTGGTATCAACAAGACGGTGCCACATCGCATACAGCCAGGACTATCGAATTACTGCGAGACCTCTTTCCACAACAAGTTATTTCAAGAAATGGTGATGTTGATTGGCCTCCACGGTCGCCTGATTTGTTTGCTCCGGACTTCTTTTTGTGTGGATATCTGAAAATCAAAGTTTATGCAAACAAACCAGAAACGCTTGAGCAACTCAAACAAAATATTCGTGATGAATTTAATGAAATACTGCGTGAAATGTGTGAGGATGTAATCAAAAATGTGCTCAAAAGGGCTCGCATTTGTGAGGCTAACCGAGGTGGACATTTATCTGATATTGTATTCCATACATAATTGCCGACATTAAATAAAACATTTACCAATATAAGATTCATTCTCTTTCACTTAGTCAAAAATTATAATTTATAAATTTTAACTTCTAAGCAGAAGATTTCAGAGAGTTATAATTTTGCCTCTTTCATTTTGCTTTAATTCAGTATCATGCTTTTGCACTATCATAGGAGGATATTGGGTGAAACTATATGTAAATCAGATCACCTGACTGAATTTTCGGTACAGGTTACAGTATTAGTGAAGGGTGAAATATACTTATACAGCTTGGATTTGTTCAAGTGTTTGCACGAAATGTTTTCAGTGCTGTTGATGATATTGCACTAAAAAGGACTACTGGATTCATAAAAATAAGAGAAAAACTAAGTATTGAATGTGTTTGTAGAACATTTGGATTCATTCACCTAAGAAATCTGTCACCCTCTGACAGTGACTATTTTATTTCACTGTGTTATCTGTTTTTGTTCTAGTTATAGTGATATCTTAAAAACTGTTCAAAACTATTGCATTTAAACTTTAATTGTTAATAACATTTCTAAATAAATTTTGCGAATTTTCACTAAAATTAATTCCAGTACAGAGATTCAAAAAATCCAAAAATTTTTGTAGATGAGAATTTATCATACACAGAATAAATTCAAAATTAGGACGCCTCAGAATAGACATAAATTGATATCTTCGTAATTTGTTAGTATTATGATATAATTACTTTACTGGACTCAATTATAATCAATGCATTTCCTCTCGAATCCAAAAGTGTTAAAATAGAGAAGCTTTTCCAAAACTTGCAGCGTTATGTATCGAAAGGTGCACTTAATTTAGAAAAAACTATTTCCTACTTCAATTATAAGGTTTTTAATTCAGTGGTTTCAAACCCGCCGGTCTGGCAAGGCTATCAGCTGTTAAATACCTATCATCTGAGTTGTTATTTATTTAGTGAAAAATTTGCCGTTTACGAATATGGACCGTTTGACAACAGTAGAACGCATAAAAATAATTAAAACTTACTACAAAAGTGGGAATTCAAACGTGGACTTCCAATCGAACAACATTGTCTTCAGCAATGAAGCTCATTTCTCACTCGGCAATATGTTAACAAGTAAAATTGTCGCATATGGGGCTCAGAGAACTCAGAAGTGATTGTGGGAAAGCTTTTGCATACGGAAAAGGTGACTGTTTGGTGCGCATTGTGGTTTGGAGTCGTCACTGCGACATATTTTTTCCAAAACTATCTTAAAAAGATCCACTGCTGAAACCAATCCGGAGGGAATCATTTAAATTACATTGTATTTCGTACATAATGACAAGGTTCAAGCACTATAATGAAATAACAGTTTAACGAAATCATAGCTTTATGTGTGTTTTATATAACGACAATTGAAACCAAAAAATGCATAACCCTATATTTCATTTCAAATTGCTAGCAAAGAATTTTTTTGAGCTGTATTAGAAAGTTTTAATATAAATTAATTAATTACATTAATTAAAGAAGGCTATCACCTAAGTTCAATTAAAACCAACTAAAGCTGCAAATATAGATTAGTTCTTTCTAAAGGGTGTCCCAACAAGAACGCAAGATTTAAATTTGGCGTCATTCCAAGTGCCATTGTTTGACATTTGAACAATTGTTATTGCTTGCCAGTAGAAGGTACGAGGTTAGTAAAAATGGTGCGCTACACGAACGAACAACGCATTCTCATTGCGAAATTGTTTTACCAAAATGGTGAAAGTTTTGCAGCTACAGTTCGCAAATTGCGATCAATTTGGGGTCACAATAATGCTCCAAAAAAGTCAACTGTAAAGAGATTAATGGATAAATTTGCCAAAACTGGATCTGTTAGTGATGTAAAGACAACAACGCGCGTTCGACCAGATCGATCGACCGAAAATGTCACAGCTGTACGTGATGATGTCGCTCAAACTCCATCCACCTCAATTCGACACCGAGCTCAGCAAATTGGTGTCTCCAAATCCATTATGCAGCGAATTTTGGCGAAAGATATGCATCTTCATGCATACAAAGTTCAACTGACTCAAGAACTGAAGCTAGCTGACCATGGACAGCGAAGGGAGTTCGTTAATTGGGTATTGGAGAGACAACATGAAAATGCTGATTTTGCTGATAAAATCATCATCATCATCTTAATAGCTTCGGCAGAATTGTCGCATTTGGGGTGAGGAAAATCCTCGAGTGATTCACGAAAAGCAAATGCATCCTTAACGTGTCACTATGTGGTGTGGATTTTGGGCTGGAGGAATCATTGGATCTTTTTTTTATGAAAATGAGGCATGTCAAGCGCAAACAGTCAATGATGTTCGGTATCGTGAAATGATAACCAGTTTTTTCGTGCCTAATATTAAAGGAATGAATGTGGAGGGCATGTGGTTTCAACAAGACGGCGCCACATGTCATACAGCCAGAGAAACAATTCAATTACTGCATCAGTCATTTAAATCTAGCGTTCTTGTTGGGACACCCTAACAATAAATAGGTTTTCAGTGAGTTTCGCTTAGTTCTCTTTCTTATTGAACATCTCAACTATTTCCCAGTTTAAAAATTTGTAATACATTTTAATAAATGTACTTCGCTTTTGCAAAACAAGTTTTACCATTTCCATATTCTATATTTCATCAACACACAATTGCATATTTAAGTTTCAGTTTATCCTTTTAAATGTAAAACATTTACAAATGCTAGCAGACCTATTGCCATATTAAAAGTATACGAGTACATAGAATTACCACCCCTTTCATGTAGTTGTGTTCACTCATCCACTTCATTCCTTTCAATTATCAAGTTCATTGTATGGAATCATGTTTACTTTTATAATTATTGACACTTATAAAAATCTTATCCATGGAAACCATAAAATATACAAACTATCACTTTTATTCAACTACTCGAAAACGCCCCTTGTCAAACAAGCGTGCATAAGGCCGCCGCACGTACTCTTTCTCTTCTCTTATTTTATTTTTGAAAGGATGTATCCTTTTTATATATGCTGGCATTGTTTAATGTTATTATTTCAATAGACCTGGTCTGGTATTCATATCATTAGAGAGCGAGAGAGTGTACACCAACCATTTCATTGACATTCATACGCAGTAGTCCTTACATTCAAGTACATGGAGGAACAAATGTAAGTGTGTGCATACAAATAATGTTGCCATTTACACTAAACACCACCTCATTGATGTCCTGTTTGGAAAGTCCTGGGATTTCTGTATGTCGTTTGATAGGATAGCGTGTGCGTGTAAAAGCATCATAAGTAGACGTTTGTAATAAAATGATTCGGTTGGCAAGAGTATTTTCCGTTTTATGCACACTTTTTGTGGGCACAAATAACAGCTACTCGCATAATGAACCCTTTCCACGCCATGACCTCATTGATTCAATTAGAAATGCTATTATGGGAAAATTATTTATTATAATTTCATTAAGATTAATATCAGTTTGGTGGAACAATCACACGCTTGTTGACTATGGGTTGGCATCATCAAGATCATGTGATTAATTTGATGTCAAAATTAACGTATAAACAAATTAAGTCGTTTGGGAGTTTACATATGTTTCGGTGG
>JAHXMU010000054.1:1034860-1059861 GCA_019455685.1 Philornis downsi | reverse complement strand
GAAATGCATCTTTGTTGATGCGATAATTTTGTAAAAACCTAATAGTTTTTATTAAAAGTATATTGAATGTACTTAAGTACATACATGTGTGTACTTAGGTAATGTCGACCATATCCAGAGGATTTGAGTGATCCCGCAAAATTCGCCTTTGTAATTTTGCTTGCGTATTCATTGGTTTGGTATACAGTGGACACTAACAACGCCGTATTCATTATTTATTTATCCTTTATTTATTTATTTGTCCTTATTATTTATTTATCCTTTAATTTTATGCACAAAAAATCACAAATAGTAGTTTTAATAACTAAATTTTATTTTCAGGTCAATTACAGCTGTTTACAACTTCTGTTTTCGAACTTCATTTCATATGAGAAAATGAAACAACAAACCACTTCATTTCCAGAACATCGAAAACGAAACGTTAACTTTTCAAAACGTATTTTACTTTAATTCCACTACTTTTTTAGAACATACCTGATAATCTCTTTTTAGCAATATTTAATAGCTTCTATATCCTGTTTATAGTAAGAAACGTCAAACTCTTTAAAATGGCCATCAATCGCAGGCCACCTCTTCATTGTTGGAAATAGTCCGAGGAAGCTATATCTGGCGAATAAGATCCGTGATGAAGCAATTCGCACCTTGATTCCTTAATTTTGGCCATTGCAATAGTAAAAGTGTGAACTGCAACATTGTCTTGATGAAACAATACTATCGTTTTCGCAAAATGTGGCAGTTTTTCCATAATTTCATCACTTAAATGCTGTAATAAATTAGCACAAGTCTCGCCATTAATGGCTTTTGTCTTTCTGAAGATATTCAATAAACCGTGACGATTCTCCTATTCTAGCCCACTGCTTTGACTGATCGTTTGTCCCAGGTCTGAAGTGGTAGACCTATGTCTCATCTATGGTTATAAATCGACACAAAAAATTCCAGGCATTTTTTGGAGCAACTCAAAACGACGTTGGATGAAGACATATGTAAGTTAGTTTACCTGACTGAAATTTCCAAACTGGTATTGCTCCATATTTTCTTGTTGCTGTTTTTTTTAACCGGATATGTAACAAAATTTTTACTTTTACAACATTGTATCATGCAGAAAGCACAATAACAATTTTATATAGAAATATCTTTGCGTTACAGTACCGACTAGAATGTGAAAAAATCGACTGAGTTAGGTTATTTAACTTATACGAGTATATGCAAGATTCCCATCTTTTACTCAGTTTAAAATTGTGTTTTTTTATTATTATTTTTTTCATACAATTATCATTGACAGTGTTTATAATGTCTCTGCGCCTTATAGACTTTAATAGAGACCAGTTGGCAAAATTAATAACATTCAAGTTAACTTTTAAAAATCTGAAGAAGAAAAATATATATATTAATTAATAACATAATAGTTGTAATAAAAAAAAAAATATATATATATATATATATATATATATATATATATGTATTTTTGAATAAATTAGAAATCATAATATAATATTTTAGAGAACAAAATAAATTATAGAAGTGTTTCAATTCTTTCAATTTTCAATTTAAATTCTGATATTCTGGCAATTTGCCTAAGATCATGTGGTAATTCATTAAATGCATGAGGCCCAGCGTAGCCTCCTTTTTGCTTTGTCAGCTCAAGTCTACATCTTGAAGGTACTAAGTTTAGACGCTGACGTGTGTTTACTTGGGATTGGGCAAAATGTTGATGAAATGTTATAAATACATTACCAAATTGGCGCACAAATTTGAACACAAACAAACAAAGGTTTTGCTTATATATTCTTTTTACGGGAAGCATAATTTTAGCATAATTCTTAGGCAAATTAACGGTAGGAAACTCTATTGGCAAGTTGTAAACAATTTTTAATGCTTTATTTTGTATACTTTGCAAAGATTTCAGACAAATATAATTTTTAGCAGCATATACTATTGGTATATACACCAGATGACATTGGATTAAAGCATAATATAATCAAAGTTTGGTTTCTGTTTACAATTTATATTTAAACTTCCTTAGAATTCCAGTCCCAGACGAAATTTTTGTTTTTAGCATTTCAATATGCATGCCCGAGGAAAGGTTGTAAGAAAAATGAATGCCAAGATATTCAACAAACTTTGATTCAGTTACAGTTTCGCCATTTATACAAACTGACATCTCTGGTTCTCTTTTTATTAAATATGGTCGGAATCACACAAGCGTCGTTTTACTACCATTTATGTATAATTTGTTAAGTCGAATATATTCAAATAAAATTGAGGCATCATATTCAATCTGCGTTTTCAACACTACCGGATGTTCATAATTGTATAAAAGGCATATGTCATCAGAAAATACGAACATCTTTCCATAAAAATTTATATTTTTCAAATCATTAATATATATTTGAAAAAGCAACGGACCAAGTACACGTCCCTGTGGGATGCCACACTTTACTGGTTTAAAATTGCTTGTACTTTGTCCAATTCGCTCTTAATGTCTTCTATTTTTTAAGAAATCTTCCAGAAGTTGTATTGTTCGCAGTTGTTGTATTGTGTTCGCATCAGACATTTAATACTTTGAATGTCAGATTTAGCAAAAGTCGGTAGTCCTTCCTCCCCACATGTGTCAAACACCACCGTATATAATTTAACGAATAAATGGTAATAATGTTAGAAGAATTCTGAAAAGATATCGTTTTTCAAAAGTTATGTTTACTGCTTGTATTATATGATTAAGTTTTTTTTTTTACTGAACCAATTTGTTCCAATTGCGGTAGAATTTGTCTGCCATTGTATTGCACAGTAATATTTGGTTAAATTGAAAATTGAAATGCCCTCAACCAACCCCTTTCTAGTGCCTCTTATACAAATTATCAATTTAGTCCAGATATTAGTAGATTCATATCTTACATCCAATAGCAAAAAATTCTATGAAATTTTCCATGCATCGGGCATTTGGTAAACTTAATTCTGTGAAATGACAATTACTTCTTCCTCGTCAGTGGAAAATAAAGTAATTAAACATATTGAATGGCTAGACTCACAAAATATACCAAACAATATGTCTGATGCACTAACTTCTGGTGAGGAGGTAAAATATTTTGTTTATAACTTAAATAACAAAAAAGCTGCTGGTATTGATGGTATTAGGCCAGTATTCCTAAAGAAAATGCCGAATATATTCTTCATTAAACTAGCTTTTATTTTTAATTGATGCCTAAGTAACCGATACTTCCCCAAACAATTTAAGAAAGCGAAAGTAGTTGCCATTTTAAAAAGTGGAAAAGACACAAAACAAGCAAGCAGCTACAGACCAATAAGCATTTTATGCGGACTCGACAAAGTATTTGAGAAAATAATACAGATCAGAATACTTGATTACTCAGAATCTAATGGTGTCATAACTAAAGAACAATTTGGTTTTAGAAAAGATCACTTAATCATAAATCAACTAAAAAGAGTATTAAATTACATCACTGCAAACAAACAAAACAGGAAATCCAAGGACATTGTGTTCCTAGACATAGAAAAGGCTTTTGATTTTATCTGGCACAATGGCCTCATTTTTAAAATGAATCAGCTAGGCTATCCTCTTTATTTGCAACAAATAATACAAACCTTTCTGTCTGAGAGATCGTTTTTGGTAAAGGTGGATAACAGTATCGCTACAGAATGATCAATTTCAGCGGGTGGACCACAAGGATCTATATTATCCCCACATTTGTATTCGATATATTTACATCCGATTTTAAAACTCTGAAAAATTGGTCTGTAGCTTTCTATGCGGATGACTCAGCGCTAATCAGCACCGAAAAGTTATCAAATGTTAAAAATATGGCAAAAGCAGTTATGGTATAACAAAAATATTTCGAAAAATTGAAAACCAAAATCAACTTTACGAAAACAAAAGCTATAATTTTCCCGTACAACAAATCCCCTAAAAGAAAACCTAGTATCAATTTGTCTGTACAAGGAGCTGCCATAAGTTTGGAAGATTCAGTAAATTATTTATGTGTTATAAAGGGTGTCCCAACAAGAACGCAAGATTTAAATTTAGCACCATTCGAAGTGTCATTGTTTGACATTTGAACAATTGTTATTGCTTGCTAGTAGAAGGTACGAGGTTAGTAAAAATGGAGCGCTACACCAATGAACAACGCATTCTCATTGTGAAATTTCTTTACCAAAATGGTGAAAGTTTTGCGGCTACAGTTCGCAAATTGCGATCAATTTGGGGTCACAATAATGCTCCAAAAGAGTCAACTGTAAAGAGATTAATGGATAAATTTGCCAAAACTGGGTCTGTTAGTGATGTAAATCGATCGATCGACCGAAAATGTCGCAACTGTACGTGATGATGTCGCTCAAACTCCATCCACCTCAATTCGACACCGAGTTCAACAAATTGGTGTCTCCAAATCTACTATGCAGTGAATTTTGACAAAATATTTGCATCTTCATGCATACAAAGTTCAATTGACTCAGGAACTGAAGCCAGCTGACCATGGACAGCGAAGGGAGTTCGTTAATTGAGTATTGGAGAGACAACAGGAAAAATGCCGATTTTGCCGATAAAATCATCTTCAGTGACGAGACCCATTCCATCTTGATGGCTTCGTCGATAGGCAGAATTGTCGCATTTTGGGTGAGGAAAATCCTCGAGTGATTCACGAGAAGCAAATGCATCCTCAACGTGTCACTGTGTGGTGTGGATTTTGGGCTGGAGGAATCATTGGACCTTTTTTTATGAAAATGAGGCATGTCAAGCGCAAACAGTCAATGGTGTTGGTCAATGGTGGAATAGACGCCGCCCGTAGAAAATAATTCCAGGCCCCTCGATCTTCTGCACTTCTTCTCCAATTCGTCACACCAAGCTTCGATAATATTTCAAAAACCTGGTATTTTCAACAGAGTTCTGGTCGCAGTTTTGGTCAGAATTTCACCTGATTGAAATTTCTGTACTGGTTTATAAATAAATATCTACATATTTTTGTTAATACGTAATTGAATCATCGTTGAAAAATGCAACAATAGCCTTTGCTCACCTCATTACAAGAATAATGTTCGAATAAGTGCATACAGGTTAAGTACATATGTATATGTACATACATACACGTACGAGTATACGAGTATTATATTCGTATGTGCACTTATTTATTTGTCTTTCATCGCTGTTATACAAATATACAATGTTTCGTATACACACATACTCGTAAACGCAATAAAAATAAACAAATGATAATATATAGCATTACCCTTTTCAATATATTTAAATCAAATTTTTATTTACGATCCTTCACGCACATATGCGTGAGTATACACACACATTCATAGCCACATGCGAGACACACACTTGCCCTAGCAAACGCACACGTTGAAACGAGTAAAGTGGATGAAGCTCATGTTACTCTCACTGAATACATATAAGCTCTCGTATCTGCTTGAATGTACGTACAGGGCTATCCATTTAGAGTTTTCAAAACCACCGGTCTGGTAAAGCTATCAGCTATTAAATAACTGTCATCTGAAGTGTTATTTATTTAGTGTATATAGATTGTTTAACACCCGAAGAACTTTTAAAAATAATTAAAATTTACTACAAAAGTGTTTACGTGAACAAGCAAAATTGTCGCATATGGAGTTCGGAGAACACAGAAGTGATTGTGGAAAATGGCATTGCATCCAAAAAATTGACTGTCTGGAGCACATTATGGTCTGGAGGTGTCATTGAACCGAATTTTTTCGAAAACTATTTCAAAAGGATCCACTGCTGCAACTAATCCAGAGGCAGTCATTTAAATGACATTGTATTTCGTGCATAATGATAAGGTCTAAGTTTCATCGAAATTATAGCTTTATGTGTGTTTTATTTGATTTTACTTTTGAAACCGAAAAATGGATAACCCTGTAATTACATAATATGTATGTCCTGCCATGGATACATTTAAGAGCTTTTGTTACTCGATTTATACGAATAGTGGTGAGTTGAAATTGCTGGTGGAGCAAAAGGACGGGAGAGATTGTGTTGCATACAAAATATCTCATATTATTAGAGGATTTTCAGTAAAAATTTTATTGATTTATATGGCTATTTTATGTTTTTATATCTTTTATATACGAGCGTGCTTGCGTGCGTGCGAGTGTACAGTAAATATCCAAATGTTTTTATATCCTTTTGTGTGTATCGTGAAATGTTTCACATGATTAGTTTCAAATTGAAATAACCAATATGGAGAGCAATGTCCGACCAATTTCGCACTCAAAAAAAAAAGAAAAAAAAAAAAAAAAAAAAAAAAAAAAAAAAAAATAAAAACAAAACAAAACAAAAACATCGCACGAAGAATAATCATATTAGCTGAATGGACTTTTACATACAAAAATATATATTTTCGGACTTCTACTGCATTAAGATGAGACAGTAATTGTAAGCGTGATACTTTTTAATAATTATTCTTGTAAAAATAAATCAGAGAAAAATGAATCTTAACTCTATTCAAGCTTTTTCAATCATTTTTGGTTGTTTAGAAGATTTTGTATCGAATAATTTGACCGGCCGTAGTACGATGGTTAGTACACACAACTATCGTTTACATGATCGCAAGTTCAATTCCGCATACAGCCACCTGTCATTATTTGAGCGGCGTTCACCTCGATGCTTCTGACAAACACTACGAGTAGTCGGGTAATAGACAAAGTGTGACATTCGTCGTCAAACTGTGAGTCACGTTGAGCGAGTCTAAAAATAGAATGCGTATAAGCCCACTGGATGTCAGAAGTTCTCCCATTTGATTGAGATATGCAAGATAATTTGTTTTTTCGTTTTTGTTTTTTTGTTATCCAATATTCATCCTTCACGGATTATGTTTTGTATTTAGTTAGACTACTTTTCAGCAGTGTTGCTTAGCTCATTCACGTCTAATTTTTACTCTCCATTATGGTCTAACAACTACTCAGAAGATCCAGAACAGAAATTGCAGTCGGTTGAACCACGGTTTATGAATGAGAGCAAAGATCCACAATATTTAATATGTAATTTTCACTTAGTTGGAGACATATAAAAATGACATTAGCATATTTAAAGGCGAAGCGTGTATGATAAAAGTTTTCTAGGTTTTAATGTAGGATGTAAAAAAAGAGGTGGCCAAACCCACTTTCACTCTCTTCAACCACTCTCGTACTTTCACTACCTGGATGGTCAAATGTTAAATGAATTATATCAATATAAAATTTCTTTCACAATTTTTATTTTTTATTTCAAATTTATTATTGGTATACAAAAAATTGAAGTGCGCAAAATTTTAGTGAATTCCTGACAACTCTTCTAAAGCTTGAGAGACTAAATAGCTCCGTGTTGCCGGCGGAACAATCGAGATATTATTAGGATATTCGTATTATAAATTACTACTCTGTTCGGAAAATAAGACCTGTTTTGAATTTGAATTACGCGAATATGTCGAATCTCAAAAACATTCGTTTTTTCTAAGTTTCTTACACGGTGACAGACATCTGTGACCAATTTCAAACCATTAGTATTTGGGTTATGCTTAGTTTTGTAATATGCTAAAAGTAATTTCGGCAATTATTGATTTAGAATGTTGCAGAAGAATATCCTTTGCCCAAAAGAAGCGTTTAGAAGTACCCTCAGCAATTCAAAGAAGGACGAGCAAGCAGTGAAGGCAAGGAGCAACCCGGGCAATCATCTATCTACGTACCTTTTCAGGTACAAATTAAGTCCAACAAATCCAAGATTGCGTGCTCAAAACACTTCGAACAAGTCAGTCAACTCCATTTTAAAAGATATATTGAGACTCATAAGCGCAAAATTCGATTGAAATCAAAAACCCTCAATTCTTCATATAAAACGTGTGGCTTTTGGTTACTTCCTAATTTCAAATGATCGCAGAGAGGACATCGTTTTAAGCCTACTGAGCGGATTCAATGTGAATAGAAGACCATAAGTCTACACATAAATGTGTTATGTCCGGGAGATATACTCTAAAGGCGGTGAAATAAATGTGTAGGAATAATTTAACATTCTTTGAAAAAAATAAAAAAAAATTGTATTAGGTGCGCAAATAAGTTCTTGTTGTTTGCCAATAGATGACGCCAGCTGTAAGTGTTAGTCGATCCTGCCATGTCCTAAACGTCATGAACCAAGCTTAGGCATATGGTAAACATACCGCCTCGACACAAAAGTGATTTTCTTTTTATGTCATATTCTCTTGGTTGTGTGAATATGTATGCGGGAAGCATTGATTTTCTTCTTTCAAACGAAGAAAACGGCAGCTGAACCTGATAGAGAGCTTCAAAACGTTCAAGGAGATGTTACTTTAAGTGAAAAAACGTGTCGAGATTGGCTCCGTCGCTTTAAAGACGGTAATTTTGATGTTGGCGACCATTCGCATGAAGGAAGATGAAAACCCTTTGACGACACTGAATTGACGGCATTACTTGATGGGGGATCCGTGTTAAACTCAAATAGAGCTTGCTTCAGTATTAAGAGTTATACGCCAAGCCATTTGCATGCGATTGTATGTGTTGGGAATGATTCAAAAGCAAGGAACTTGGGTTCCTTATGAGCTGAAGCCATTGAACATTGAGCGTCGTTTTTTCACCTGTGAACAACTACTTCAGTGATAAAGAAAGGAACGGTTTTCTCCATCAACAGCAACCCAGAGAAAAGAAAGTTATGAGGGCTGCCCGGTCGTGACTCAATTCGAGCTTTGCCAGAAAGATGGGTTAAAGTAGAAACTAGCGATGTTCAATACTTTGAATGAATCATTTATAAACATGTTTTCATAATAAAGCTGCATTTTTATAAAATAAAACAGCGAGAACTTAGTTGCACACCTAACAATAAAAATGGTTTTTATTCCTTTGGGGTGGCAGAACGTAAAATATAGTTTGCCTGCAAGATACAGAGAATTTGCGTGGACATATCGACATTTATAATAAAAAAAGTATTTTGATAGCTTTAAATAAAATACTTTTTTTATTATAAATGTGCTCTTCCATTTTCACAAGTTGTGTTAAGCGATGTAAAATATTACATCTGGGGAAATTCAGACATAACAATGATATATTTTGAGCGAAAATGTGTTTTTTTGTTAAACTCGCCGTTTATATGGCTGATGAAAGAAAGATAATTTGACTCACTTTAATGAAACCACAAATATTATAACAATACCTATGGCATTTTCGTTTAAAAAAGTACTTGAAAAGAACGATACTCTTTTACATATGTTTGCATACATGAGTGAAATAAAAAACTCAGTTACAGTCTTTTGCTAGATTGTATGAAAAATTTACGGTATGCAAAATTTTAGCAGATTCCCTCAGATATTTCAAAAGTTATAAAAGAAACAATACTTTAAGGTTTCAATTTTGAAGGTAATTCTATAATGCTTTTCTCATAGAAATGCTTGTTTATATTCGCAAAAAACTGGGACTGTTCATCAGAAAAATCATTCGCCATAGACAGGAACAGGGAACAGGGTAATTACTTCGTGTCAGCTCAGGATTTTAAGGTCCATATATAAGAAATTCTCAACAAAGCTCCTGAAGAATCTGGTAAGTCACTATCGATGCGTATTTCTTGGCTTTGTTCTAATGGAACACAATTCCTCTCCTCTTGGCCAAAGCTGGTCCCTTCTGGGCGATTGTTCCTTTAGTTCAAATTAAGAACTTGGCCGTAGGGGAACAGATCATATTAGATGATTCTCTGCAGATCTCATCAAACACACAACAAAATCTTCTTGACCGTCAATTCTGGCTTGGCCAACGTTTGTGCTGGCACAACGCGATTCTACTACGACTGTTTTTACTTGACATTGTTGTACGTAACTCATGTTTTATCATCAGTTCCATCCGCTACAGATATGGGTCGATTTTGAAGTGATTCAGCAACTATTCGCAGATGGAAATTCGGTCTATGAGGTCTATTTTTTTGCGTTAATACTCATACGTGTGACACTCATACGGCCGAGCTTCTTTCTGTATCAAAATTGTATTGAAATGGTTCCAAATTATTGTTTGTTTAATGCTTAGTTTGTGGGTGACCGAAATGGTGCCTACATAACGGCCGGACTTGACGATTTCCGTTAATCTGTCGATGTTTTTGATTGGCCTTCAAGATCGCGGTGCATCTTTGACATCAAAATTGCCGGAACAGAATCGATGAAATTTAAGGTGGACGTGATTGGATGTTACAATATCAGAACCATAAGCGTTATTAATATTCGAATTTTCGCCTTTATCGAAGAAAAATTATAACCATATAAAACTATTGTGATGATATGAGAAATATGGCTTATATTCTCTTTGTTGGTATCCATTTTTGAAGCGCGCTCAAACAATACTTAGTCAAGCTCGTAAAGAGCCCTTTAGCGTAACTCGATTGATTAGATAACTTGTACAACGCGAGATACAGGTTACTGAAGCCATCTATTGGAAATATTTTGGATTTTTTACTATACTTTATATGACAACATGCAAACTAAAGGTTTTTGAAAAAATGAAGAAAAAAGAAAATATTCTAAAAGGATCGGAGAGACGTGGTTTTGATCTGCTGGAAACCCATCACAAAATTCAAGGAAAACAATTTTTTTTGAGTTATTGTTTTTGCTCGGATCTTCTTAAAGCTCTTATTCATCTCTCTCTTATTAAATCTGAAATATTAATTACGATACATTTAATTGAAAATTTGAAAAAAACGATATGAAAAATGTCCTTTTACTTAAGAAGTTGTGAGTATTTTCCTCTATATGTTTTCAGTTTCAGTCATATCTTATGATGCATATAATGAAGCATTAGTTTATACGGTGAAGTAACAGCGTCATTATGATTCCAAAAAGTACTTGACAGTTCTGTGTTTGGTAAAATCGGTTTTGAGTTTTAGCGTTTCAATATGAAAAAAGCAAATCTGGAAAATTCTTTAGTGCCATAAGACTAATATCTAAGATGATTTCGTTCACAGACCACATACTCAATTCGGATCTCTATTGCCAATAACTTATCAGATTAAAGCATGCGATCGGCCAGAATTGGTCAATAGGAAGAGCGTTGTATTCTATCAGGACAACACCAGGTTGCACAAATCCTAAACTACGCGCTCGAAGGAGTGAGAACTTGGATTTGAGATTATATTGCACCCATCACATATTTCAGATATGGAATCAAGTGATTATCATCATCACCAACATTTCCAAAACTGTCGTGATGCTACAAAACTGGCATCAGAAAAGGCTTATGAAAATGAGTTAGTTGAAATTTTTACTCAGGACGGCGAGTGCGTCTTTAACCGCGGAATTATCAAATTGCCTTCAAAATGGACACAAGTTATGGAACAAATCAATACATCTTTGATCAAATTCGGATAATCCTAATTGTGCTCATTTTATCGTGAAAATAAAGCTTAAAATCTTTAAGAATTTTTTATTTCCCAATATTATTTTTAATACATTTACTTACGTTTGACGAAATCATTTAACAGTTACTTTTAACCATTCTTCCCGTACTACAGGATGTTCGTCGCAAAGGTATACTACTTTGTTTTGCCTCCATTTTGGTAAACATTAGTCTTGACAGTTCATATTTGGCAGTCGTGAAGTAGAGACGTGGCAAATTTATTATGGAAAAATATTCGATAAACCAACGTATTCTAATCGTTAAAACATTTTATCAAAATCAGTCATCGATTACTGTGGCGATGAGAAAGTTACGTGAAATTTTTGGGAGAAATAACGTGCCAACAAAACGCACTATTTATTATGTAGTGAATGATTTCAAAGAAAGAATATTTGTAGCTGATAGGGTTAAGCATGGACCACAACGTACTGCAAGATCGGCTGAAAGCATTACTGCTGCTCAAGAAAGTGTTCAAATTAATCCATCAACCTTAATTCGGCGCCGTGCTCAGGAACCTGGTCTTCAAAGAACAACTTTGGCCACAATTTTGCATTTGTTTCCATTTACGATTCAGTTGACACAAGAGCTTCTTCCACAAGACCATTTACGCCACCATACATAACCGAATAGGATGTTACAGTTCGCCCATGATAACCCCGATTTTCATGAAAAAATCATAATGAGTGACGAGGCACATTTTCATTTGAATGGATATGTGAATAAACAGAATAGTCGGTTCTGGGCAATGGAAAACCCTGAAATTATTCATCAGAATTATTATTCAAAAAACCCTGAAATTATTCATCAGTCACCTTTGCATCCATTAAAATTGACGGTCTGGTGTGCAATTTGGTCAGGAGGAATCATTGGTCAAGAGAAATCGAGAAATGGTGATGTTGATTGGCCTCCACGGTCGCCTGATTTGTCTGCTCCGGACTTTTTTTGTGGGGATATCTGAAAAGCAAGGATTAGGCAAACAAACCAGAAATGCTTGAGCAACTCAATCAAAATATTCGTGATAAAATTAATGAAATACCGCGTGAAATGTGTGAGAATGTAATGAAAAATGTGCTCAAACGGGCTCGCATTTGTGAGGCTAACATTTATCTGAGGCGGACATTTATCTGATATTATTTTCCATACATAATTGCCGATATTAAATAAAACATTTATCAGTATAAGATCCATTCTCTTTCATTTAATCAAAAAATATAAACAAACAAAGTAGTATACCTTCCCGACGGACACCCGGTATTACACATTTGATGCGCCTTATTGTGGCAGTCATAAAACGAAATTATCTCCTGTAACTTGTAGTTCCACTGTCCATAACGACCGACTGCTTAATTTTGTTTTTCTTTGCTTTGCAATAAAAATAAGTTTTAGCCAAATGTTTTTTATTGAGAACAATGACGAGCATTCAGTCTCACATCCCATTCTCGTGCAACGGATTTTATCATCACGTATTGTTGTCTAAAAGTTGCCACTAATTGTTGCATTATTACACGGGGAATTCATTTCGTAAAACATTTTTCCATTATTTTCATTGTTGCCTTTTTGCAAATGTGTCTGCTTTTGGCAGTTATTTCAATGGTCATTATTTTGAATGTTATTTTTGTTTTGTTTATTTTACGATTTTACAATTTGGTTGAGTTGGCTGATTTGGTATCTGTAACAGTTTATGTAAACTAAAATAGGAATATAATACGAGTAGAAGACGAATTTCATATAATTTCACATAAGAATGAAAAAGTTACGACCAACATATATCATATATATATTTCCCATACCTCGAAGTGTCTGGTGAATACTTTGAGTAGTCGTGTAATCGACAACTCTGGTAAATGCTTCTCAAACTGTGGTGTTCGGTATCATCGTTAAATTGTAGGTCCCATGAAGTGAGTCTAAAAACATTATACAGGGTGTCCGTCGGGAAGGAATATACTACTTTGTTTGTTTAAAATTTTTGATTAAATGAAAGAGAATGGATCTTATCTTGGTAAATGTTTTATTTAATGTCGGCAATTATGTATAGAATGCAATATCAGATAAATGTCCGTTAGCCTCACAAATGCGAGCCCTTTTGAGCACACTTTTCATTACATTCTCACACATTTCACGCGTTATTTCATTAATTTCATTACGAATATTTTGTTTGAGTTGCTCAAGCGTTTCTGGTTTGTTTGCATAATCCTTGCTTTTCAGATATCCCCACAAAAAGAAGTCCGGAGTAGTCAAATCAGGCAACTGTGGAGGTCAATCAACAGCACCATTTCTTGAAATAACTTGTTGTGGAAAAAGGTCTCGCAGTAATTCCATTGTAATCCTGGCTGTATGCAATGTGGCACCGTCTTGTTGATACCACATGTTAATCAAGCCCAAAGCATGCAGTGGTGGTGTTAAAAAGTTTTCAATCGCATCACGATATCGCTCCCCATTGACAGTTACCGTTACGCCGTTTTCAGTTTCGAAGAAATGAAGTCCAATGATTCTTCCTTACCAAATTGCACCAGACTGCCACTTTTAATGCGTCGAATTGAGGTTGATGGATTGTTTTGAACATTTTCTTGAGCAACAGTAATGTTTTCAACCGGTCTTGCAGTACGTTATGGTCCATGCTTGGCCCTATTAGCTACAGACCCTCTTTCTTCGAAATCATTCACTACACGTTAAATAGTGCGTCTTGTTGGCACGTTATTTCTCCCAAAAATTTCACGTAACTTTCTCATCGTCACAGTAATCGATGATTGATTTTAATAAAATGTTTTAACGATTAAAACACGTTCGTAGAATATTTTTCCATAATAAATGTGCCACGTCTCTACTTCACGACTGCCAAATATGAACTGTCAAGACTAATGTTTACCAAAATGGGAGCAAAACAAAGTAGTATACCATGAGGGACACCCTGTAGAATGCGTGTTGCAAGTTCATTGAAAGTGAGGAGTTCTCCCATACTTCATTCATGGGGTGCATTTTGATACATCACATACTGATTGATTTATTCCATATATTCTTAGGTTCATATCTTCTGTACAATTACACTAACTTCAGAGTCAAATTTTGTACACTTTAAAGTTTGGCCAAGATAATGTCAAAGAATACAAACGGAACGCTTTGTGGTGCTCCTTCTGGTATCTCCCATATAAATTAATTTTTCAAAAATTCAAATTTTCCCTTTAACTCCTTTAACTTTATTAGATTTCAGCATTATAATTGTTTTCTATTGCATTGCTTTATAGTATCTCGTAAAATCTGAGAATAATAATCCAAATTATCACGCGCCTACTGATACCTCCCATACAAATTATCAATTTAGCGCACTCTTAGGTTCATATCTCTCAGACAGTTGGATTGAATTCAGGCAAATTTGGCACAAGTTATTAGTTTGATAAATTTAGTTCTGAGAAATAATATGGACTCCACTACCAACCGAAATTGATGGCAATTTTTTTTCGATGTGTAGAACAGAAAAAATATGTAATACAATTTTGATTTGGTTTGGTGTTCTTTCGTTTTTGGGATGGCCTGTGACGGCCAGTTAAAAAGGTGGACGTGATTGGACTTCATTAATATGGATTTAGATCTGACAATTTAACAACTGACCCGATATTCACATTACGCCAAATTCGTCGATTGTAAAGCTGCCTTGGACAGTCTGATATGGCAAAGGCTATATGAGGCCATGTTCAAGTTTGGCATTCCCACGAGGCTTATACGTCTTTGTAGGATGATGTTGACTGACACGAAGTCTTCGGTAAAAATAGGTAAAAATCTTAGTGAGCTTTTTTACATCAGACGAGGATTTAGACAGGGCGATAGCCTATTGGGCGACCTCTTAAACGTACTGTTGGAGATGATTATGAGGAAAGCTGCAGTTAATGCTGCTGGTACCATCTTTAACAAAAGCCATATGCTAATTGCGTATGTCGATGATATAGATATTATTGATAAGAAAAAAACCTGCGAGATGTTACTGCAGCCTTCTCAGGCATTGAGAAACAGTCAGCAAAACTGGGCCTGCCGGTAATCTAGGGCAAAACGAAGTTATTTGTTTCAACGAATAAAGAGTTTGTTCGCATGGGACGCTGTGTAATCGTTGACAACTATAATTTTAGAGCGGTGTATGAATTCATCCACCTTCGTTTCGCTGGAGTGATGCCAGTATGAAGATAAAGAGGACAGTATTACTTCCTAACTGATATTATTATGGGGATATTACTATTCCAGACGTTGGTTTTACATGTCTTGTTGTATGGCGAAAATCCTGGGTTATGATACAAGCGGATGAATCAGTGTTAGCAGTTTTCGAGATGAAAATACTCCGGAAAATATATGGATCCTCCTTCACCACCGAAGAGTGTTGACGTCGCATAAACAATGAACTGTATCAGCTATATACTGAAATCGACTAGGTCAAACATATAAGTAAACAGTGATTGCAGCGATAGGAAGCGATTGCCACCAACACAATCAGGTTGTGGGGATGAGCCCAAATGCTCCAGTCCGAAAAGTTTTCGACAACGATCTCTATGAACGGAGCAGAAGAGGGCGACCGAAAATATGTTAGGAGGACCAAGAAGTACTATAGAAACTTGGTAAGACTAATTGAAAAAGAAGCTCAGAGCACCGAAGCGAGCGAAATTATTTTCTACATGCGGCATACAATGGATAAGGAAGTTTATTCTAGACACCACTTAAGAAGAAAAATTAAAAAAGTATATTATTTGTGAAGATTTTTTCCACTTTATACCAGTTACTACCGTATATTAATTAAATTTTTAGAAGTGTTTTGTTTTGTCTTTTTCAGTCTTTTTATGACCAAGTTTTTTCCTGCTTATGACTCTGAGATATTTTCGTATAAAATTGCATCCTCCCAGCTGAAGTGATTCGGCCGATATCACGCTTTCAACAGACTCATGGACAAATGGACATGCTTAAATAGTCATTGATTTATATATTACACTACATACAATATATATACATATATATAATATAAGTTCGTCCTATTATTGGAAGGAAAAATATATGTCTTCATAAGTACAAATTCGATTACGAATGCATTCGGGCAGTGTTCTTATACGTGTCTACGCTTAACAATGACACATTTATGAGATTGCAATTATCTTGAATTAGTATTACAGGTAAACTACATATCCTATCCTATCCTCTATGTTTCAAGTAAAGATGTGTTAACTGATTTATTGCATATTCATAATATATTTCGTCCATTTTAAATTGCCAATTGTAATTAATCAAAAAATGTAAGCATCTGCACTATATTTGTAGCTGCTGCTAAAGCTATAACAAGTTCTCCTTCGAAACTTTAAAATCTCAATAAAATCCTTTGTTGTTTGATTGTTAATTTCAACAATTATTTCATATTATCTATTTAAACAATAGCCAGCAACATCAACTACAAAAGGAGTCTGCCGGACAAAACATTGCATTCATGCTACAAACCAGAGCACACATGTAGAACCAACGAGAGCACATTCAAAGTTTAGTACAACACGGACTCGCACACCAATGTTAAAGGATGCGATGGCACCACCACCAACAGCAAGACCACTACCACCACTGCTACTGCCACCACCGCCAAACGGTATAAAATTTCCAATTTGCAATAAAAACACAAAACAAAACTAAATCTCAAATGTGTAAAACGGACATGAAAGGATAGCCGTTTAGTCAGCCAAAAATATACTGAATTACACCGACAACCAAAAAGATCGATTATTGTAGGTACGAGTAGTATATCGACAAGTGCTCCATTGAAAACACAAACTAGATGAGCCAATAGAGGGGTAACAGACAACCGAAATAATGGTCATTCTATATAACACAAGGATAATAGCCGCTACTGCTTTTATTATATTATCAACACAAACGCACAATACAACTCAATACTCGAAAACATTATTAAGTTAATAATTGTAAATCCTTTATCCCTTTTTCTGTTTCTTGATCTAATACAAAGGCAAGGCTGTGCTGTTTTTATTGTGTGTACTTTAAGCTGAGCAATAAAATCGAAGTTGATTGAACAATCTCATTTGATTGAAGGATCTTCAAAGGCGGCTTCGTGAATTTGATATCCTTGTGGAGGTGTCCCCAAAGCGACGTTTAATGAGGCGGCGTAGTAACCTTGTAATTAAATTGATTAACTTGTTTGCTATTGTGTTAAAATCTATGATGTACATCAACAACAACAGGAACAATGTAAAGGATTTCAAATAATAGCACATCTCTAATGCGTAGAGGTTGGAACAAGTGGCTATTTGTAAAGTTAGACAAGTGAAACTACGGGGGTTGTATTATAGATTGGCCAAATACAATATGTTATGTGGTATCCAATATGTTATCATATGAAAATGTTATCACAGTTATCACAGGGATGCAATGTGAAATTTATAGATATACATCAGCATCTCCACTCGATGGCAAAAATAGAGTTGTATAATACACATACATAATATATGGGGAAGAAGATATGTTTTAAAGGAATTTGTGGTGTTTTCGGTTCTTGAATAATATACAGAACATTGTGGGGAAGAAGATACGTATTAAAGGATTTGTGGTGTTATCTTCTTATTAGGTGGCGACTGGAATAGATAATAATAATACTTATCTATTATACGCCGTAGAAAATAATTCGAAGCGCTTCGATCTTCTGCGCTTTTCCACCAATTTGTCACACCAAGTTAGAACAGTATTTCAAAAGCCTGGCCCTCCCAACATATTTTTGGTCGCTCTCTTCTGCTCCGCTCGTAGATATCGTTGTCGAAAATGTTTTGGGCTGGAGCATATGGGCCCATTCGCAGAACCTGATTGTGTTGTTTGCAATCGCTGTCTATCGCTGCAATCGCTGTTTACTTATACGCTTGACCTAGTCGATTTCGGTATATAGCTGATACAGCTCATTGTTTATGCGACGTCGACACATTATTTTAGCTCGATACACTTTTTTTCAGCGATATTCAATAGCTTCTATACCCTGTTTATAGTAAGAACTGTCAAACTCCTATAAACAGTCATTGACCGCAGACTCCACTTCTTCATTGTAGCAAATCTTTTAACACCGAGCCATTTTTCCAAAGTTTGGAAACAGAAAATAGTCCAAGAAAGCTAGATCTAGTGAATAAGGTGCGTGATGAAATATTTCAAACTTTAATTCATTTATTTTAGCCATCGCAATAGTAGATATGTGTACTTGCGAATTGTCTTGATGAAACAACAACTTCGTTTTTACTAAATGAGGCCTTTCTTCCATAATTTCATCATCTAAATGCTGCAATAATTAGCATAATATTCGCTGTTGATGGTTTCTCCTTTCTGAAGGTAATCAATAAAAATAATTTCGTGCGCATCCCAAAAAAAAAAAACTGACGCCATGACATTGCCTCCAGATGGAACCGTCTTTGGCTTCTTTGGATAGGATTATCCCATTCCAGTCCATTGCTTTGACTGTTTCTTTGTCTCAGGTGTGAAGTGATGGACCCATGTCTCATCCATGATTATAAATCGACGCAAAAGTTCAGCTTTATTGCGATGAAACTTCCTCAAACACTTTACTGAAACATATTTACAACGCTCTTTTTGCTCTATTGAAAGCATGCGCGGCACCCATCTTGCACACAGCTTTCTCATCTTCAAATCTTCGGTCAATATACCAGGTATAGCTGTTACTACAACCAGCTCGTGAACCTTCATCTGACGATCATCTAATGCCATTTTGTGAATTTTCGTAACCGTGTCTGGCATGGAGAAATCAATTGGCCGACCTTTACGGAGTTGGTCTAAACTCTGCTTTCCAATATTTTACAGTCGTAAATGAAGGAGCCGCCTCCCCCACAGTAGAACCTATCTCGGCTTTAACATTGGTTGGGCTGAGACCTTTCAAATGGAAATATTAAATTACATAACGGTAACCAATTTTTCCCAAGCTTACAAATTTCACTGAGGTTGCTTACTTTTGATCGTACAAATAAAAATACTAAACAACTTGGCAACTTGAAACCTAAAACATATGTTTTATAAGGTTTCCACTTTTCAACAAAATAATTTTTTTCAAACTACTGGGATCATTTATACGTCAGTTCGGCTAGTTTTGGGGCCGCGCTCGTAGAGTAATAATTCTTTTGTTGGATTTTTTTAACATATTTTTTTAACATCTGGCAAGATTGCCAAAATGTTGCTCCCCTGTGAAATAAGAAGTAATTGCATTTGACCTGACAGAGTTAAGTACGGTTGAATGACATACAGGATGGCTGTTGAATGTTGCTACCACGGTGTTGCTTTATTAAGAATGATGGAAAAGTTTTTCTTTCCACAACTCTTTTCAAGTCTAAGTGGTTTTAACAGGAATATTAACCGAATGTTCTCTAATAACCTGATTTCAAGGAACCTCACATTCAGTTTCGCCCAAGTGACCATGCTGCATATTAGTTGTTCTTGTGATTTTATTTTTTGCAAAACCTAAAAATTTCAATTGATTAAAAAGGTATCTGAACGGTTATTGAGACAATTTCCAGTGCATCCCTTTGGGGCGTAACGAATAACAATGTTGCACATCCGTCGTCAAAATTCAATTACTTTAAAAGGCTCTTTTTAAGGGCAAACAAATATTTATTATTTTTCATATGAACGGGCAAAAAACAATTTATGTGAAATAAGAAAAAATAGTTATTTTAGTTAAATCTTTTGGGGATTTAATTACACGCACTTAGTGCAGTAGTTTTACGAAAGAAGCGGCCGCCCTAAAAATTAGTATTGCAGTGTGTTATGTGTCAATATATTTTAGTATAGTTCAGCTATCAACTAAAGAAGGTGGTTAGTTTGACGGTTTCTACTGTGTTATTGAAATGCTATTAACAAAGAGCGTATCTAATTGGACAAGCAGATCACCATGTAGATCGACTTGCTTTGAAGCATTTAGATTGCCCCATCGAAGATCTCCTACAGAGTGTGATTATGATAGAAAGTTTGTCAAACTCGATCTACTGCTTTACTTATATTTGTGAGTCCTTACATTTTCCAAAACTCGTAGTTCTCTTGACCAGGTTTACATTTGCATGTTGATCCCACAAACATCATATGTGTTAAATGCAAATATCTGCTATCTTCCTCTTTTCGCTGCCTTATTGCCTTAATTTTACTTTATAAATTGCTTGCCTATCATCTCTGTGTTCATCGCAAATTTAAGATTAACAACTTTTTGATTACTTTACATCTTGGTCAAACTTCGATTTGAAAACTTTTTGAGTGTTTGGCTACAAAGAGACCAGTTTTAATGTTTTTCTTTTTTCTTTTATGATGAAAATCGAGATATTTTACTTGTTTGTAAACAATAACAAAACGACCAACAAATAAAACGCTTTTATGAAGAAGACTTATTATGGGTTTTATCCATCCCCTCCCGTTACAGCCACTGCCTTTTTCGTAAATAAGGGAAAGTACAAATATTTGGGTTGCTTTTATATCGTATATCGTAAAAATACACAAATCCGGAGGAAGAGGCAGTACGAAACTTAAATTGCAAACTAATTGCAGTTAAGTCGAGCAAATATTATCTCTATAACTGCAACCACGGCTAGAGCAGTAGCAACAGTAGCATAAACAACAACAACAACAACGTAGTACAAAAACGATAATGGCGACGACTAAAATAAGACCAAAACCTCCAGACCAAAGTAGAAACCAAACTGAAAATTGCTTTCATATTAAGATGACCGAAATGCTTGTGTTTATGTTGTTGCAAGTTTAAAATGTCTGCTGCCCCGCCAGAGGAATGGGGTAAAAGTTTTTGTTTATATCGTAGTGTTGCTGTTGCTGCTTTTGCTGCTGCTGTTAGTTGGATAGTTTAGAGACTATGGCAATTTTCGTTAAAAGCGCATAAAACGTGTAGACCATTAAAAATGAAATATCCCTAAAGTCCGAAAAAATGTTTTCTGTAGGAGGAACTACAAACGCTAATAGGTGGCCAGCCGGTGATTATGTTGGGAGTTTTTAAATGTTTGAGGGTTTGTAATTGAAAGGGGCCTTTTGAAGAAATATGTACTCGTACTCGTATGTGGATATAAAAAGTGACAAAATGTTCATTATTGGACTCAAGTTTATCTGACCATTTTTGACAAGCCATATGGTATCTGCAGGAGTAAACGCATATAGCAGCCATATGAATATAATTACGCCATAAGTTGATTTGCAAGTTTTAAAGAAAATTTGGGAATTGTTGCAATTTAAAAGTGGCAATTTACAGAGAGTTCTCGAGTGCTAATTCAGGAGTAAAACAAATATATAAACACTGAGGAGAACGAAACCGTATATTGACAGAAGATTTAAAGATGAGAAAGCTGTGTGCAAGATGGGTGCCGCGTTTGCTTTCAATAGAGCAAAAACAATATCGTGAAAATGTTTCAGAAAAGTGTTTGGCGAAGTTTCACTACAATAAAGCCGAGTTTTTCCATTGATTTATAACCATGGATGAGACATGGGTCAATCACTTCATAGCTGAGACAAAAGAACAGTCAAAGTAGTGGACTGGAATAGGAAAATCGTGTATAAAGACGGTTTTATCTGCGGGCACGACCATGGCGTTTTATTGACTATCTTCAGAAAGAAAAAACCATTAACGGCGAATATTATGTTAATTTTTTCAGCGTTTAGGCGATGAAATTATGGAATAAAGACAATGCTCCAGTTTACACATCCGCTATTGCGTTGGCCAAAATGAATAAATTAAAGTTCGAATTGCTCAATCCTGATTCTTATTCGCCAGATTTAGTTTTCTCGGTCTATTTTCTATTCCCAAACTTGAAAAAATGGCTCCGTGGTAAAAGATTTGCCACCAATGAAGTGGTAAAGTCTGTGGTTGATTGATACTTTATGGAGTTTGACAGTTCTTACTGTAAACATGGTGTTATACGAAAGAGAATGAGAAAAACGAGGGGTTACAGATTGTATAATCCAATGATTTTCATTTATTGCCAAGTATTTTCCTTTTTTTCTGGGGTTTACAAAATGGAGATTATTTTACCAAGCGGGGACTTTAAACGTCCAAATAAGTAGTTTATATATCGGATGTAAAATGAGTACTGATACTTGGGCGAGAGTTAGAAGACCGCTTTATTACACTGCTAGAATGGTGGAGTGAAAGCTCTTTTCTTAACCGTGCTGGGCATGTACTTAAAAATTAAAACTTACAACTATCAGGGTAAGGAAAACTTGTGCATGTAAACACATGGTATAGAAGCTATTGAATATCGCTGGCCTAAAAAAAATAAAATAAAAAAATATAAATAAAAATATTTCCAACTTTTTTGTGTCTTACTTGTTAGTTTGGCTAGTTTTGGAGCCGCTCTCGTACTGTATTGTATTGTGTAAGACTGAAAACGAAATTTTCATTGTTTTATAATGGGTTAATTCTTGTTGCAGTTGCAGCATGTAAATTGAAGTAGGCCAAATCGCTGTTGAGCGCAAATGTTTTTATTCATATTTCTATAACTTTATCCAAAGGGATGAAAATATATATCATTTGATACGTGAAAATTTTCCATCCAGAAGCAAGTCCTTAAAGTATGAAGGGCCAAATATGTTCCAAGACCTTTGAAATCGATTGAGTAATGTCCGTCCTTCTGGCACAACACAATAACCATCGTACACACAATATTCGTGTACACAGTAACCATCGTACACCTTTCTTTTTCACCAAATGTGACCCTCTTTCCATAATTTCATCACCTAAACGCTGCAAAAAAATGCATAATATATGCCGTTGATAGTTTTTCCTTTCTGAAGATAATCAAAAAAAAACTGGCCATGAGCATGCCTGCAGATGGAACTGTCTTCGCCTTCTTTGCACATAATTCTCTCATTCCAGCCCACTGCTGTGACTGCTCCTTTGTCTCAGGAGTGAAGTGGTGGATCCATGTCTCATCAATGATAGTAAATCAACACAACATTTTGGCTTTGCTGCGGTGAAACACCGCCAAATAATCTAGTCAAAGATCTTCACGACGCTGTTTTTGCTCGATTGAAAGCAATCGCGGCATCCATCTTGCTCACAGCTTTCTCATCTTCAAATCTTCGATCAATATATGATGACTTTTTCAAATGCCTATCATTCCGGATAATTCGTACATCTTCAACCGACCATCATACAATACTATTTTAAGGATTTTCATAACCGTGTCTGACTTGAACATCTCAATTGATCCACCACTTCGGTTACTGACTCAGTGCAGTCTTTGGTTTAAAGAATTTCATATTGAAATGCATTTGTTTTATCTTTACAACATTCATTGGTAGTTATTTTCAAAATGTAAACGCTTTAGCACTACAGGTATTTCCATAAAATATAATCTTTTCTGGGGCAACATTTCTTACAATATATTATTCAATTGGTTCATAAGTGATAGACCAAATGGCCCACTGTTTTGGTTTCTTTGAAATTTTGTTTCGTGCGATTTAGTTGCATTAGAAATTCTCTACAGAGAAATGTTTATGTGTATAAATTCTTTGATATAAGCACATACAGAAGGATTTATCGCTTCGGTAAGCCATACTTAATATTGGAATTTCGTTGTATTTATTGCATTAGGTTTATTGGACCAGAAGTGAAATTTGGTTAGACTTTTTATTAGCAAAGTATAAAAATAGATTACATTATTTAGCCTCTTCCTGTGCCTGCTACATAGATTGACAGATGTATCCTCTACAATAACTAATTATCAAGCTGTTATTGTCTAAACAGGCCCACTGTTTTTGGGCCATTTGTTCTATCACTTTTTCAAATTTAATTTGGGCAATTTATATTTATTTGTTGACGATACTTTTTCAGACGATTTTTCATTATATTTTGTGTTTCCGACTATTTTCAAAAGGTACGTCTTCATTTTTCAATTTTCTTATCAGTTTAATATGATTGTGATTAGAAAAATGTCACAATTTTTTTTTAATCGGATGAAGGATATGGTTGACATAAGTTTGACCTGTATAAGGAGAACATAAATTTCAATGGGCTCTACAAACAAATTTGATCAAAAAACCGAAAGTAGTATAAAACGACTTCACTCTATAAACTACATTTTATCAAAAGCTGGAAATACAATAAAACTACTTCATCACATACTAATACGTTAACAGCAATGAAGCAGTTTTAAAATCCCGCTCACTCTTATCCGTCCCTGCGCGTACGCTTTTGCTTACACCCATACCACTACAAATTCAGAACTGTAGACACAACAGAGATTCAAGACCACTTAGAAGTTTTTAGAACTAATTTCTACTTATTGACCTCTTTTCTACTCCTCACTGGAGTAATCCTCCCTTTGCCGTTTGTTTACGTTATTGGTGGGTCTTGTTGTGTTGCTGCCGTGTTGTTCATGAATGTATGTGTCGGCATCGTGATGATTGTGTGTGCGTGTGTCCGTGCATCAATAAACTGTATTTTAAAACTTTCAAGTTATAAAAACAAATACATACAAACTCATACAAGCGTACATCCGACACAAAGAGAGGAGGCAATAAAATCCTTTATAGTGATAAGTACACATTTATGTACGTTTATGTTGTTTTCATTTGTGTGGGTGTTTATGATATATGTATGTATG
>JAHXMU010000054.1:995521-1034850 GCA_019455685.1 Philornis downsi | reverse complement strand
TGAATGCTCGTACATCAATTAAGTCCATTTGCCTTTTGTACACATTGGACGCTCACCCTTCCCCTTGGCTGGATAGTGAGTAGTGAGTGGGACTATAAAGTACTTTGTAACATCGCCGGTAGGGAAGAGGTGATTCGGGGAAGCTGCTAGATTTGTTAGAGGTGGTTTGGCTTCCTGTGCGATACATGAGTGTATGTGAAAGTGTCTGTGTGTGTGTGTGTAATGTTATGCGTTTGTGGCAACTTTCGATATTTGCTATTTATTGCTACATAATAGGCCAAGCACACATTCAAACTTGTACGCGAGTATTCCATGATCGCTAAAGGATAATAAACTATATTCCTCTTTATGCGGTTGGAATTGGTTGTGTATCACTGAGTGAGGAGATGTTAAATATCCTTGTCTACTGTAATCCTTTGTGTTCTTAAAATTGGTGGTATTTACATCCCTCTCTTGGAAGTTTGACTTCTCCGTTTCTGGCTCTCCATTTTATTTGCTTACTATTTTGTTCTCATCTGGACTTGTTTCCTTTTTTGTGTGGGCGAGCGCATGTTGCGTCAACTTTCTTTCAAGTAGATTTTATAACGGTCACTCGATGAATTTGTCGTCGATGAATTGTGGTCGCTCTTGTTATTTTTTAATAGTTACTTTTCTTATTTCCCTTGGTATGTGTATGATTTTAAAAAGCCACTTTGTAAGAAATTACATATGAATACAATGACTTATTGGTTTATGTCAGCACCAGAGTTGCCAAGACACTAGTAAATGGCAGTGGTGAAAAATATGAATATAAATTCAAGTTTTCCAAATTATTAACAAATTGGTGTTTCAGATTAAACTCTATTTTCTTCCCATTTATAGCAAAAAAAAAAAAACAGTGTAGAAATAATACGCAGATTTTACGAAGGCGGTTCCAAAAAAAAAAAAAAAAAAATAACCGATCTAGCAAGGAACACGCAAAAAAGTTGGAAACATTTTCTTTATTTCTAAACATAATCTTCTTTAGATCGATACACTTTTTCGATCGTTATTCTATAGCTTCTATAGGTATACCTTGCTTATAGTGAGAACTATCAAACTACTTAAAATAGCCATCAACCGCAGACTCCACCTCTTCTTTGTTGGCAAATCTTTTGACACCGAGAGGTTTTTTGAAGTTCGGAAATAGAAAATATACCGAAGGAGATAAATCTGACGAATAAGATGCGTTATAAAGCAATTCGAACTTTAGTTCATTAATTTTGTTCTTCACAATAGTGGATGTGTGAACTGCAACATTGTCGTGATGAAATAATACTTTCTTTTCCGCCAAATGCGGCTTTTTTCATAATTTAATCACCTAAACGCTGCAACAAATAAGCATAATATTTGCCGTTGATAGTTCTTCCTTTGAAGATAATCAATAAAAATAATACCATGCGCATCCCAAAAACAGACGCCATGACCTTGCCTGCAGATGGAACCGTCTTCGGATTCTTTGGACACGATTCTCTCAATCCAGTTCATTGCTTTGACTGTTCATTTGTCCCAGTTGTAAAGGGGTGGACACACGTCTCATCCATGGTTATAAGTCGACGCAACGACGGCTTTAATGGGGTGAAACATCGCCAGATATGCTGCTTTTGCTCAGTTGAAAGCAAACGCGGCACCCATCTTGCGCACAACTTTCTCACCTTCAAATCCTCGGTCAATATTTGATATACATCACTTTTTGAAATGCCTATCATTTCGCACCTTCAGCCGACGAACATCGGTTTTATTGTGGTAAAACATCGTCAAACACTCTACTGCAACATCTTCACGACGCTGTTTTTCTCTGTTGAAATAAAGCACGGCACCCATCTTGCGAACAGCTTTCTCATCTTCAAATCTTCGGTCAATATACGATGTATATTACTTTTCAAAATGTCTATCATTTCAGCTAGCGCACGCACCTTCAGCCGGCGATCATCCAATTCTATTTTGTGGATTTTCTTACCCATGTCTGGCGTAGACGCCTCAATTGGTCGACTACTACGGTGTTCTTTTTGGCAGCTCGTTCGTAAACATTACAAATTTTGTGATGATGAAATCATTCAAAATTTCTGAAATAATTAGATGTCGTTACGAAAAACGACAAATTCCACTGAACTCGCTGCAATGGGAATTGTTTTATCAAAGGGTTATGAATAAATTATGATAGCTTTAATCAATTAGTTTACAACACGGGTTGTTAAATGCAGACAGCTCAAAGCGGTTGAGTTACCCCGTCTCCCGATAATTTGCTCGTTTTTATATCTTCACTCGAAGGACTGATGGCAGATATGGTTTGATACGGCCAAAATTGTGACCCCCAGAAGGAAGCGTCTAAACTACTAAGTAAACTTTTGACGAAATGTGAGTCATGATTTTTTAAATCGATTGAGCGATGTCCGACAGTCTGGCTGCCTGCCTGACTGGTGAACATTTGGCATAGTCTAAACTTTGGCAGATCGTAGCTGGTTATTATAAATATATGTATGTTATACGAAGAAAATCAATAAAAATAATACCATACTACCCATTATTTTACAATCGTAAACTCCCTCGAAGTAGAATGTAGAGTCGACTTTAATATTGGTTAGACTGGGGCCTTTCAAACGGAAATATTGAATTACATAACGGTGACCAATTTTTTCCAGGTTAACAAATTCACGCAGATCGTTTACTTTTGATGGCTAATATAAAAATATTAAACAACGTGACACCTTAAAATCTAAAATATATGTCTTACAAGATAACCACTTTTCAAATAATAATAATTTTTTTCAAGCTATTAGTGTTATCTATACGCCAGGTCGGCTAGTTTTGGGACCGCCATAGTATTGGTCTACCCATATAAATTGAATGAATTTCAGAAGTTTTTCTCTTGTAACTTCGCATTCGGAGACTGGAGATATATTTTCAACCAATGCATTTTTTTTGTAACACTTGGCAGAATCTGAATAGAATACGGCCGACTAGCCATGTCCCTTCTGGTACTTCCTATACAAAAGGCCAATTTAGCCCATATATTCTTAGATTCGTGCCTCTTACGTAAAGGGTGTCCCAACAAGAACACAAGATTTAAATTTGGTGCCATTCGAAGTGTCATTGTTTGACATTCGAACAATTGTTATTGTTTGCTAGTAGAAGGTACGAGGTTAGTAAAAATGGAGCGCTACACGAATGATCAACGCATTCTCATTGTGAAATTGTTTTACCAAAATGGTAAAAGTTTTGCGGCTACAGTTCGTAAATTGCGATCAATTTGGGGTCACAATAACGCTCCAAAAGAGTCAACTGTAAAGAGATTAATGGATAAATTTGCCAAAACTGGGTCTGCTAGTGACGTAAAGACAACAGCGCGCCTTCGACCAGGTCGATCGACCGAAAATGTCGCAGCTGTACGTGATGATGTCGCTCAAACTTCATCCACCTCAATTCGACACCGAGCTCAGTAAACTGGTGTCTCCAAATCCACTATGCAGCGAATTTTGACGAAATATTTGCATCTTCATGCATACAAATTTCAATTGTCTGAGGAACTGAAATCAGCTGACCATGGACAGCGAAGGGAGTTCGTTAATTGGGTATTGGAGAGACAACATGGGGTTTTTTGAAGTCGATGGTTTACGCGAATAAGCCGACGACGACTCAAGTCTTAAAAGAGGAAATTGGACGCTGCATTAATGAAATACCGCGGCATTTATGCAAAACGGTTATTGAAAATTTCATTAAAAGATCGCGTGTGTCCCAGCAAAGCCGCGGAGCCATCTGTCCGATGTGTTGTTCCATACATAACCTCATTCTGTCTACTTTGCGATATAATAAAGTTTCATGATTTTTTTTAAATATCTGTATTTTACTTAAAATTTAAATCTTGCGTTATTGTTGGGACACCCTTTAGTTGCACTCAATGTAATCAAACTTGGTACACTTTAAGCTGTTGTAGGGTCTCGGAAAGAAATTGGATCAATGTTGTCCGATTTTTTTCCGATACATCCACATCCCTTCTGATAATTCCATGCAAATTGGCCTATTTTCCAAAACTCAAGCTTTCCTCTGTAATTTCTAACTGGTAGGCTATGGTAGCCTAGTGGTTTGTTCAATGTATTGAACAAATGTATTGAATTCTCGGAAGCATTGAGCAAAGTTGACCAAGTAACGCCGCCTCTTCCAGTGCCTCCCAAACAAACTACCGTTATAATCTATATTCTGTTTGTTTTATATTTTTCTAGCAGTTGTACTGAGTTCAATCAAATTTTGTACAAGCTATAGGTTTGGTGAAGTAAGTTTACGGAATGAAAAGCGAGAGTATTGCCATAGCCGTATTGGTACCTCCCTTACAAATTACCGATTTGATCGATATATTCTAAATTCCACATCTTTTTAGTAGCCGTACGTCAGTCAGTCAGGTTTAGCACACGTTATACACTCAGTGAAGCAAGTTCTCCGAATGCAAAAAGAGGGTATTGTCATACCTCTTCTGGTACTTCCCATAAAAATTGGATGATTTATGGAGATTTAATTTTTCCGCTGTAATCCCTTTTATTTCCAATTACTTACATTTTTAGTAATTGTGTTGCTTTCTAATGCTTCGTTAGATTTTGAAAATTCTACCGGATAACCACGCCCTCTTTGGTAACTGCCATACAATTAGCATATCCTTAGTCACATATTCCCGAATTCAACTCTTTCATTTAATGGCATTCAATTCAGTATAATTTCGCATGCATCGGGCATCTAACAAATTTAGTGCGGGTAATGGAAATAGCAGAGTATTTTTTTAAAGAATCTCACTAGACAGTAAGGTTTTGGACTGAAGCAACCAAATATCTTTCCTGGGGTACTTAGGTGGGCTGAATTCGATTCTGTAATTGGTTTTTCTCTATCACATCAGGTTTTCAGGATACAAAAAAAAGTTTTTATTCGTTTTTTACATAAAAAATCATTAGTTTATTTAAAAATCAATAAATTTTCAAATTTTTGAACGTCGCTTGTATTTTGTTGCTTCGGTTTCACGTATTAAAGTCCAGCAATAGTCTCCCAGCATGATTTTGTCCCAAAATCCTTGATAATTTCTTTCAGTTTTCATTAAATCTTGGTGAGCACTCTTCACTTATTCGTCGGCCTTAACGGCATGAGCAATTGGTATGGGTGGTTTTTCATTCCCATTATGAGAACGAAGCATCTTTAAACTGTACTTAGAGCCATCAATAAATAACCTCCATTGAGTTTTATCATATGGCTGGTTCATTTTGCGAAATAAGTCATCAACATCAGTACAGTATAGAATAGAATGTTTCCTTTCAAAATATGCAGCCAATTCCAACCTTCTATCCCTTTAGATTGTTACTTTTGGCCCAACTGCAAGATGTTTCCCATGCGTGAAGCTACTAATTCTGCGTCTTGCTTCGTTAAATGTAACTTCCGAATTAGATCACTGAGCTCATCTTGAGTCACTAAATAGTGTACATCTTCCGCCTAATACAAATTACCACTGCTGGTGAAAGATGTTTCGAACTCACTGCTCGTAGCACTGGGAATGACTGGTAATGAATCAGTTGTTGGACGTTGAACTGGTTTGGAAACTGATGAGACATTCGTGTAAGTAATATTTTTTCGATTTTTCATATTGAATTCAGCAACTTTTGTTAAACGGAAATAAAATTCGGTTTGGCGCTCTCCAAAGTACTGGATTTGAAAAATCGAAATAGATCTTCTTACCATTTGACCACTTGTATAACACAGTTCTGCAACTATTGCAAAACATTGTCGGTGTCCACGGTTTGTTCAAGTTTCTGACGGCAAAAGCAAAATAAAGCAAATATGCATATTTTAATGATTCTCATATTGCATATCCTTTTTTTCCAACCAAATATTTACCACATACAAAACAAAAATAGCTTGAATCAGTAACACACGATGTCCCTGACATGCTTAAACGCCACTATTATGAAGATTTTGAATGAATGTGGGCTTCTGTCAAATTAATAATTGTGAAATTGTAGTGTCAGTATTGACTGTTTTACGGTATTACCAGCATGCGATAAAAAATGAACAAGACCTGGTAGCTCAATTATAATTCCAGATTCAAATTCAGCGCACCCAGATTAGTTGAAAAAAATGCTTCGTTTCTGCAGTCAAATTTTTTTTCCAAATTTGTAGACCAGTATAATCAATGAGCTATAATAATGTAGAATATTGTAAGGCGAGGTTCCGAAAGGTTTATGATTTATTGAACTGAAACTCAGAGGATGTCTTGATTTTTACCCAAAATATTTATACCCGCTTAATGTAGAGAGAGAAACCTTAGGGTGTTAACAAAATACAATGTTATTTCTCTATGGCAACTCTACATATGATTACCTCCATAATAGCTACTTTCACTTTGTTCAAAGGAACAGATTTATTTTTTATAATCCACGCAAATTCCCATACATAATTGTTGATATTGCTGATAGAAATTTCAATTTGTTTTAGAACCACAAATGTTTTCCACAAGAAAATAACAAAACTAAATAATATGAAATCAGCATTGAATGAAAAGGAAAAAAATACTGTTAAAAAAATTAAGTGAACACAAAGTGAATTGCTTGGAAATTAAATGCATTTCAACATAAAGAAAACAAATCCTTCTCATTCCGTCTAAAAAAAAAATCATGTAAAGTGTAACTACGCACTGGATGACCGCCCACCGAGGGATTAGTTTGTGTCAAGGTGTATTCCAAGAACGAGAACTAGAGCTGTGCTGTTCCCCATAAAGAAAACGTTGATGCGAATTTGTAAAAGCATTTTAACTAAACAGAACAGAACATGAGATTAAAATGTGGCATCTCCTCTAAGTGACACCTTTTGAACTTTTGGAGCAAGTGATAGCAGCATCCCCCTCTCCCCCACGCACACACATATGCGTGTGCGTAAGTATGTGTGAACGGAACCACTCAATTGGAATTTGGGGACAGGGGACACGTGGTGTTATACCCATAAAAGATGCTGAGCATGATTGCTTTTTGTCAACTTCATCATGTAGAGAGTCCTTTCTCATTGGGTTCTTTTTTTTTTTTTGTTTTTCTGTTTTGGGGATGCATAAACTGCCGCCACCATTGTCGTCGACCTCGTGACGTGTGGAGTGTTTAGTCTGCAATTGAAATTTTTCTACACTATTGTATATCTTGAGTTGTTGTGATACTCGCACATTTACCAAGAAACAATTTCGCAAACAGGATAAATGTAATTGCGCATGAATTTCAACGCATTTTTCTACTTGACGTGGTTGATTGTAATGGCCCCACATTTGATGTTAACCACCTCCTGTACATCCTGCTGCTTTCCTGCTCTCAAGCATGCAGTACCATTTTTATGAGGAGTCAAATAGATTGTCACAACTCTCAAATACAAAGCGAACCAAAAAGGAAAACACAAACTAAAATCTCCAAGTGATGTGGCCCCTAGCATTCATTTTCCGACGGCAGACTTCTGCAGGGTTCAACGAAATGTAAGCAAACAAACCCAAAAAAAAAAAAAAAAAAAAAAAAATTACAAAATTCCATTTGAAATGGGTGCTTTGGAAAAGGGTGTCGTCGGTCGTTTTGTTCGAACAGGCTCTCTGAGATTCTCTTTCCGTATACCAACGATTGGCCAATTGTGCTGACATGCAAGCCCCGCCTTCTCGTTTTACATCACAGACTCAAACCTGAAATGCTCTCGTTCAAAGTGTTTTCAGTATTGTTTTGTTTTGTTCCCCCTGTTAAACGTCTTTTTTGTTCGCTGTAAATTGCTTGCAAAACTGTTGTTAAACTCTCCCTCATCTTCCTTACGACAGCTGAAGCATCTGTCTGTCTGTCGGTCCGTTTGCCGCACAATAAAAAGCGAAAGCATTTAAATATTTTATTAACTCATACACAATCGTACGTACTATGAGAGTATCTGCTGCCAGAGCCTTCTTCTTTTCATCACACCCTCCCCCGGCTATCGAGCATGCCACATCTAGTGCGCAATTGTGGATTTCTGCACAACCGTTTGCTCTGAATAACTGATGAACGTGCTGTTAAACGTTTTTGCTGTTGCTGCTCTCGCATTGTTGTTGCACTTTAAGTGGTTTATTGTAAAAATGGCCGAATTGTTCATCCCTTAAATGAGATGTATTTCGTTGAGTTGAGTCGAATTGAGTTCAATGAGATTTCGAGTGGGTTTCAATTCCGCGGCATTCCTTATTTCCTGATGTACACGGCGATACATATTGGGAGAAACATTGCCTTGTAGCACGTGCTACAAAGCGAATTTTATTTCGCTGGAAATTTGTAGTGAAATCGGCTCAACATTTCTTTAATCTCGGATTTTTTTTTTTTTTAATGGAATAGTTATTATAATCTTTGCCTTTTGTGAAGGAACTTTCTATCAAATGTACAAATAGAGGAGGTAGAGATCAGTGCTGCCGCTACTACTTCAATCGAAGTATTTTGCTTCATTTTCACAAAATTTACTTCGTCACTCCTTCTTCCAAAAATCTGCTTCACTTTTTGTTCTGCTTCAAATTTTAAAATTGTTTCCCTACATTACCTAATTGTTTTTCCTTAATTACGATGAAAATAGTGGTTTTAATCAGTGAACATATGTAAAGGCTATTTTTCATCGCTGGAATGGCAGCCCTTTATTTTTGCTTTGTAATGCTGGAGTTAATGTCGACGTCGTTGACGGCGTCAAATGTCAAAAAAAAGTTGAATCGTATGAAATTGTATGAGAGCAGTTAATCTCAACGCGTTGCAACGCCGTAAAAGTTCAATCTGTTTCACATTAACCGCGGAAGAGATTTACTCTATGCAAAAAAATTGTTTACGTTTTTACATTTCGCTAAGCAAGCAAATTTTAAAAAGAATAAATTTTAAGGACCCAGTTTTGAAAGCCCTACAAATAATTGATCCATTATCGTTAGGGCCAAGCCTTGTGCCACTTATTAATATATTCCCTAATCTTGTTGGAAATATAAACATTGAAGATATTAATGAAGAATGGAGAGTGAGTTCTATACTTCTAATTAAGGAAGTAATGTCAGAATTTGAATTTTAAAACTGGGTTCCACCCCAAGAAATCATAAATAAATACCAAAAAATTAAGACCAATTACAATTTAAAATTATTTTAACATATTTGTATACATATATGTACTTATCATAGTAACGAAATGTGATTTATATTATTATATGTATGTTTATTTTATTACTTGTATTTATATTTAAAATGAAATGTCATTTTTTTTTTGTTTTTCTTATTAAATAAAATGAATTATATTGCTTTGTTTTTCAAAAATGTATACTACTTCAATTTTATTCAATCTTCCACTTTTTTCCAAAATCTACTTCACTTAATTTTTCTCTAGCGGCAGCACTGGTAGAGATCACTACCTTCATTGGTATTATTGAAAGTTATTTTTTCGAAGGGGCTTTTGCAAATCTGCTTTCGTTACTGTGTCTTACAACCAGTACATTAATATAAGTCAGATGAGTTGACTTACAAAACCCAGTAAAAGAAAATTGTTAGTACTCTAAAAGAGAGAAGATTTTCATTAGTGAAGTAGTAGCAGAATGTGCCTATTCCTGATTTCCAGCTGAAGAGTCTCCTTATTGCTATAACTTAAATAAATAGTACTTCAAAATAGCAATAATAAAACTACTTTCGGAAACATGATGATTTGCAGCAATGAAATGTTTTGCTTTCAATAAGAAGTTGTCTTCCCTTGGAATCTTATTAAAAGTACACAAATTACACTAGCCAACAAGGTTTTGGACTGAAGCAACCAAATATCTTTCCTACCTGTAATTGTTTTTCCTATATCATGTCAGGTTTTCGAGAAACCAAAAATGGTTTTTATTCTTTTTTTACATAAGAAATCATTAATTTATTTAAAAATCAACGAATTTTCAAAAGTGAATGGCGTTATTTGAACGTCGTTTGTATTTTGTTGGTTCGGTTTCACGTATTAAAGGCCAGCAATAGTCTCCCAGCATCCTTTTTCCCAAAATCCTTGATAATTTCTTTCAATTTTCATTAAATCTTGGTGAGCACGCTTCCCTTGTTTGTCGCTCACGTAGGTTTTGTGGAAAAAAATGTAAATGCGAATGAAGAAAATGGATTTTAAGGACATTCATGCATCTAATTCGTGATAATTTTCCAATAATTCAGCAAGAATTTGTCTGTAGTTTTCACTCTTATTGTTTCCAAGAAATCTGTTCACGATTCTCTTGAAAGGTTTCCAGGCTGCATATTCTTTCTCTAATAAATATTGTGAAAAATTTACAGCATTCAATAGCTTTCTGATCTGAGGGCCAATAAGTATGCCTTCTTCGATTTTAGCATATGAAATTTTAGGAAAACACCGCCAAAAAATATTTAAATGCTGCACCATCTGTGTCCAGAGCCTTGACAAAGTTCTTAAAAAGTCCCATTTTTATTTACTTAGATCCATCAATAAATAATCTCAATTTAGTTTTGGCATATGGCTGGTTCATTTTTTGAAATAACCAATCAACATCAGTACAGTATAGAATAGAGTCTTTCTTTTCAAAATGTTCAGCCCAAAATATGTTCCAACTGCAAGATGTTTCCACTACTGCATGCGTGAAGCTAGTAATTCTGCGTTTTGCTTCGTTAAATGTAAATCCCGAATTAGATCATTCAGCTCAGCTTAAGTCACTATATGGCGTTAATCATCAGCCTGATAGAAACTCCTGCTGGTGAAAGATGTTTCGGGCTAACTGCTCGTAACACTGGGAATGACTGGTAATGGACCATTTGGTGGGCGTTGAATTGGTTTGGGAACCGATGGGACATTCGCGTAAGTAATTTTTTTTATCGATTTTTCATATGGAATCCGCAACTTTCGTTAAACAGAAATAACAATCGGTTTGGTGGATACTCGACTCTCTCCAAAGTACTGGAAAATCGAAATAGATCTTCTCGCCATTTGACCACTTGTATAAAACAGTTCTGTTATTGCAAAACATTGTCGGTGTCCACGGTTTGTTTAAGTTTCTGGCAGCAAAACCAAAGTAATGTAAATATGCATATTTTAATGATTCTCATCTCGCCTATCCTTTTTTCCAACCAAATATTCACCACGCACAAAGCAAAAATAGCTTGAATCAGTAACACACGATTTCCCCGACATGCTTAAACGCTCATATTATGAAGATTTAGAATGAAATTTAGAAATTGTAGTGGCAGTATTGACTGTTTTACAGTGTAGCCAGCATGCGATAAAAAATGAACAAGTGGTGATAGCCCAATTTTTATGCTAGATTTATTAATAATCTCGTTAATACCTCAAACACAGCCTGTTTTATTGATTCTCAATGTGGGTCCGCGCTATTTAGAAAATCTTTTACTTTACATATAAGTGAACAAACCAAGAAATTTTGATGTTATCACTTCTGCAGGCCTTGGTTTTCACCGTACCTTGAATATGTTTGGGAAATATTTAGCAAATTTTTATTGGGGGGTCGCAGCACAATCCTTATTAAAAATGGGCCATATCGGTACATGTTTTGATATAGTTCCCATACAAATCTATCGCTTCGGATAGTTTTACTTCTTCCACAGGCCGTAGTTTTCAATGGAATTCGATTGCGTTTAGTACATGTATTTTGTTTGGATCTACGTCAATAGGTCATGTTTTGATATCAATTTCATAGCTTGTATAAGCTTAGCCTACATCAGTATTCTGATCTATTGTGTACTTATATTTCACCGTAGTACAGTTGCTGTTTTATTTCTTGGCCGACTGTAATCTGACTCATATTCCAGTCCACGAGGGTTTAACGAGGATCTCGCCGTGAAGGCCTTATCCACAGTGTGCGACACACTGGGCATATTACAATGCGATTGCCAACGCCCCCTGGAATAGCCAAGTAAAACTTGGGCTATCTAAGAAAAGGGGCAGACAATTTCGGTACTACCGCATATTGTCAACCCTTTCTTCGCAGCCAGGAGATATGATTCTTTGAAATTTACAACTGGCCACTTGTTTTTGTATTTATTATATTAACTGGGATCCATCGACAAAGCCTTATTTCCAAAAAAAAAAAATTTCTTGCAGTTGGGAAGCGTTATCGTTCAGAAGCAAAAGTAACTCCGTGATAAACTTCAAGGTTGTTTGTTATTGATATAATTTTGTACTACAACTTATTGTTACCACTCTATCTACCTAGTTTCGCAACAAACGTTTTGATTTTTAAAATGAAATTTGCATAGTACAATTATTTCTGAAATTTTTTATTATAAAATATCATTTGACTAATAAGACGTTTAGGAACAGTTTTAATTATCTACCTATTATAGACATGTTTAGTAAATGACTCTCAAATCACTGTAAATAGTAGTAAAGTGTAGTGAGGCTAAAAATAGAAAATGCTTATAAACTCACTGAATGCGTTAAGATGTCACGTCTTTCATCTGCCGGATGTAAAGAGAAACTAGCTTTTTTATATACGTATTGTCATGGTGACAACTGTAGTAAAGCCAAATGCTCTTAATTATCACTTTTATCACATAGCAAACGCGTACACCAAATTCTTAATATCATTCTAATGACGATATATTCGCACAATATATAGCAAATTTAATTAAAAGGCTAAGATAATTTTCATTTAATTTGTAAATTACATTATGAACACAATGACGCAAATGCAAATATAGTAATGATCATTTAAATAGCAATGAAAATGAAACAGCTCACAATCGCTAAGATATCCTTTAACCGTCGGCTGACTACGTTGAACATAACAAGCATGTTAAACAGCTGTTCTTTTAGCCGTGAACTACAAGTACTTAAAAATCGTCCATACATTTTTTAAATATTGACAAAATTCGCCATTCTAAATAGTAGTAGTAGTAAATCAATCAAAAAATCGTCAGTAGTTAACTGTGAATTTCTGCATAAATATAAGGAAGAAAATTTTATATAACCGTATAGTGATATTGATTGGTACGTAGTAAACAATCGGTTTTAAAATACGATCTATTCTTCACTGAAAGTTTCTATGTTAATAATTTCATGTTTAAAATTTATTAACAATTAGACATCTTCATAATTATATATTTGATTTATATACTAACCGATCCAGCGTGCATTGCAACGCCACCAATAAAGCGAAGAAAGAAACGTCTTCAATAATTATATGCTTTTCAATTTCCTATTACAACCTTCCTAAAATATAACCTGAGTTGAATTATTAACACGACTATGTGCTCAATCTATTCTGGGTATAATCTGACATGACCGTTAATGTACGAGGTGTGTTCAATGTGAATTTTCAAATTTGGCGGGCAAAACACTTGTCTTATTTATGCCTCTCACAAACAAACTAGACATGCTATATGGATAAAACCGTCAATATATCTTCGAAACGAGTGCACCAACATGAAGAAAAATAATAATCGAATGTCGAATGTACGTAGCCCGCGAAATTTGAAAATTCACATTATTTTTTGAACACACCTCGTTGAAATGTTAGGATTATCGATCCAAAGTGTCATCAAACTCCTATCTTTCCGGTTTCTTTGACAGAAATCGTATTCCGATTCCTTTAACAAACCCATCTTCTGATCTGTCTTCCTAAGTTAAGAGTTTTTTTTTAATTACAAAAAATGCATTAAAAATGCAAATCAAAATTTGAAATTGTTGATAATAATAGGAATTTGTTTTAGATGAGTATAACAACAAAATATGAATATTGATTGGTTACTGAAATTTGTACAGGGTTATGCATTTAGTGGTTTCAAGACCGCCGGTCTGACAAGGCTGTCAGCTGTTAAATACCTGTCATCTGAAATTTGATTTATTTAGTGAAAGATTTGCCATTTATGAATATGGATCGTTTAATAACCAAAGAACGCATAAAAATATTTAAACCTATTACAAAAGGGTTGATTCAACGCGGTCGATTTTGGCATTGGCATCGCATGAGAAGTTTCTAGAAAGCATAATTTCATGTTTTGATTACTTTTTTGTGAGACTTCGTCAAAAACCGTGTTAACGCGGATAAACCTCAAACGTTGGAAACCAATATTAATATTCTTCTCGAAATGTGCGAAAAAGTGGTCGAAAACTACCCCAAGGATCCACTGCTGCAACAAATCCAGAGGCGGTCATTTAAATGACATTATATTTCGTACATAATGACAAGATCCAAGCATTATAATGAAACAAAAGTTTCATCGAAATCATAGCTCTATGTGTGTTTTATTTAATTTTACTTTTGAAAATGGATAACCCTGTATAAAGAACTTGTGTTCCAAGTGGTTTCTCCGAACTTTTAAATACTGCACAGCTTTGTAACATTGATTGAAAATGCATAAACAACAATAACGAATATTTCTGCGGTACCTGAAAAAATTGAGCCGCTTCTAAAATAGTTTCGTGTCGAAAATGGTCATACTAGATGTATAGTCTATACAGCAGCCATTAAAGAATAGATTTTTGTAACAGCTCCAAAATTGGATTATTTTGAATTTTCTGAAGTTATGACTTAACTTGAAAAATAGTTCACTGCAGGATATTAATAATGATAATGAAAAAAATCGACGTTTGTAACACTTGACCGTTCAGATTAATATTATAAAACTTCTTTAAGTCATATTTTATGGTCCATAGCCGACTGCCAAAGAATAATATTTATAATATATAAATAAATATAACATATAAATATCAATATATTTAATATTTATTTAGAAGAATATACGCTAAACGTGAGCCCTCAACAATACCTGTTCATCGAGTCTACAATACCTATTGCGTTATTAATAGTAAATTTTAAATTAATGACCAGTTTCTGAGCACTGTTTTTCAAAATTAACATTTAATGGGTTATATGTTGTAATTTGTTTAATGCCTTGCACTAGTTAAAGTTTGTTCTAGTAGGTTTCCTATTGAAATCCTTTTAATTTTATAAACACATATCGAGTTTATTGTAAGTATAATATTGCGTCCATCGGGAAGCATATGCTGCCAGTTTTTATGCCATTTTCTGGCTTAAGCGCTGTCAGATTTGATATTACGAAAATTGTCTATAATATTCTAGTAACAACCAATACATATGCATAATACCTTTCTAACTCATCCACACGAACAAATATCTATGTGTGTGTTTACACATGTCATACATCAACCATCTGATTGTGATGAAATTTTGACTGATTATTCCTAAGCTACTTGGAATAGTTTCTAAATTGGGTTGAATAGTGTGTGAGGATTGAAGTGTAAACAATTTAAAAATAATTTTTTTTGTATGTACAGGGTGGCGAATGAATTGTGCTACAGTGTAAGAGTAACTGCCAATGGGGGCCGCTATTGATGTTAAAGGTGTTTTTTTACTTAGAACTGCGCCAAAGATGATTCGTTTCAATAGCATTTGGTTCTAATAAGATGGAGCCACTGCACACATAGCTAGACCAGTTATGGCGGAGATCCAATGAAAATTTTCAAACAAACTAATATCCAGAAACTCCACTTTCCGCCGGCCACCAAAGTCACCAGACCTGACCAGACTTTTTTTGTAGGGTTATGTCAAGCAAGAGGTGTACAAAACAGAATCAAGGAATTTGACTAAATTGAACAGTGCATTAAAATAATAAATGAGGCGATTTCGAATTCCGGCAACTCTTCCGTTCGCAATGAATAATTTTCTAATCATGTGTCGCATATGCGTGAATGAGCATTAAGGTCAATTACGATCTATCATCTTCAAAACCAATTAGTTATATAAAATTAAATTGAATTTTCTATACAATAAAAAGAAAATGAAATACATTGATTGAAAAAAAGTTATTTGAATTCTTTATTGTAGCATAATTGGTGCGCCACCCTGTATATTAGCATATAATCGAGTGATCTTAATTTCTCAGATGGCAACAAAATAAGTACTTTTAGCCATTATCCACCGCACATAGATAAATTTCCAATAGCTTCGATCTACTGTGTTCCATCTCCATTCTTCCGAGCAAGTCTGGCTATTTCAATGGAGTTTCTGCCGCCCTCTTGTACTTCATCCATCAAATGTTTTGTTGACAGTTTTGGTTCAGTCCGCCCGATACATAACTCATATAGTTCACGCTTACATAAGTCATTCATTTCATTATTTTTACATGATATTGAAGGCTTTATTTAGCATAGTTAGAATTATCCGATATGAACCGTTTTTTCCATACTTTTTTCGGCATTTCAAATGTAACTCCATTATTTCTCTCTCTTACAGACCCTCATTCCTATTAAAAAAAAAAAACTTAGACAGTCGATCTTCACATGCTTCTTTTGAGGCGAATTTCCCACCAGTGAAATCGTTCGCCATACAGGAACACTTGCTTGTGCCAGGCCCTGACTATAAGGTGAGTGTATAAGAATCTTCCAATCTGGAGTTTCTGGCGAATCATTATCGATGTGTGTGGTCTGACGTTGTCCTGATGCAACACAATTTCTCTCTTATTGGCCAAAGCTGACCGCTCGAGTGTTATTATTTTTCTAGACAGCCCAGTCTGTGGCAATACTGATCAAAATTAAGAGTTTTGTCGTAGGGGAACAACTCATAGTAGGTGGTTTCCTGCCAATCACACCAAATACCCAGCAAAACCTTCCTGACCATCTATCCTGCTTTGGCCATCGTTAGCGCCGACTCGCCGCCTTTGGACCATCACCATTCCTATTTGACATTGTTGTGGATGACCCACTTTTTATCACCAGTGATTACTTCACTGTGTGGCTCCCACATATTGAGGCTCGTTTTGTATTCAGCCTTATGCAAGTGCTGACAAACGTGTTTTAGTGCAATGTTTAGCTCCTGTACAGACGAAACAATTAGCTTTCCAGATCGTGGAACCGACGTAACCAAAATTGTGCATAGAAGGATGTCCAGGACAAAATTCTGCATAAAAGGATGTCAGGACCATAAACGCTATCACATTGTCAATCGCCTGACGTGACTTTTCCCCTTTAAGCTAGACACAATTTTTTCAACAGGAAATAATTCTATGAGACATTATTAGTTCATGAAAATATTTAGCGGCATTGTCAACTATTTTTGTATTGGTTTCCAACACTGAGGCTGGAACAACTTGCGTTTTTTTTGTAATAATGTGTTAACAATACAACATAATAACATAATTACAAAATTGTGTCTCTTTGTATTACTGATTCATTTCACAAGTTTACAAATTATGACGTAAAAACAGATTATGACGTAAAACATAACTTCAGTGTTGGAAAATAAGAAAACAAGGTGGCAATAGCGATTTTTTTCTGCGAAAAATGGCAATGCTATGTCAGGTTGAAGAATGTAGTTTTGTATTTCACGATAATTTTTTTATATGGAATTTTATCGCTAAAAGTCAGCATAGTACTGAAGAAAAGACTTTACTGAAGAAAAATGGTAAAATATAGCGTATTTTCTTTTAACACGGGCTCAAACAGTACTCAGTCAAGCAATTAGAAACTGTTTAAGTATTCTTTTTGAGTACGAAATCTTACTACGCTAATGCCACCTAGCATAATCGAATGGCACTTATGGAAGGCGAGATAGAGATTAGTAAAGTCATCTATTGGAAAAATAATGGATTTCTTTTTATTAAAGGGTGTCCCAACAAGAACGCAAGATATAATTTTTAAATGAAACACAGATATTTAAAAAATAAATCGTGAAACTTTATTATATCGTAAAGTAGATGTATGGAACAACACATCGGGCAGATGGCCGCCGCGGCTTTACTGGCACACACGCGATCTTTTAATGAAATTTTCAATGACCGTTTTGCATAAATGCTGCGGTATTTCATTAACGCAGCGTCTAATTTCCTCTTTTAAGACTTGAGTCGTCGTCGGCTTATTCGCGTAAACCATCGACTTCAAAAAACCCTAAAAAAAAAGTCTAATGGTGTTAAATCGCACGATCTAGGCGGCCAATTCTGGTCTCCAAACACGACCGGGAAATGACTGATGCAACAATTGAATTGCTTCTCTAGCTGTATGACATGTGGCGCCGTCTTGTTGAAACCACATGCCCTCCACATTCATTTCTTCAATTCTAGGCACGAAAAAATTATCATTAATTATCATATACCGAACACCATTGACTGTTTGCGCTTGACATGCCTCATTTTCATAAAAAAAGGTCCAATGATTCCTCCAGCCCAAAATGCACACCGAACAGTGACACGTTGAGGATGCATTATTTGCTTCTCGTGAATCACTCGAGGATTTTCCTCACCCAAATGCGGCAATTCTGCCTATTGAAGAAGCCATCAAAATGGAAATGAGCCTCGTCACTGAAGATGATTTTATCGGCAAAATCAGCATTTTCATGTTATCTCTCCAATACCCAATTAACGAACTCCCTTCACTGTCCACGGTCAGCTGGCTTCAGTTTCTGAGTCAATTGAACTTTGTATGCATGAAGATGCAAATCTTTCGTCAAAATTCGCTGCATAGTGGATTTGGAGACACCAATTTGCTGAGCTCGGTGTCGAATTGAGGTGGATGGAGTTTGAGCGACATCATCACGTACAGCTATGACATTTTCGGTCGATCGACCTGGTCGAAGGCGCGTTGTTGTCTTTAGATCACTAAGAGACCCAGTTTTGGCAAATGTATCCATTAATCTCTTTACAGTTGACTCTTTTGGAGCATTATTGTGAGCCCAAATTGATCGCAATTTGCGAACTGTAGCCGCAAAACTTTTACCATTTTGGTAGAACAATTTCACAATGAGAATGCGTCGTTGTTCACTCGTGTAGCGCTCAATTTTTACTAACCTCGTCGTTCTACTAACGAACAATAACAATTTTTTCAAATGTCAAACAATGACACTTCGAATGGCGCCAAATTTAAATCTTGCGTTCTTTTTGGGACACCCTTTGTGAACCCACAATTGGGTGAAGAAATTTAAAGACTTTTACTGACCGATGCATCCTGTTGAAGAGCAATTTTTATTTAAAATCTTACTAACGTAGTTCTTATTGTTAACTTACTATGTTAAACAATGTTGTTTAAAGTCGCGATTCTGTTCGCTTTTCGAAAAATCCATTCCTAGACAATTTTTATGCCACAAGAGAAACTTTTTCATCAGTGATTGTGGTTGTAGCTTTTCGAGTTTGTTCAGGGTTTCGCTAACTGTTGGCAAATATTCAGCTAAGGGTGTGAAATAACGACAAATTCATAATTTTTTTTTTGGAAAATTGCTTACTAAAACAAAATTAGACTTCCACACACACGGAGACTGAAAATGTCATCAAAATCCGCTGAGCGCCTCACAAGGCAATAAAGAACACGCAAATAACGCTTTATTTTTATGCACGTAAAGAATTTTAACATTGTTCACCCATTATTCGTATTTTAGTAGTCACGAGTGTGAATGGCACACCGGTAGACGGACACATTTTTTGCAAAGAGTAATGACTTAACAAAACACATGTCTAATAGTAAATTAGAACCAAAAATAAACCACAACAACAATAGTAATACACAATCACCATCTTCAGGAACAGCAACAGTAACAACAACAACAAGTAAACTATGTAATTCTTATATCAAAAGCAACAATAGTACGAACAAGCAATAAATTAACTAATGAACCTCTTATCAAACTTCAATTCAATAGACACTTACCTTAAATGCATATAACGAAACACAAACACGCACACACTCGCTCATTAGGGCAATACGTATACGCACACTTATCTAACATCCAGGATACAACGCATTTCCAACATAAAAGTTGTGATAGTGGTAGTGCTGCTGCTGGTATTGTTAGTAGGTAGTATTAGAAAATTAAATAGTCCACACCTTAAGTCATCGAAGTTGAAAGTAGATGATGTGACAGTTCTGGTTGTGGATACTTACGAGCACAAACACCTGTCCTAAGTGTCATCTAATTTAACAACTTCTGATTGTGAGCACGAGGATATCTTATAGAGCAATATGTGTGAGATGTGTGTGTGTGTGTGTGCGTTTTTATGGGATTGGTTATGTGGTGTTAAACTAGTGCCGATATTACAACCTCAAACGGAGTCATCGTTTTCGTCAATCATTGGGTATTTACGTGTCTAAGGTACGAACGAAGGGTTTTGAATTACACCTACACAACACAATGAATTGTGAATGGATTACATATACATATACATATATATAGTATTTAGATTATATTAAGATTTATTTCGACAAAGTTACAATTAATTAATGTTATTTGCAATATTCTCGATAGGTAATGGATAATGATTTTATTTTATTGAAATTAACTAAATGAGATGGCTAAACTAAATACAGGTCAGAGGATTAATAATTTTTATACTGAAATTAAATTTTGGTTCATAATTCGTTTAGAGATTATATTTCGATCAACAATTTTTTGATATTGATAACAGTATTCGTTAATTAAAAACGTATGAAATTGTTTAATGCAACAATCAAACGGTCGAATAACATTTTCTCAACTTCAGAGTCTTTAGCTGCTCCTTTAGAAAGCAGTTGGCTAATTTACAGGCCTTTGATAAGAAAAAAAAAACAAAAAACAAATATGTCGCTCATGCCAATGCTCATGAGGATCTGTACATAGCACACAAGGCGTACACCGGACAACTTTTCAACAAACAATGCGTCCTGCCTTTTTTGCCAACAACAACTTCTATAAATTTGGTTCCGTTAGCCAATTCCATATACACAAGACGTTAAGATTTTGTGATTCATTTTTGCGTAATGTCCTTTTCGTTAGCGAAGATTCTTGTGCAGGTGTGAAAAAAGTTGGCATTTGTACGGTCAAAATATAAGACCATATTACAGGGTGGGCCATAAGGGTGTTGGCGGTTTAAATATTCAATTAAAAAAAAAACTACGAAACATAAAAAAAATATATTTGCATTTTTAAATAATGTTGTCCAAATGGCTTTCCTTGGCTGCTTGACACTCTTGGAACCGAGTCGCAAATTTTGGAAAACTCATTGAAAAGTTGTTCTCGCTATTTTGTTACTTTCCTGAATAATGTTCCTCTTCAACTGCTCTAAATTGGTCGGATTATTCTCGTAGACTACCGATTTGAGGTAGCCCCATAGAAAATAATCGCATGGAGAGAGATCGGGACTACGTGGGGGCCATTCAATGTCCCCCTTTTCGAAATGAGTTTTCCAGGAAAAATATTTTTCAGCAGCTCTATGGATAACCTAGCCGTATGACATGTGGCCCCATCCTATTGAAACCACATCCTCGAGGTATTGCCTTGAAGTTCTTGCAAAGCTGGCACCAAAAATTCTGCTAGCATGTTGCAATAATTGTTCGCTCTAACCGTCATCGCATGCCCTCTTTCGTCCTCAGAAAAGTATGGTCCAATAATACCGGTTGACGTTATCCCAGCCCTCACGACAAGCTTAGGGCTATGAAGTGGACGTTCATGCAAGCGTCGGGGATTAGTCTCGGACCAGAACCGACAATTTTGCTTGTTCACATGGCCATTAAGGTGAAAATTTCAACGAGTTTTCCAAAATTTACGACTTCGGTTCCAAGAGTGTCACAGCTAACAGCATTGGAGATAGTACATATAAGGTAAAGTAAAAAGAGTTCCATAATTTTTCCAACAGATGGCTTCAGTAATCTGTATGTCGTGTTGTACAAGTGCGATTGTATTACTCCAGATGGCATTGGAGAGATAAGATTTCGTACCTACAAAATTACTCTAACAATTTTGTGATTGTTTCACTTAGAACAGTTTGAGCATGTATCAAATTTGTACACCATCAAGGAGAAAATGCGTCACATTTTATAGTATTTCTGCGATCAAAGCAAAAACGTAACCCACCCGGCTGAAAATATGAATAGTGTTTATCGTCTTGATACTACCAAGCACCAATAACGTTCAATTTGGATTGGCTTCATTAATTCCATAACGGCGATTTTGGTGTCAAAGATGCACCACGTCTTAGAAAGCCAGTTGCTGAAAATATCGATAAAATAACGGAAATCGTCATGTTCGACCATCAGGAGGTAAATAGCAATTTGGAACCATTTGAGCAAGACTCGATATAAAATAAAAATTTCCATCTGCGAGTCGTTGCTAAATCGCAATAAAATCGAGCAATTTCTGAAACAGACGGTGACTGATAGGCCACTTACGACAACATCAAGCGAAAATGGTAGTTGTCGAATAGCGGTGAGCCAGCGCAAATGGTGGTCGAGGAGGCTTTACCTGTATGTTTGGTTGGATCGGCATGGGATCATCTACTAGGGGCTGGCCTTCAACGGTCAAAAATCATATTTTGGACTTCTACTGTCAACTCTACTGTGAAGGAAGCAATAGATCAGAAGTGACAATAGGAGGGAAATTATGGTCACACACATCAGCAATGACTCGAGGGTTCAAGGACTTTGTTCAAAGATTCTTATATATCCACCATATAAGGACCTAGAACCAAGTGATTACTCCTTGCCCTGCCAATGGCGAGTGATTTTCTTCGATATTGACCTTCAAGAGAAGCTTGCGAAAATCTACTGTCCCAGTTTTTTGCCAATAGGGATGAGAGTTTAATATGAACGAGACATAGTGAAATTAAATGCAAAATGGAAACAATTTATCGAACTTGATGGTGCTTATTTCACCTAAATCGAATCATTCTAGCTATGCTTAATAAAGCTTTCAATTTCATGCAAATGCAACGGATTTCTTTTTACTGCACCTTACATTTACTTATAAGCAGAATATTTGATATCTGTCGAAAACATCTACCTTTTAATTCATTGACCTTTCGCCAAAATCTTATTTGCAAAGATTTTAACAGTGCCATTCAAATACATTTATAGGTGTCAGTAATATATAAAAGAGAACGGTCCCGAAACCAGCCAAAATGATGTATAGATCGTGGCATTATTTTGAACAAAAATATTTTGGTGAAAAATGGCAACCTTATAAAACATATGTTTTAAGTTTCAAGGCGCCACGTAGTTTAGTATTTCTTTTTATTTTTATTTATTTATTTACACATTCTGGAGAGAGTCTGCCACTTCGTTTACGACTGTAAAATATTGGTTAACAAAGTGTAAACAAGGTCGTACGAGCTGCCAAGATGAACACCATAGTTGTTGACCAATTGAGGTGTTCACGCCAGATTTGATTAAGAATATCCACAAAATGGTATTGGATGATCGTCGGCTGAAGGTGCATGAGCTAGCTGAAATGATAGGCATTTCAAAAAATGCTATACATCGTATGTTAACCGAAGATTTGAAGATAAGAAAACTGTGTGCAAGATGGATGCCGCGCTTGCTTTCAATATAGAGCAAAAACAGCATCGTGAAGATGTTTCAGTAGAGTGTTTAACGAAGTTTTACGGCAATTAAGCCGAATTTTTGTGTCGATTTTAACCTTGGCAAAGAAACAGTCAAAGCAGTGGACTGGAATGGGAGAATCGTGTCCAAAGAAAGCGAAGACGGTGCCTTCTGCTGGAAAGATCATGGTATGTGTTTTTTTGGGTGCGCATTGTATTATTTTTATTGATTATCTTCAAAAAGGAAAATACGATCAACGGCGAATGTTATGCTAATTTATTGGTGATTGCTTTTGGTGATTAAATTATGGAAAAAAGCCGCATTTCGCGAAAAAGAAAGTGTTGTTCCATCAAGACAAGGCTCGAGTTCACATTTCCGCTATTGCAATTATAAAATTAATTAATTAAAGTTCTAATTGCTTCATCACGCACCTTATCCGCAAAATAGAGTTCCCTTGGACTATTTTCAATTTCTAAACTTGAAAAAATGGCTACGTGGTAAAAGATTTGCTAGTAATAAAGAGTCTGCGTATTCTGCGGTTTTTGGTTTTTTTTTAAGGAGCTTGATAGTTCTTAATATAAACAGGGTATAGAAGCTTTTGAATATCGCTGGAAAGTGAGTCGAGCTAAAAGGAGCATACGTTGAAAAATAAAGAAATCTTCCCCAACGTTTTCCTTGTCTTCTTTTTAAGATCGGATAGTTTTGGGACCGACCTCTAAAATGGACGACTACAGAACGTTACTACAGGGTGTCCGTCGGGAAAGTATACTACGTTGCTTTGCCGCCATTTTGGAAAACATTAGTCTTGATAGTTCGTATTTGGCAGTCGTGAAGTAGGGACATGGCAAATTTATTGTGGAAAAATATTCGACAAACCAATATGTTTTAATTGTTAAAGCATTTTGGGAGAAACAACGTGCCAACAAGACGCACTATTTGACGTGTAGTGAATGATTTCGAAGAAAGAGGGACTGTACCTGATAGGGCCAAGCATGGACCACAACGTACTGCAAGATCGGCTGAAAACATTACTGCTGCTCCAGAAAGTGTTCAAAACAATCCATCAACCTCAATTCAATGCCGTGCTCAGGACAAAGAACAACTTTGGCCACAATGTTGCACAAGGATTTGCATTTGTTTCCATTTAAGATTCAGTTCACACAAGAGCTTCTTCCACAAGACCATTTACGCCGCTGTGCATATGCCAATAGGATGTTACAGCTCGCTCATGACAACCCCGATTTTCATGAAAAAAATCATAATGAGTGACGAGGCACATTTTCATTTGAATGGATATGTGAATAAATAGAATAGTCACTTCTGGGTAATGAAAAACCCTCGAATTATTCACCAGTCACCTTTGCATCCATAAACAGTCTGGTGTGCAATTTGGTCAGGAGGAATCATTGGACCTTACTGCTTTGAAACTGAAAACGGCGTAACGGTAACTGTCAATGGGGAGCGATATCGTGATATGATTCAAAACTTTTTATCGCCACAACTGCATGCTTTGGGCTTGATTAACATGTGGTATGAACAAGACGGTGCCACATCGCATACAGCAAGGATTACAATGGAATTGCTGCGAGACCTCTTTCCACAACAAGTTATTTCAAGAAATGGTGATGTTGATTGGCCTTCACGGTCGCCTGATTTGACTGCTCCGGACTTCTTTTTGTAGGGATATCTGAAAAGCAAGGTTTATGCAAACAAACCAGACACGCTTCAGCAACTCAAACGAAATGTTCGTGATTAAATTATTGAAATACCGCGTGAAATGTGTGAGAATGTAATGAAAAATGTGCTCAAAAGAGCTCGCATTTGTGAGGCTAACAGAGGCGGACATTTATCTAATATTGTATTCCCTACATAATTGCCAACATTGAATAAAACATTTATCAATATAAGATCCATTTTCTTTCATTTAATCAAAAATTATAAACAAACGAAGTAGTTTAGCTTCCCGACGAACACCCTGTATATGTAAGGCCGACTGAAATTTCTATGCTGACTGTAAATGATGAATGACTTTCAGTTCTTTGGGTGAATTTATACTAAAAGAAGAAAAAAATGTCTGTCTTGTATGATAATATAGATAAAATTCAAATTGGTGAATAAAATTCCAGTATTTTTCTATTTTAAAAAAACGCATCTATAAATAAATCACCACGTACTTTGTAGGCTCTCAGATGAATATTTCTATTTATTACAAACGAAATGGTAAAATTAATATGCCCCATCCTGTTCTATTCGTGGATAAAAAAAAATCGAAAATATTGTGTGTCAACTATTCATCCAAAATTAGACAAATTACCTGTTTTTGACATTAAGGAAACGTTTTAAGCAACGAGGTGGTAGCACCGTAAAAATATATTTTCTGAGAAATTGAGCATTTATTAATTCACATTTCTATCCTGTACCTTAGTCGATGAATCCAAGAATATACATAGAATAATACAGAGGGATGCCGTAGCAGACAGTGGCTTCCTAGAGGAATTGTTAGAAATTTGTTGCAAATAACGTAACACTTGACCTTTTGTCCATTAAGCAAATGATCGATTTTATATCACTTCCCCCCTCCCAATCACATGTACAGGGGCAATTTGAGCATTCTCGCCAAGTGGGTATAGTAAAATAATGCCGGAATTCATCGAGAACAAATGGAATTGAAATGAAATTTATAGTAGCAGAAATGAAAATGAAACATTTACAGAAAATGAGTCAAAATTTTCACTATGTGAAATGAACTTTTGGCTCAATCTGCACAACCCTTATCAGCAGCAGAAGATGAAGGAGGATTTAGAAATGTGAGAGATGAATGGCTTTGCAAGGTACTTGTGAGATTCTTTATTTTGTACCCCGGCCCATTCATTAAGGGTGGTAAAATGAAGGTGGTGTTGATGGTAAAGGTGGTGGTTGTTATGAGCATTTGACGGTATGACTGTGTGTGTGTGTGCGTTAGAACTGTGTCTCTTAAACCAGGGTTTTATGCTCCGGTCTTCATATGTCCCTGGGCGTATGTGTGTGTGTGTGTGTATGTGTTAAATTGTGAAAAACCATTTTTTGTTATTGACTAAAAGAATTTTGTAGCAACCACCTTAGATTCAGTTGTGTTTTCAACACAAACCGACAAACACGTCACAAATTCAAACTACTGCTCTTCTTTAAGCGAAACACATACAGATCTCGTTCGTTGGGGTTTAATGCTGGAAGAGGGGTTAAATTTGTCGAAATAGCGAGAAAAAATCCACAGATAACAAAACTATAACGTGCTCAATAGAATTTCGTACAAAGAAAAAGAAAACGCCAACAAACACAACAAGGACCAGTAGCAAGGATACTCTCGTCCTGTGTGAATGTGTGTTTTGGTGCTTCTGCTTCTACCTCCACAACGCTAAACGTTTCGTTAACGGTTACGGACACACAACAAAGGATATGAACGATTTAAATGTAAAACGTTGACGATCGTGAAAGGACGTACTTTTTTACCACAACGGATGGAAACGAAAAATTTTCCGAGTTTCCCCCCACCAAATAAATAAATAATAAAAAAATAACAATAGAAAAAGAAAAATAAAACAAATCAATATAATTAAAGAAAAATGCATGTATAAGAACAAGTGCAAGTTTTTGGTTAATTGCCGAAAAACATATTAAAATTATGCATAAAAGTGTTAAATCCTGTTGGTACAAGACAACGCATTAAAGTGTCAGTTTAAGCAATAAAAGAAAAAACAATAAATTCCAAAGTGTTTGATTGAATTGAACCACAAATCATTTAAAACTTTTTTGCATCATGTCTTCCTCTGAACACGAAGTTGACATCAGTGTGGTGTCTAGCCCCGAACCCAGTCCCTTGGGCTGTGGCGGCCCAGATGGTCGAGAGTCTCCTCTCAGATCGACATCACCTGCCCGTTCTCAGGGTGCCTCCACACCCAATTCGCAGCATACACCCACCACAGCAGCTGGTACACCCACATCGAGCACATCAAACTATCAGCCCCATCAGCCGCATCACCATCACAGCAGTCCCACTATGGCTGCGGTACCGCCAACTGTGTTGCATCATCATTTGCAACACCATTTGAACTCTTTAAATGCCGGTCACCCGGTAGCCTTACATCATGCCTTGCATGCCAGTTTCGGCCATTTAACACACCCGGCACATCAGCACCTGCTGCAACATCCAGCCACTGTAACACCGACGGCTGTATCGCATTTCACACCAACTGCCGCCAGTGTAGACCGCTTAAGTCCACCCCCTATGGGCGCCATGGCACCCAAATCTCCCGAGTCGACCACCACAGAAGAATCTCAGACTAATGGCAGTAGCAATAATAATAACAACAATTCAAAAATGGCCAATAATAATACAACAAAAAATGGTGATGCAGCGGCTGATCAAGCAACAGCCACAAACGGTAAAGTTACCTCGGGCAATGGGTTCACCAGTTTCTCGATATCTTCCATTTTGAGTCGGAATGAACCACCAGCGAAAAAGAATGGCACAAATTTAATAACACCCATACCTCAGCTACCGCCGGCCACTGTGGGAGCGGGTGGTGTACAGGATGCTGCTATGTTGTCAAGGTAAGTTGTGATGAAGCAAGACGTGATATTTGTAGAAAGAGTTTTGGAAACAATTTGAGATACGAAAGAGCAGTAATTTTAAGAAGACTTTGGGCAATTGAAGGAACTGGAAGCGATTGAACTTATAAAGAAGTGGCTCACAGAGCTGGCTTTGGTTGGTAGCTCAGTTTCAACTTAAATGACGAAAAGGTAGTGATTTAAGTTGTCAAATCTATTAAATCAAATCAGATACATAAAACACTAATTGGATAAATAATTCCGGAGTTATTTCAACTTAAATGGTGGAGAATTGAAGCGAGAATTGGAACACATTTTAAGAACATTTTAAGAACATAATCGTTTAAAATTATTCGAAACCACTCCCATAGGGATTCCGTTGCGTCATAGAAATTGCGTACTTATATTTCATATGGATGCAACTCTCCGTATTGGAGTGAGTTCTGCTTAACATAGGAATTGATGATTTAGAGCCTTGTGAATGGGTTTTTCAAACTAATGTTGGAAGAACTATTTAATACCTCGCTTCGATGTAAAGAAAGCAAATGTGTTCTAATTCTCTTCATACTAATTTATAATTTATCTATCATTAATGATTTGAAATTGAAACCCTTTCTGTCTCTCATTTAGAACATAAATGACTTTTGCCTTTTTATGTTAATATTTGGTCAAATATTTTACTTTTAGTTCATTAATAAAGCCCAAAATTAAGATCATTCATGTGAAAAACGTGTTTTAGCATATTACTGATCCAGGACAAATTTCGGAAAGTTTTTGCGAAACAAACTTCTTCTTTTCTATACAGTGAGTAATGTTTCCAGCAGAAAAGTATTTAACATAAACATTCTGCTGATAGTTTTCATTAAAAAAAATGTTTACCGTAAACTTTGCATGAATAATGTTTTCCACTGAAGATATCTGGAGAATTCATATTGTTTTTGATTGCGAAACACCATTCAGGATATGAAGACACAGCAGCCCTAGTTCAGTTAAATTGTGATAGTGTTTAGCAGCATGGTTAAGCTAGTGTTTGGAGCGATTATAGTTATTTATTTATTTAATACTTTGTTAAGTTTCCTATTAAAATTTTACTGAAAATTATGGATAAATGCTTTGAAAGACAAACATATATTGTCGGTGTCTAAAGAATATAAATGATTTCAATAATATTCGAGTTTTCCATGACGAAGCTAGTTATCTTATGCAGAAAACCATACAGATAGAAATGTATATGAAAAATAAGTTTAAAAAGTTTCCTTGAAAAATATCCTAGCAATGCCTCGTATACATTGGCATACTGAACCACTGTACATAGTTTTGTTAGGCCAGCAACAACATTCAATTTGGAAGTAGCGATTTGAGGGCGATGCTATTTTTTAGGGACAAGTCTTGAGTGGTAGTTTATATTTCAATAGCCGCCGGCTCCGTACAACGATTACAGGAAATCAGATTGATTGACCGCACATAAACGACATTGCCAAAGTTAAGAAAAGCAGTAAATCTGGATCCAAAGCTGCAATTGCTTCTAGTACTTCCCATACAAACAGATATATGAGTATATAAATTAAATCACACTACAACCCGCCATTAGACTGTCTGATTGCAGTCAAACTTTTCTTAAGTTATAATTTTCATAGTTTTCATTTGAGTGTGGAATTTGGAAGAAATCATGCCATTTGTTCTGGTATGTCCTATAAAATTGGATCATCGAAATTTAATAACACTGTGACATATTATTAGATTGTGTGATTTCGATCAAACTTTGCTTGAGTTAATATGTTCGTAGTCTTTTCTTAACCTCTCGCAAAAACGAAATGCCAAAAAAGTGCAAAAAAATCATTCTGCCTATGAGAAAATTAAGAAGTTTCATAATTTTGGTTTTTGTTTTTCCTTTTTTTATCGAACTTTTGCCATTTTTACCCAGATTCTAAAAATATATTTTTGCCGGAGCAGCGGAAAAACAAAAATCATTTTGGTTCTTTACCATAGCCAGGAAAAGTCACTCGTTTACACCCTGGTTCACCAAATTTCAATAATTTTCCATTCCGCCTTGTAAAAGAACTCATATTGTATGTTGTTGCGGCAAAAATTTTGAGTCTTATTTTCAACAAACGTAAAAGGAAAAAGAACCCTTTTTTATTTTCTGGTTCAACCAAATTTCACCAGTTTTTACTCTCTTCATCCAAAAAGTGGAATCAATGTTGAACGGAGGATTCTTCGTTTTCTGCTTCACCAAATGTTAATTAATTTTGAGTCTCTCCTTACAAATAATTGTATTTATACACATATTTTTTTTTCAATATTGCGCAAAATTTTTTTAATTCAATTCTTTTTGTTTCAAGGATGGTCTAACCTATTAGAAAAACAATTCGTGTTTCTATTTGTCTAAAATGTTCCAAGCAAAAATTCAAAATATATTTAGTTCTTTTACTAAGAACTTAGCATGGCATATAAAATTGTTCTACGGGTATGAAATGATTCCTCGTCCATCACTGCATCTTTTCGATCACAAACTGAACCAACTTATCATCGCCTTGTAGTTACTACAATGAGCGTCCAACTTTGAAGAATTTGAAAATACGAGGTGTGTTCAAAAAATATGGTGAATTTTCAAATTTCGCGGGCTACGTACATTCGACTTTCGATTATTATATTTTTGTTTATGTTGGCACACTCGTCTCGAAGATATGTTGACGGTGTTATCCATATAACGTAATTAGTTTGTTAGTGAAATGCATAAATAAGACAAGTGTTTTGCGTGTTCGGCGATTTTCTTCTATCGAAAAAAATGGATCAAAGAAGTTGCATCAAATTTTGTGTAAAAAAATGGAATTAAGTGCTTAAAAACACTTGAAATGTTGACAGTGGCATACAGTGAGAGTACTTGAGTCAAAAAAAATGTTTGCAGGTGGTACAAGCTTTTCGCAGAAGATCGAGAGTATGTGAATGACGACGCTCGCTCTGGACGCCCTAGCATATCAACAACCGATGGAAATGTTGAGGAAGTGAAGAAGATTGTTATGGAGATTCGTTAAATCACAATTAGAGAAGTTGCTGAGGATATCGGCATATCGGTTGGCTCATGCCATGCAATTTTTTCGGAAATTTTGGGCATGAATCGTGTGGCAGCGAAGTTCATTCTAAAATTGCTGAATTATGACCAGAAGCAACGCCGCATGAGCATCGCTCAGGAATTGTTAAATGACGTCAATGACGATCCAGATTTGCTTAAAAGGGTCATAACTGGTGACGAATCATGGGTATATGGTTATGACATCGAAGAGTCCAGGAGAGCCAAGACCAAAAAAGCACGCCAAGTTCGATCAAATGTGAAAAGTTATTTCACTGTTTTCTTCGATTACCATGGCGTAGTGCATCAGGAGTTCTTACCACAAGATCGTACGGTAAATATGAAGATATGCGTCGTTTGCGTCAACCAATACGAAAAAAAACGCCCGGAATTGTAGAAAAAAAGTCATGGCTTTTGCATCATGATAATGCACCTGCTTACTCATCTTTGCATGTGAGAGATTATTTGGCGAAAAACAACACCGTTATCGTGCCTCAGCCACTGTATTCACCAGATTTGGCCCCCTGCAACTTTTTCCTATTCCCAAGACTGAAGAAACCCATGAAAGGACGGCGTTTTGCGACGATTCATGACATAAAAACCGGATCGCTGAGAGAGCTCAAGGACATACCAAAAAGTGCATGTCAGATTGGCACAAGTGTATTATATCTGAGGGGGACTACTTTGAAGGAGATACAATAGAACTTAATGAATACATAAATATTTTTTGAGAAAAACCAAAATTCACCTTTTTTTGGACACACCTCGTGTATAGGATAAAGTACGTTTACCTTGTTTGCTTGACGTTGTAGTTATTCACCAAATGTTTCCTAATTACCAAATGTTTTTTTAATTACATCCTAGCAGCATTGACTAGTGTACGACCGACAGTGCAATTATTTATTAACATTTTTCGAACTGTAAACAAATTAAAAGAAGTGAAAGTGATTTCGTCAACCTGTAAAGTGAGTTAAATATTTTGAAGCTTTCAACAAGATGAACATAGCGATTCTGTTATATCAGTGGAGTACACAAATCAGTCTTCACAAAAGAAAAATGCAATCTGATATGATACGATTAGCTTATTCTTTTATCGTCTCATTTCGATTTTGAGGAGATCAAGTTTTCCTATGTTCGATCCGTAGGTTGAACGCATATAATCAGCAACTATTTTGGACAATAGACATATAACATAATTTTGGAGATCTTAGTCCACATTGTAGTTGTTGATTGTAAAGATGATGCCAGTAGTTTGAAAAAAATTATTTCGGTGAAAAGTGACAACTTTGTAAAAGATATCTTTTCAGCTTCAAGACTCCACATGGTTTAGTATTCTTATTTGAGCAATTAAAAGTAAACGATCTCAGTGAATTTATATAGGTAAATATGGAAAAAATTGGTCACCGTTATGTAATTCAATATTTCCATTTGAAAGGTCTCAGTCCAAACAATATTAAAGCCCAGTTTGATTCTACTCTAGGGGAGTCTGCTCTTTCATTTACCACTGTAAAATATTAGGTAGCAGAGTTGAAAGAAGGCCGTACGAACTGCCAAGACGGACATTGTAATGGTCGACCAATTGACGTGCCCACGCCAAATATGGTTAAGAAAATCCACATAATGGTACTGGATGATCATCGGCTGAAGGTGCACGAGCCAACTGAAATGATAGGCATTTCGAAAAGTATTGTACATCGTATATTGACCGAAAATTTGAAGATGGGAAAGGTGTGCGCAAGATGGGTGCCGCGCTTTCTTTCAATAGAGTAAAACCTTTCGATCCTTAGTATTACGGGCGATATACTGACTCATCGTCATTGGCGAACAAATGACAAACGTCCGTTTCTTATGCATATTTTATCGACTTAGCTTGAATTTCAGTAAAAACATGTAGTTTTCAATATTTCTATCTAACGACGACGATAATTATGGTGATTCCTTAAAAAAAGTACATAAAATTCGGATGATTTCTTTGTGTACGAGGTGTGATCAAAAAATAACCGTTATTTTCAATTTTTTTCAAAAAATATTTATTTATTCATCAATAACTATCTTGTCCCCTTCAAAGTAATCCCCCTCCGATATAATACACTTAGGCCAGCGTTTTTTTTTTTCCAATCGTCGAAACACTTGTGAAACGCGTTTTTTGGTATCGCCAACAGCTACTGTTTCGATTTTTCTTTTATCTCTTCAATCGTATCAAAACGCTTTCCTTTCATCGGTGTCTTCAACTTTGGGAAGAGGAAAAATTCAGCGGGGGCCAATTCCGGTGAATACGGTGGTTAAAGCATGTTTGCGGTTTTGATCGATGTGTGAGCTGGTGCGTTATCATGGTGCAAAATCCATGATTGGTTTTTCCACAATTCTGTGCGTTTCTGACGAATTGCCACGTCATTGCAATCGAAGAAAACAGTGAAAACAGTACATAAAATTCGGAAGATTTCTTTGTGTACTCGTATGTATTATTTATCGCTGTACATTGTTCGTAACTAATGGATAAATGACACAAATGATGAAAAAACTGCACTATTTCTTATTCAGCCTAGCTTTTTTTTCGTACCGGACCAAATTTCATCACTTTCGAGGCTTGCCTTCAACAGCATCGTAGACGATGTGTCGATGGATCATCAGAAAGTGGGCATGTGAAAAATACTGTCTTTCATATAAAACATATGATGTTTTTAATAATCATTTACACAACGAAAGAAAAATTTTGTTGAAGAACACAGAATTTGAAGGACATCACAATCAAATATCAATAAATTTGAGTCAATAGTATTCCCTATTGCCCTAACTATCACAATTGTACATATATTTTGGAATTTCGAAGTAAAACTCGATTTGAAAACAAAAAAAAAAAAAAAAAAAAATTTTAAAAATAAAAAAAAAAAAAAAAAAACTTAAACTTCATTGGATTGTCACAACCATAAATCCATAAATATGTTGTTGTTGGAAAACCCATTGAAATTTGGTATATTTGCAGCGTAATCGGTTACTGTGACCGAATTCTTAAGGTTATCGGTAGAGTTTTTCATACAATTGAAACGATTGGACTTTTAATTTTTGCGACTAAATAATTTATGACTTGAAGTTGATTCAACTAAAATTTTGTTAGCGTAACCAAACGTCGTGGATTCAGCTGTATTATTAGATGCGAAAATCAAGTATCAAACTATTGTTTATGAAGGATGATTAAGAACGGTTAAAGAAAAAAAAACTGTATGATTAGGGATTGTTTCTTCCCGTTTCCAGCAACTCGAATCATGTCGTACTTAATAAACGAATATATGATAAAAAAAATACAAACGAGTATAGAAAATAATTCTAAATATGGATTTAGTATTTGTAAAGGATGGCGCATAAGTAAGGTTAACGGCGACTATATTAAATGCGTTCTTGTGCATCATTTGGTTTTAACTTGTGAGCCAATTGCATCTTATATGGGGAAAGATGTAACATATGTGAAAATCTTTGCAAAGACCGCCTAGACATGTCTAACTGCTAAGAACGTCACCTGGTGGAAGTTTCGGGGTTTTCTTCAATACTTGCTTGCACTCGAGCAATGGTCACTTCATTTCGAACTGCACGAGGTCTTCCAGCACGCGAAAGATCACAGACAGACCCTTGTTGACCAAAACGCTGAACCAATCGGTAAATTGTTGGAGCGCTAGGAGCATTTTAAAAATGAAAGAAATTTCGATATGATCTGAATAATCGAATGTTGACTTTCAAAGTAAAATTGAACAACTTTGGTTCGAAGCGCTAGGAGCGTTTCGAACATGAAAGAAATTTCTATATGATCTGAATAATCGAACAACTTTGGTTCTTTGAATAACTTTGGATCTTTGTTCTGTGCTGAGCCTTTTTATCATAAATTTTCCAAGTATTATTTACTTAATTCTGTAAAGAGACAAAAAAAAGACCAACAAAAAATGTGTTCACTGATCCAATCTTAACGATGCTTATGCTCCACCCTATATTTCCTACTACAGCGAGTTTGCCCATTTCTGAACTTAACCCGTCTTTGACACACCTGGTTTATGTATGGACAAGTTTTTTCTTACTGCACTGAATTTGTCCAATGTTGAAGTTAAATTGCCTTTGGCTATAATAAAGGGTGTCCCAAAAAGAACGCAAGATTTAAATGACTGATGGAGCAATTGAGTTGTTTCTCTGGCTGTATGACATGTGGACCCGTCTTGTTGAAGCCAGATGCCCTCCACATTCATTTCTTCAATTCTAGGCACGAAAAAAACTGGGTATCATTTTATTGTTGCAACACCCTTTATACTGCATTGCAATATATCTGGCTCCCAGCTCAAGCAGTTCTATCTTTATCGTCATTTCAACCAACATGCAGACGGACGAGTGGATGGAAGGACATGATTCTTCTTCTTCTTAAGTGGCGACTGGAATAGACATACTTATCTATTATACACCGCTCGTAGAAAATAATTCCAAACGCTTCGATCTTCTGCGCTTCTTCTCTAATTCGTCGCACCAAGTTTCGATAGTACTTCAAAAGCCTGGTCCTTCTAACGAAGTTTCGGACGCCCTCTTTTGCGCCGTTCATCGAGTTCGCTGTCGATAATATTCCGTACGGGGGAGCATTTGGGTACATCCGCATAGCGTGATCCAGCCAACGCTATCGCTACATATTTATGCGTTTGACCACTTCGACGTCGGCATATAACTGATACAGCCCCATTGTTCATGCGACGCCGATACTCCTCGTTAACGATGATGAGTCCATTCCATTTTCCGGAGTATTTTCCTCTCGAAAACTGCCAGTATTGATTCATTCGCTTGCGTTATAACCCAGGATTCTGCGACATATAACAAGATAGGTGGAATCAACGTCTGGTACAGTCGGATAATTGTTTGTCGAGAGAGTTTTTTATTATTTAATCGCTTGCTTAGCCCATACTAACATCAGTTAGCAAGCAATGCTCATGATTACATGAAATAATTTTCTAAGACGGCCAGGAATGTGCATTCTTTTTATACAGAATGCAGATGTGAACTTTTAAGTGATACAAAAAGTTATATAATAAACCTAATATAGTCGTCAGTCTCAGGTAAACGGTGTTAAAAGTAGCACAGTGACAGTAGTTATGCTAAGCCCTTGAGGATGAAGGCGATTCGATATTTTGTGACTTTTTTCAATTTCTTTTCATTTTCAGCGGCCTTAATTTCTTTGTAAAGGCCGAACGCCAACCTGTTAAAGGATTTTTGTCTATTAGAGCTTTCAAATGCTGACATCACCACAAGGCACATAAAGACATATGACTCAATGCGAACACTGGCCGTATTTGATCAAATTGATTGGTGAAGAACTTCAACTTTGTTAACAAAATTTCCAGGATTTGTCATCGTTCTTCCGCACATATTCTTATTCTTACAGTAGTCCATTAACCACTGTTCTTCACTAAAGCCATACTTAATACTTAATTAATGTTAATATATTTGATATGAAAATTAACTTTTATTTGGAATAATGGACCGCTCTTCCAGCAATTCCCTTTGCCAACGTCCAGGCATTAGGTTTCAATTGTTATCATTCGTAGAAATTATCACGAAATTGCATAATTTCCACAATCATCAACATAAATGACCAATTTTGTCGGCAGCACACACTAGATTTTATCTAACCGTAAACCGAGCTCCATTTAATAATAACTACCTAGGACAATGAATCCTTAAAAGCGGTATATTAACCCCTCGAACAAGATACTCTGTCTGCTAAACTGTTGTGTGGAGAAGAGGAATTGTAATTTGATAACTTTGTAAATGAAAAAGATTGGACAGAAAAATAACAGCTCTCCTGTTCTCCGTGTGTTTCACTGGTGTCTTTTTTGTTTTGCTTTGTTTCTTTTATCACATCCTAAGTACAGACATATGCAAAGATTTAAACAAATCTAGAGTAATGGCGTAGCAGTAACAGTGCAGGGAATAGAAGAAAACCCAGGAAAACACACCCTTTGCGGCAAAGCATTCCTTTTTACCCAATCTGGGGTTTAGTGGCAATAGGAATAGATGATTTTGTGTTGAGTCTTGGTGCTTATCAGTACATTTTATATATTATGAATTTGTCCAATTTTGTTAACATCATCCTTATTCATGGGCTCAGAAAAACAAAAAAAAAGAGGCATCATAATAATGATTAAAAGCATTTAATTACAATCCAATTGCTTGAAAACTCGCGAACAAAACAAACAATACACTCACTGGCACAGAGGTAACCATGAAAAAGGAGAAAAGAGAAAACACTCTAATGTTCACTTTTGCTTTTTCTCACTGCTCGCCATGTTTTGTGATATATCCTTGTTTAACGATTATTATAATAATAGCACAACAGCCACACCATCGAGCGATGACAGGGGAAACGGAAACAGCAAATTGTAATAATCTTATCTATCAAAAGGGATTAATTGCATTCAAATGTCTGCATATACTCGTATCTCTATGTGAGTGTGTGCGTGTATATGTGCATGTGGAAAATATAAGTGATGTTGCATGATTTGTTTGTTTCGCCTGGCATTGCTGCCACCACAGCCGTTGCTTCGACTGTGTTCATTCATGAAGTCATGCATTCATTCATGCCACGGATTTCATGGATTTGTTCGTACATCATATGTGACGGTGACGCCTTGCTGCCTGATGAGCAGAAACGTTTTATCAAAAGCGTTTTACTGGAAAATTGTTGTTGTATGATTTCGAAATAATGGCTAAATGTCGAGTTTTATTGGTGCATTAGCACTTTGTGCTAGAATAAAAAAAAAAACAACAGAAGGAAAACAATGTAGAAAATCGGTAAAATACCGTAGGGATTTACTCGATTTATCTTCTGGCATGTCTCGCAGTTTAAAGATTAACAATTAATGGGGCCCAGAGTAAAGCTGTTGAAAAGACCAATCTAACAAACTGGCAAAATAACTAATGAAACGAGAGTAAAATAAAGCAGCGTCTAACATTAGGGTGCATCTTTCTCTTGAATTTTGCGAAAATGGCAAAATGTTAACTTTATTTTTATTAAGTATTGAATCTGTTTCCAAAATTGCGTTGAACTCCAACGCAATATTTCGGAGCTAGGTAATATCAAGAGGACCATATACCACAATTTTCAATCATAAAGTAATTTTTTATTGCATTTCTGTTGGGTTTACACAAGCGCAATAGAGAGATCACTAAAAGTGAACAAATTGAAACAGGTGGGCAGGCGCATAAAAAGACTGGCGTCAAAAGTTCGGCCAACAACAGTTCAACAGTACAAAGGATAATGAACCGATTCATGAGTAAAATAAACTGGGATATCAGAAAGGTCCATTTCTAGTCCTAATATATTGGCTTAGCATTTCTTTCCAGACAATAGTAAAAAATAGTAATTCTTTAGCATTAATATGGAATTCTTTAGCATTTTACAATAAAACTAGCCAACAAGCAACCAAATATTCCCAGGGTAATTTATGGACTAAATTTGAATCTTCGTTCTTCTCTATCACGTCAGGTTTTCGAGATACAAAAAAAAAATGTTTTTATTCGCTTTTTACATAAAAAATTATTAGTTTATCGATCAATTTTCAAATCAATGAATGAATTTTCAAAAGTGAATGGCGTTATTTGAACGTCGTTTGTATTTTGTTGGTTCGGTTTCACGTATTAGAGTAAAGCATGCTTTTGTCACAAAATCCTTGATAATTTCTTCCAATTTTCATTAAATCTTAATGAGCACTCTTCCCCTATTTGTCGGCCTTAAAGGCATGAGCAATTGGTATGGATGGTTTTTCATTCCCATTATGCAAAAGAAGAGCCTTTAAACTGTACTTAGAGCCATCAAAAAATTATCTCCATTCAGGTTTGGCATATGGCTGGTTCTTTTTTTGAAATAAACCATCAGTACAGTGTTGAATAGAGCATTTCTTTTCAAAATATGCAGCCAATTCCAAGCTTCTATCTCTATAGATTGTTACATTAATCCCAACTTCAAGATGGTCCTACAGAACTTTGTCGGTGTCCACAATTTGTTCAAGTTTCTGACAGCAAAATCAAAATAATGTAAATATGCATATCCTTTTTGCCAACCAAATATTCACCATATACAAAGCAAATATAGCTTGAATCAGTAACACACGATTTCCCTGACACGCTTAAACGTGATTTAGAATAAATGTTGGGGGCTTCTGTCAAATTAATAATTGTGAAATTGTAGTGTCAGTATCGACTGTTTTACAGCCAGCAAGCGATAAAAATTAACAAGACGTAATAGCCCAATTTGATACCAGATTCAAATTCAACGCATGCAGATTAGTTAAAAAGCATGATTCGTTTCTGCAGTTATTTTTTTTTTTCAAAATTCAAAATTTGTAGACCAGTGTAATTTTCT
>JAHXMU010000054.1:932634-995511 GCA_019455685.1 Philornis downsi | reverse complement strand
AATTCAAAATTTGTAGACCAGTGTAATTTTCTAGTAGATTTGTTTCTTACTAATTTATATAAATTGGATAGATTTCCTTTGCTAAAAGAATTGATAACATAATTCATTTAAGGCGGGAAACATATCAAATTTATATAAATTTGTGTGGAATCACTCCACTAGAAAATTATTGTAAAATGGATAAAACCAAATTCTCTAATAGAAAATTATTATAAAATTATTAACGATTGAATTATAAAATAGTTGGAAAAAAACTGAAAACGAAGCGTATTTTCCACAGGTGCCTACAGTTTTTATTTGCCCAAGTTTTCTTCATATTGAATTAGCTTTGTCACTTGCCAGCATCCTTTTAACTAGTGGACGATGTACTCACTTAGCGCCAGATTAGTGGGTTTCTCAAAAATACCCTCTTCATATACATAAAATGCCGACAATACACATGTTTCCTGTGAAGATTCAAATTTTGTAGTATTTACCAATAACCACGCCCGCAATTGATGTGGTTCTTCAAAAAAGTTGATGAGTGGTTGTGGAGGTTTCCTGTTTCTAATAACTTAATAACATCGCATATTACTTTATAGTACGAATGAGTGATAAAATTGTTAAAAAAAACTGTAATAAATATTTCTAAATGTGGATTCGCCAAATTTTTTCACATCAGATCCATTGTCGTTCACAAGACCAAGGACGATTTGTTCTGTTAAGAAATCGGCTTGTTTAAAATTGCATCTAGGTGTTCTATTCGATTCCGGTTTGACATTTATTCCGCACGCCAATTATGTTATTTCTAAGGCGTATAAAGTTCTTAAAAGGAATTCTTCAGAATTTTCTGACCCCCATACATTTGAAATCATTTTTACATCATATGTTAGATCTAAGTTGGAATTGTGCTGCTATTATTTGGTGTCCTCATTCCAATATCCACGTATCGAACGGGTGCAGCGTGTCTTTGTAAAGTTTGCTCTTTCTTTATTTAGATTTGAAGAACACTTCCCAATCTACAATTCAAAATGCTTATTACTTGAGTTACAGACATTAGAATATCGTCGTAACTTCCAGACAGCGCTATTTGTTTCCAATGTAATCGGTGGTTACATCGGCTGTCCTAATCTCTTGGCACAGATTCCATTTTACGTCCCTCATAGGTCTCTCCGGCGAACACATATTTTTTTATATATCTCGGCACTTTACTTCTTATGCAAAAAACAGTACTCTGAATTGTGGATTTTATATTCTTAATGAAATTAATGATTATGCCTTGAATCAAGATTCCAATCAACTCATTGCGTTTGACTCATCTCAATATTTGTTTCGATTATATCTTAACAGAATTCTAAGATTGAATAATTCTATTTTAAATCGTTTATAAATAGTATATATAGTATAAAATTATTACTGTCCATTGCCATTGTTAGTCTGTAAGGAAATTTTGTTCCATAGACTTAAATAAAATGGAATGAAATGAAACATCATACAGTGGGTCACAGCTTATTTTATGCAGTGCATATATTAAGCTTTGTGGCTCTATAGCTTCGAAATTAGAAGGAATTTGGAAACAATTTGGATGCTATTTGAAAGAAAAAAAAAAATACCAAGTTAACAAAGAAATTAAATTTATTGGATTTGTCATTACTTAAATGCATTGTTAAATTAAATGCAAAATTAAAAAATATAACAATAATACAAATACATAAGTTATAGCTCATTTTATGCAGATATTTTTACAGTTAGAAATATACAAATTCTTTACGTTTTAATACCCTTTCTGGTCTGTAACAGCTTTAAGACGGCTAGGAATAGAATTAACTAGTTTTTTTGCAATATCTGGTCCGTGCCCTTGTAAAGGTGGTCCTTGGCAAAGTTAAAACGACTTATTTTGTTTTTTGGGACTAACAAATGGATTTTTTGGGCAACTCTGCCATCGTTATCTATATGTAGAAGAACCCGGCGGACGGTTTCGACACCAAATTTTTTGTTAAGCCCTTTTTGAAATTCTGTGGCCAACTTTGTGGCCGAGAATCTTGGGTTTGCCTTTATTTTTCTTCCGAGTAAAATTTTTTTCGGTGCTTTTCTGCCTTTATCAATCACTTGATTCTCATGCATCAATCGCTTAATTCTTTTTTTGCACTATAGAGGGAATGAATGCCCGTTCTTATTTTTATTTATTGTTTTATATTCGCTGAATATAAGACAACATTTCTGCAGTCTTCTTTCTTCAAAACTCCTTTCAGCGTAAAAGTTATAGAACCCGGGCTCTTGTAAAGGTGCTCCTTGGCAAAGTTAAATCGACTTATGTTGTTTTTGGGACCAATAAATGATTTTTTTGGGCAACTCTGCCATCGTTATCTAGAAGAATCCGGCGGACGGTTTCGACACTACATTTTTTGTTAAGTCCTTTTTGAAATTCTGTGGCCAATTTTGTGGCCGAGAGTCTTGCGTTTGCCTTTATTTTTCTTCCGAGTAAAATTTTTTTCGATGCTTTTCTGACTTTATCAATCATCCGATTCTCGAGCAGCAATCGGCAATATAAGACAACATTTCTGCAGTTTTCTTTCTTCAAAACTCCTTTCAGCGTAAAAGTTATAGAGTCTAACAATTCTATATATGCACTGCATAAAATCAACTGTGACCCACCATATATTGTTTTAAATTAACAAAGCCTTCTAGATGGAAGTGCAGTCCTTGTATGGGGAAGTTCATTCCCACCGGGCTGAAATCAAACTTAATGTATCTGTAAATAAAAAACCTCCTTTATATGCGGAATTTCAACATTTCTTTCTAACTTAAACGCAATGTTGGCTACCGGAAAAGAACATCAAGCGATATGATAAGTTTTTTTTTTCGGATGCAAGCAGTCAAATTCACTTTGATTGCAACTATTTTTGCACCTATGAATGGTATATTGAAGAGCTTTTCACATTCAATGAGTTGACACATGTTTCACAATTTTTTTGGGCTCACTGAACCTAACGTACTACTATATTATTTCGAGATTTTGCTAGACTTTTTGATTACTTAACTAAGAAATTTGTTTTTTACCAGGAAGCTACACAAAAGTTCATTTACACTTCGACTTTTATACAGTAAGCTTATTTAAAGTTCATTAGAAATTTCTGTTACATTCATATTCGAGACAACAACTCACTTCTATAATTAATTTTTATCTGAAATGAAATTTGAAACCTACATTGATTCTGCCTCTCCATCAATAAATAATGAAATAAATGTTTTGATTCTAGACCCTGAAAGGAGCTTTCGATCCTTAATCTGAACCAGAACTGAACTCAAATGTAATTTCGTGGCCGAACAGAGAAATGGTCTGGTTCCAAACTGCGAAAGCCAAAAAATGAGTTCAAACTATAGTATATTTTCTAAATTTACGTTACAAGGATCCCAGAAATTTGTACAGTTACTCAAAAATTGTGCCTGTTTTTTGAATTGGAAATTTTCAAATGCAATACAAACAAAAGTTCTCATAAATTGAATTTGAAACAAAATTGTTTTGAATTTCATTTCGTGTATAAAAACTAAAATTAAAATTGTTTGTAGTTTCGTTTCGAATGTAAGAATCAAAATAAAAATTGCTTGTAATTTCGTTTTGGATGTACGAAACAGCGGCAAAAATTCAATAAAATTTTGAATTGTCGAAATTAGAATAAAAACTTTGCATAATTTTGATGTAGATTCCAGAAACTGAAACAAATCAAAATATTTTGGGAATTTAATTTCGTTTCGGTGATGCTACCTGTTCGATAACAATTTTTAACGATAATATTTAGAAATTTATGGGCGTTAGTAAAGAGGAGCGTCCTTTGTACGTACGTTTAGTGCTGTCCAGAAGACCGCACAATATGCAGCGTTGCAAAAATGTAAAAAGAAAAACATTGCCGTAACCAGGAGAGGAATATTAACTCGCTTTTAATTTAAATTTCGTACAACACTCACATTGATCAAAATTGCCATTGACATAGTGTTTAATATTATGACCGCTCTCTGCGAGATATTACCACCCAAAATAAAAATGCTGACTAAATTTTATCATAATTCAAAAATACCCCAAAAACTACACTCATCAACACAGTGAAAATATTTAACTTCAACTTAAACGTAATCATTAATCATAAAGATATATCACTCCTATCTAGCTATAAAACTATGCATGAATATTTGAGTAATAAACGTAAAACCAACCCACCCTGAGGCCGGAAGGTTAAACAAATAATTAAATGATTACTCAACGACTTTGTCGAGCGTACGATTAAATTAATCATGTGATATAAGGAAGTTAATCTACAACCCCACTTAATGTTTGATCAAAAATATAATTTCAATTTTAGGTTTTTTTTTTTTTTTACTTTTTATCCAAAAACCTCTTCTCAAACAAAAAGGACTCCCTTCACTTTTGCTTTTTTTTTTTGGTAGTAAAGATATTTCAATAGTGATAAATTTATCAAAAGGTAAGCACACGTCACATAAAGCGCCAATTTGAAAAGTGTATAAGGAAGAAACCCTAAAAACGTACACGAACACGAGTCAAACGCGGGAGGATCCGCTTTTATCTTGATGGCTTCTTTTGTGAATTACTGAGCTCGCCTGAATACTTCAGTGTAGTGGAGTGTACATCACTTTGGCACTTGCCAGATCTTTATCTACCCACCAGGGGTTTCACAACACAAAACACAGCTCGCGCTCAGTCGCTCTCCTTTCAGTGAGTGCTGTACTCGTACATGTCCTTTGGCCTGATGCCGAGGACTGGTAATAATCAGACTAGCTGTCTATCTGCCCATTCGTTTTGGTTGTCTGTCAGTTGAAGGTTTGAGGGTTTTTTTTTTTGGAGAGGCAATTGTTTTTGGTTCTTTTGTGCCTCTTCGATTGGGCTAATGTAATGAAAATGATCATTATTAACGCGAAACACAAAAAGTTCGGTGTATTTAAGGGTTCGTTTCAATGTTATTAACTTTAACTTTGCTGTATTCATCATATCCATACAAACAGCTATAGGTAATTTGATCCTTGATTAAGCACTATTTTAAATGCAATGTGTTTTTGCTCCTCTTCCCTTTTGTTACTCTCTCTTTCTTTGCTATAGTTTTCTGTCGATGACGTCGTAGGACAAGCCGATTACTTGGTATTTAATCGAATGACCTTTTAGTTTATAGGTCAATTCAAAAACAATTGATGATACAATTTATTTTAGTTTACGGGGTCAATTTGCATTTGCCAGCTATTAAATAAGTAGGGGCGCATTGTCTTTCTAAAGGAAAATATTAACATATTGCTTAAAGTTACTACGTTCATAACCTTGCAATTGAATGGGGTTTCTTTGCCATCAGCTGTTAATAATTTTGTTTTTACTTTGAAATATAATATTTTGTTTCATATGTCTTCATTACTGCAGTATTTCAATAAACGTTTTAACATCGTTTTATTTGTTAGTTCATGTAATGGACGAAAGTTGTTGCGAAGTTGTGTAAGACAGGAGAGTGGTATGGTACCTTTTTAAAAACAACGTAAATGTGATTGGAAATTTTATAAACAATTTGAAATTATTTATTGCTAAAGGGTGATTTTCTAATCGTAGTTTTTTTTTGTTTTAACAGAATAAAACACTTAAACTTGCATCATATATTAAAATTTTTTATTGGAATCGATAAATTGGTTTTTACCATTTAATTTTTAAAGATAATTTCATGTAAGTGTCTCAAAATGTCCATTCGGAAGGTTCAATTTTTCGTCACTTTTTCGAGCATTTCGGCCTGTATTTCACGAATAACGCGTCTTCTGTTATCCTGTAACGCTTCAATAGTGTTCGGCTTGTCCACATAGACTAACGACTTGATATAACTCCACAAGAAATAATAAAGAGGCGTTAAATCGCAAGATCTTGGGGGCCAACTAACAGGGTCAAATCGAGAGATAAGCTGCTCACCAAATTCATCCCTCAACATATCCATGGTTTCACGAGCAGTGTGGCATGTTGCACGGTCCTGATGAAACTACATGTCAACCAAGTTTAACTCAGCCAATTGGGACAAAAAAAAATTCCTTGTGGTTGAGTAACACATGCCCAATCGTTGTGAACGGCGACGAATTGACATTTCACGATCGTCATTAACACTGTTCACTACGGTTGCATTATTATTAGCCGGCATTGTACATGTACCACCACCTCGAATTTCAGTTAACAATTTTTTCCAATCGTAGTCTGTGCAGGATTATGGTTATTTAATATTAAATAACAAAATTCCTAAATCTTTTCTCCGAATTACTGTCAAATTCAAGCAAAAATGTTGAATTTTTTTTATGAGCAGGTGAAAGGTAACGGGGGTGATGCCTTTGAGACACGGCAGAAACGGAGAAATTGTCTTGATGAAACAACACTTTCTCTTTCGGCAAACGCTACAACTAAATCAGTATAATATTCGCCGTTGATGGTTTTCCTTTCTGAAGGTAATCGATAAACAAAAATTTCATGCGCATTCCAATAACAAACGCCATGATGAAACTATCTTCGCTTTCTTTGAACACGATTCTCACATTCCAGTCCACTGCTTTGACTGTTCCTTTGTCTCAGGCGTGAAGTGGTGAACCCACAGCTCATTCATGGTTATAAATCGATGCAAAAATTTGGATATATTGCGGTGAAACTTTGCCAAACACTCTACCAAAACCTCTTTACGACGCTGTTTTTGCTCTATTGAAAGCAGGCACGGCACTCATCTTAAGCACAGTTTTCTCATCTTCCAATTTTCGGGCAATACGCGATGTATATCACTTTTTAAATGCCTATCATTTCACCTAGCTCACGCACCTTCAAAGGACGATCATCCAATACCATTTAGTGGATATTTTTAACCGTGTCAGGAGTGGACACCTGAATTGGTCGACCACAGCGCTGTTCGTCTTAGCAGCTGGTACGGCCTCGTTTAAACTCTGCTACCCAATATTTTACAGTCATAAACGAAGGAGCAGACACCTCCAGAGTAGAATCAAGCTGGGCTTTAATATTGGTTGGACTGAGACGTTTCAAATGGAAATATTGAATTACATAAAGATAACCAATTTTTTCCCATATTTATAAATTCACTGACATCGTTTACTTTTGATGGCTTAAATAAAAATACTAAACATCGTGGTGCCTTAGAACTTAAAATATATGTTTTATAAGTTTGCTACCTTTCGTCAAAATATTTGTTCAAACTACTGACACCATCTATACGGCAGGTCGGCTAGTTTTAGGACCGCCTTCGTACATTTAAAGAGAAAGGTTTTTTTGATACAAAAAGCCGTTAGATATTTATTGTATCTCAATTTTTTTTATAAAATTAATTTCAGCCAAAAATAGCAACAGCTGCGAACTCATATTAAATTCAAATAAAATTCAGGAGAGTATTTTATTTTATTTGGTAAGGTTTTGAGATATAGGACATTCTGCGCTATGCGTTTCAAGAAATGCAACGTCATTTTATACAATCTTCGGAAAATAATGGATTATTTAAATCTACAAATGTTAAAAGTTTGAATATACATAAACACAGATTTGCCAAAGGTTCATTAGCACACAATTATAATGAGATTATTGATCAAATATGTAACTCTCCTTTTTCACAATTACACATATGTTAAAAGAGATTACAGACACTAAAGTGCTCAAAAATGTCCCAAAAAGTCTCTGAATAATGTAATGTTACCACACCTTAACGAAAATCCTTTTTGTTCGACCAACATAAGTACTCAAGCACACAGACACAACACATACTTAACAAATGTCCGCAAACAAATCCTCTCAAAACATTGTCATTGTTTAAAATCGGTCACGGTGGTACCCCTCAAAACAATAATGAACCAAAAATAGCAAATACTCACACACACACACACACGCACACACAAAACAACATTCTCAGTTGTAATCCTGGTAATACTTCAAAGAGAACAAAACAACCAGGAATCAAATAAATAATAATATTTGTATGCGTACAATATTCGATGATTACTAATCTGGGTAGATCTCAGTGCGTTTGCATTTGACACAAATGCTCAATGCGAGACTGCGTAAGCAATCAAGCGTGCAACGTTACGCAGAGGTGCAACAGTAAAGAAGTGGCATGAAAAAAAAGAAACAAAATTGAAATCAAACGCACAAATGTCATAATGTGTATGTGGTGTAACATAAAAGTGTAGAAAACCTACTTAAACTAGAAACCAAATGAGGAAATTATTAGAAACCCCTACGCAAATGTGGACAACTTATAAAGTGAGATGCGAAAAATCTAATACCATATGAATCATAAGCGCGAGTAGTCCATGTAATGAAGGTATTTACGAGCATTTTTCCCAATCCTTATTTAAGTAGAAAGAATAGCAAAGTAATTTCATAATAGCTACTTACATATTCCAATACTTTGTGGCTTTTTTCAAGTGCTGACCTCCGGCGGCGGCATCTTAGTGCGTGATACGTCGTGACCCTTGGGAAGCCACTTTTAGCTTGATGACTGACTATACACGCTGTGTCGTGAAGTTTGCTGCAAAAGAAAAAATGCGATGGTAATTAGTTTTAGGAACTGTGCAATATATTTAAATCTTTTACATTGTAGACATCTCAGTTTTTTTTCTATAACTAGGATGGGTGAATTTATTTCGCTTTACATTTCGATATTCAAATGTGTGTGCGATTTGAGTGGCTCGAGCGAATTCGATAATAATCCCCTATAATTGTATGATGGCTACACGTATAACTTGATTATATCGAGAATTATAAGGGTACGAACACAGGGGATTTATTATTTGATTTCATTCCATTGATCGTTAAAATACTAGTTGTCAAAAACTGAATTTTAATCTTTCGTAAATCCATTAAAATAATGTAAAAGTGTTCGATATTAAGTGTTAAGCTATTTAATGTTTAATCTCTTTAATATGTGATCAAAATGAGAAAATACATTTCGTTCGTTTTCAAAAATTGCTTACAATGAAATTCTATTGGTCAGAGTTTCCATTTTACATTTGACACAACAAACCTAACAAATTTTTATTAACCACCCCAAAATAAATTCAGGACAATATAGAATGGACAATAGAATTTAAATTAGAAATTTCTCAATCAGAAACTTCTCTTAATCAACAACGATGAATTTGACACAAGTTTGTCATAGGAAGAAAACAACACAACACACTTAGCAACACTATTTTCAGTTGTAATTGAGAAAGTATCAATTCATTTTGGGAAAATACCATCCATAAGAATTGAAAATCAATGCTTGTCATAAGAAGAAAACAAGTTTTTTAGATTGCTTCATCAGTGCTTTTTAGCAACACTATTTTCAGTTGTAATTGAGAAAATATCAATTCATACTGGGAAGGTATCACTTATAAGAAATTGAAATTAATGCTTGTCATAAAAACAAAACAATTTTTTAGATTGCTTCATCAGTGCTTTTTAGCAACACTATTTTAAGTTGTAGTTGAGAAAATATCAATTCATTTTGGGAAAGTACCACCCATAAAAAATGAAAATCAATGCTTGTCATAAGAAGAAAACAAGTTTTTTAGATTGCTTCATCAGTGCCTTTTAGCAACGCTATTTTCAGTTGTAATTGAGAAATTATCAATTCATATTGGGAAGGTATCACTTATAAGAAATTGAAATTAATGCTTGTCATAAAAACAAAACAATTTTTTAGATTGCTTCATCAGTGCTTTTTAGCAACACTATTTTAAGTTGTAGTTGAGAAAATATCAATTCATTTTGGGAAAGTACCAGTCATAAGAATTGAAAATCGATACTTGTCATAAGTAGAAAACAATTTTTTTAGATTGCTTTATCAGTGCTTTTTAGCAACACTATTTTCAGTTGTAATTGAGAAAATATCAATTCATATTGGGAAAGTACCACGTGTAAGAAATTGAAATTAATGATGTTAAAGAAAAATTTGATATGGAGAAATTCAATTGATATTGAGAAAGCACAAGTCGATATTGAAAAATCGAAACTGTTGTTGAAAAAGTATCACTTGATATTGGGAAATCCTTATTGAGGTTGCGAAATTGAAAAAGATGTTAAGAAATCGAATTGACTAAGTGCAGCAGTGGATCCTTTTGTGGTAGTTTTCGACCAATTTTTCGCGCATGATGAATGTTGGCTTTAAAATGATCCAACGTCTGGGGATTATCCGCGTAAACACGGTCCATAACGTAGCCCCACCTAACGGCGTCAAACCACATGATCTTGGTGACATCACCAATATGTGAAATTACGTTTCTGCAAACGGTCTGCAATGGCCGCGTTGTGTGGCTCGTGGCACCGTGGAAGCCACATATCGTCCAGTTCATGATCTTAAATTGCAGGTCAAAAAAGTCAGTTATAGCTCCCAGTCTCTTCAAATTTCTTTTTAATTTTGACAACTCCTTACACAGTAGGTCGATTACTACGACTATAATCACCCCGTAATGCACGAAAGTGCTAATGTTTGAACCTTGATTTTTGCAGTAAATTTTAACTATGTATTTGTACGTGTTCTTCGGTTGTTATACGATCCATATTCGGTAATGCAAAAAGTTGCAAGGGATAAATTTAATTTCAGGAAATCGATCAATTTATATGGCAGCAATGGGCATAGCAATGCAATACATTTTCATTCTCAGAACTAAGTTTATTAAAAGCGCAGTGAGTGTCAAATTTGACAGAAATTATGTGACTCTGTTTAAAAGATATAAAGAATATGTGGGTATAACAGATAATTTATATGGCAGGTACCAGAAGGGGCGTGGTTACTTCGTCGATTTCCCTCATGCTTTACCATGAATTGGGAAGCTATGCAATGAACATAACTTTAGGTTACTGCCACAACCACAGTTAGGAGCAACAGCGGAAAACTTGAATTTAGAAAAGTGGTTAAATTTTGTATGAGAAGTACCAGTAGAAATGTGGCAATGCGTTAATTTTGAGAACCTACTTTAGCAAATCTTTAGGGAGCGCCTAGTGTGACTGAATTTAGTACAACTGGATAAAATATATGAACCTAAGAATATTTCGGTTTTATGTGGAAGGTACCAGAAATGGTCTGGCTAACCGGTCGATTTTTTGCAATTTTCCCAAAAGCAATAATACAATGCAATGGTTAAAATTGCCGATTGCAGTTTAAAGATTGTGGGTTACAGGGGAAAAATTAACTTCGGAAAATTAATCAATTTTTATGGGAGTTGCGAAAATTTCTGGTAAAATATGGCCCATTTACAATTTTCGGCCACAAATTTGCAAAATAGTCAAGTTTTAGAAAAATTCAATTATATTTGCGGCAGTTATCGTGTCTACCAGCCAGTCAGCCAGATAGACGGACATCGATTGACCGATTTGAAATGTCATGAAACATATTTGGTCAAAAGACGTTTGCTGCTTTAAATGAATCCTTTTTATCATATTTCATATGTATCCTCATTCCTTCCAATGAAATTATAATCGGGAAACTCAGATTGTAGCTTCAAAAATAACAAAAAATAACTTCAAAATATCATATTTAAAATATTCAATAAATGATAATAAAATACATATTAAAATAGTTTGTACGTTTACTTATTTACATTTATTTTACAGATGTTTCATATAATCCATTCTCTTAAAGAATGCAATAAATGTTAACAAATGCCACATCAACAACAAAATTTTAATGTTTTTTCTGGTTTTCTTTTCTTATATTTTACTCCACAGTATATCATGATGTAAATACTAATTGTGTGAACTACAAATAATTTGTTATTATCTTCTTCCAAAAGTCTATATGTATTTTGCATTTAAAAATATGGCATAGAATGATCCTATTTTCGCTCCTTACATTAAATATCCTTCTTTTTCCAATAAAAAAGGAATGGTCTGATCAATGATAGCAAAAAATTACAAATGTTAATGAGCCAAGCATAAAAATGTATCTTATCTGGATTTATCACTAATCTCAATTTTTTTTTGGAAATTTTAAAATTTGTGATACTTCAGATTCCAACTTTTATTTCGCCACCAGACAAACCGACTCTTAAACGCTGATTCCAATGTCTATGTCTATAGACCTGCTTGCCAAGAAAGAAAGCTCTTCTTAAGAACATTTTAAGTAGTGGATCTACACCAGAAGAGTCTTGGACGTATCATTTCATTAGCGGAAATAAATTGTTAATAACATTTGAAAATAAAAAGAAGAATTATTTAAGGGTGTCCCAACAAGAAAGCAAGATTTAAATTTGGCGCCATTTGAAGTGTCATTGTTTGACATTTGAACAATTGTTATTGTTGTTATTGCTAGTAGAAGGTACGAGGTTGTGATGTGGCTTCTAGGCCGGAGGAATCATTTGACCTTTCGTTATGAAAATGAGGCATGTCAAGCACAAACAGTCAATGTTGTTCGGTATCGTGAAATGATAACCAGTTTTTCGTGCTTAGAATTGAAGAAATGAATGTGGAGGGCATGTGGTTTCAACAAGACGCCGCCACATGTCATACAGCCAGAGAAACAATTCAATTGCTGCATCAGTCATTTCCCGGTCGTGTTATTTCGAGTCTTGGAGACCAGAATTGGCCGCCTAGATCGTGCGATTTAACACCATTAGACTTTTTTCCTTGGGGTTTTTGAATATATTTAAACGAGATGAAAGGAAAACAAAAAAACCTCTGAGGAACATATGTGCTTACTCAAAAGCACCAATGTTAGCAAAAAATGTGTTAGAAATGTATAACAGAGTGATCTTGGCAGCATTCCCGACTTGGTACCTGCATTAAAATGCTTTAAATTTATTACTTACAATAATATCAACTAAAATATGATATCAAAATGTAATTACCTGCTGCCTTACATTGCCTTGTTGCCTTCTTAAAATAGATCAAACAGATTTTATTTGAGTTCATCATAAAGGGTAACTTTTTAATCGTAGTTTTTTTTAAATCGAATAAAACACTCGAATTTGCATCATATATTAATATTTGTTATTGGAATCGATAAATTGGTCTTTGCCATTCAATTTTTAAAGATAATTTCATGTAAATTTTGTCCTCGATTCCGTCTCAAAATCTCCATTCGGAAGGTCCAATTTTTTGTCACTTTTTCAAGCATTTCATCCATATTCCACGAATAATGCCTGTTATGTTATCCTGTAAGGCTTCAATAGTGTTCGACTTGTCCACATAGACTAACGACTTGACATAACCCCACCAGAAATAATCAAGAGGCGTTAAATCACAAGATCTTGGGAGCCAACTCACAGGGCCAAATCAAGAGATAAGCTGCTCACCAAATTCATCCCCAACATACCCGTTGTTTCACGAGTAGTGTGTCCTGCTTAAACCACAAGTTAACCAAGTTCAACTCAGCCAATTGGTGCAAAAAAATCGCATATCATGGCTTGATATCGTTCGCCGTTGACGGAAACGTTTCTCCCACGATCGTCTTTGAAGAAAATTGTACCGATGATGCCTCCAGCCCATAAACCACACCAGACTGTCTTTTTTTCCGGATGCATCGGTAATTCATGTATGGCATGTGGCTGTTCATCACTCCTGATGCGACAGTTTTGCTTGTTTACGTATCCGTTCAGCAAGAAATGAGCCTCATAGCTGAACACAATTTTTCGATAAAACAGCGGATTTTCATTGAGATTTTGTAAGGCCCATTCACCAAAAATTAAACGTTGTAATAGGTCATTCGTCATTTCATAATGAAATGGCAGAGTATACTGTACAGTTTTCACTTTGACAGATGACGTTTGGACGCCATTACCAACCAGTGCTGCCAACCTGAAAAACTTAAATCTTAAAAAATCACCCTGTATAAGCGAACAAATTTGATTAAAATATGTTCAAGCTTAGTTTAGTGCCTCTAGTGAAAATTGAAGTTAATTTTTTTGATTTTTCGCCATCAAAATATTTGACATAATCAAACGGAAAATATCTAAGTTTGTTTACTTAAGTGTTTTATGTAAGCATAAAGGATTAACGCATCAAAAATTTGGCAAGCGAGGAGCAAGAGGTGAGCTTCCAAATTCAGAACATTTTTGCTGGCTATCATTTTGATTCGGTGGAAAAATGAAACATTTTTGGAATTTATTTAGAAGCATTCCTTAGGAGGCAGAAAATATGAAAATGAGATTGCTCCCCATTTCGGTTCAACGGAAAAATGAAACAATTTTGGAATTCCTTTGGAGGTAGAAAATAAGAAAATGGAATTTCTCCCGAATAACCCCTAAATTTTTTGCTGGGATGTTTACGGGTTTCTTTAATTAATTTATGAATCATGTAATAAAGACGTAGCAATTGTCTTTTCCATTAATTTGTTGTTTTTGTTGCTTTTACCGTAATCATTTAATTTATAAAAATCTGTTGCTCAGCATCAAATAAATTCAGCTAATTAGTCTATTTAACAAATTCACCCTCTCCAGCGCGAATCAAATAACTTTTTTTTTTTAACAAAAAGCTAACCCTCGTCATTAGTAATTATGTTAAATGTTGGATTTTCGAAATCCTCAAAAAAATAAAAGAGTCTAATTGTTTATAATGTCGCATTTTATTTAAATCAAAAGATTTCCGACACAAAATCCTCCATATCCTACACCCGCCTTTACTTATCTCACCAAAATGTAAGAACCATCTTCCAACGTTCGGTGGAAGCCATTAGGACAACAGCTTCTTTACATTTCGTGCCACAAATAATTTCTGACTAATTGTATTTATTTATTTAGCTTAAGCCCAAATACCAACCTGATGGCCTAAATGAAATGAATACGTTAACAGTTTGCCAGTAGCTAAAAAGGAGGCTAACCACCGTCGTTCAACGGTTTTCCTGTCCTTCTTTCTTCAGCTTCTGTCTCTTAGTGTCCCTGTGGCCCTGTGTCCCCTTCTGTGTTTCGCCTGAAAAGACAAAGTGCGATTTTGTGGCGGAAATGTGGTAGCAGTGTAATTTTATTTCCGTTTCTCAAAGCAGGGATTGTATCCAATTCAAATACCTTGTCATCTGATGAAGACATCACCTTTTTTTGTTTAAATGTTGTTTCTTTGCAAATATCCTTACAATGTTAACATTAACCGTTGTGTTGGCGGATTCGTTTATCTTTTGCGTCCTTGATTTTGGGGGAGGAAAATAATTTTTGTATTTGGGTTTCATGATGGATTATTTTCGCGTTTAAAGCGGGGGATACTCGTTTCTGTTTTCAAACATGAATGTCGTTTTATTTTTGAAATTTTTATGTGTTTTTTTTTAGTAAACTCTAAAGGTGGTGGCCTAAAGTCGGGGGAAAATAAAAAATTGGCATAGGTTGAAGGAGAACATGCTGTAAAACATTAGGATAACTTGTAGCTGTTTTGGTCGTGGTTGAAAAAAATTATGAATATTGTTGTTTTTCTTTGGAATTATGATGAAGATAGATTGACTGCAGGCAATGTTAGGAGAGAATAGGATAAGGGTAATTTGTTATAATCAACAAAATTTTATAGATCTTTTGAAATTGATCTTTTAATTAATGCATTCTTGGAAGGGAGTCGTTTGTATACTGGAGTTGTAGAATTTTTATATTTTGACGTTTGATGTACGCTTTGGCCATAGAGAACTCAAGAGTCATTGCAATAAATTAGTATAAATTGCATTGACACAGCAGAAACCAGAAAGCAGAAACTATTTTGCACCAATTATAAAACTTTACAAGTTGAACTTTAAAATCATTTTTCATTTCGATTTTGCGAATATTTTATTTCCAATCTAAGTATGTGCAAGCAAGCGAATGAGTTTCAAAGTTTAAAATCTAAAAACCTTTTGACACACCGAAATGGATGAAAGTTTAAAATATATTTGTAGTTCTCAACTGGAAAAGTTCGAAAAGGAAAGAAATGTCTATCAAATTAAACATTTGGATGATAGACAACTGAGACCTCTACACATAGTTTAAATATTGATAGAAATTTCAGTTCGCTCTTTTAGATATTTTCCGTAGTGTTGAAAGGTTTGCTATTTTCAACTAAATAATTTATATTGAGCATAGCAAATAAATGCCAAGTCAATCATGAGAAGACATCGACCGGAGTAGACTTAATAGATTATATAGTTAGATTATCAGTTTTTCATTTCTACAATATGAGCGACTTTGATTTGCCACTGGTAATGGCGATGGTCGTGTATGGCCGTCTTCAATCTAAACAATTATATGAACGAGTTCAATCTAAACCTATGCCAATGATTGCCGACACAGTCATGGGAAGATCGTTCTCAATATGTTGTACTATATGGTGACAATCTCACAGAATTTTAAATTCTCACATAGATTTTCCCAGATACTATCCGTAGTTTGAAGCAGGAAAAATGGCTTCTATAATAAATAAAAGGCTTTATTACATTTATTATAGATTTATACAAGCCTGCTCACTTTTACGCCAATGGATATTATTCGATTCTTATAACTAAACAGTAAACAGTAGCATGGACTCAAACCAAAACCGGCATTAAACATAAAAGACCGCCTGAATCGTTTTATTTCTAAGTTTAATAGAATAACGTTTATTTTTTGGACTTAGAGAAAATTGACAGGAAATGGACAGTTCTTGTTGAGTATTTTGAAGTCTTTTGTCAATTCTATATTATATGCGTATAACTATGGAATGTCTCTCAACCATTTTCTGAATAAAAAAAAGCCGAGACTGAAGATGCGTCGTGGTTTCTGGTATTACTTTCACATGTCTCGTATGTTTGACTTCCAGCCCCACCAAAGAGGACAAAAATTGCTGGAACTTCACAGGCGAACCTTTTATCTTTTAGAAATTCTGATAGAATTAGTGATAGTGATGTAATTCCTGTTTTTCCAGGTACATCCACATTATTTAAGCACCAAAAATTATTCCAGTGTTCGATGAAATAATTTATATTGCCCCAGAAAATATGTAGTACATTTACAAACCGATATTACAACTGGATGCGCACCTAAGTTATCGCCGCTTTTTTTTTTTTTTTATAAAAATGCTACTTTATTATAAAAAAATGTTTAAAAATGATTCATTGAAAGTATTGCCCATAGCTAACTACTACTTTTTCCCATCTTTCTGGCAAAGCTCGAATTCCATCACGGTAAAACTGTTCATCTTTTAAGTCTTTCCACGAATCTAGACATGCCTTGATGTCGTCATATGAGTGAAACTGCTGGTCAGCCAGACCGTGTGTCATCGAACGCAGCAAGTGATAATCGGGCGGCAAAATATCTGAAGAATATGGCGGATGGAGTAAGACTTCCCATTTCAGCGTTTCCAGGCAGGCTTTAACGGGCTTGGCCACGTGAGGCCGAGCATTGTCATGCTGAAGAATTACTTTTTCGTACCTCTCCACGTATTGTAAGCTTTTCTTGAGCAGAGCTCGCCTCAGTCGTATTAATTGAAGTCGATAACCATCCATAGTGATGGTTTCATTTGGTTTCAACAGTTCACAATAAATAACATCGACCTGGTCCCACCAAATATCCGGCCGAGGCGACGACGTAGAACAATGACCGGGCAGCCGCCATGTCTTTCTCTTCTTTGGATTGCTGTAATAAACTCATTTCTCATCACCCGATAGAATAGGATGAAGAAGCCCCTTCCCTGTTTTTTTTGTCGCTGAAGCAGTTGTTCACAGGCGAAAAAAACTACGCTCAACGTCTTTTGGCTGCAACTCATAAGGAACCCAAGTTCCTTGCTTTTGAATCATTCCCAACGCATGCAGTCGCTTAGAAATGGCTTGGCGGTTAACTCCTAATACTGAAGTAAGCTCTAATTGCGTTTGACACGGATCCCCATCAAAAAGTGCCATCAATTCAGTGTTTTCGAAGCTTTTTCGTCTTCCTTCACGCGAAGGGTCGTCAACATCAAAATCATCGTCTTTAAAGCGACGGAACAAATCTCGACACATTGTTTCACTTAAATATCATCGTCCGAAAACGAAGCTTGCGATAAGCTTCAACTGCCGTTTAGTTTGATTGGAAGAAGAAAATCAATGGTTCCCTCATATAACGATTATTTGGCACAAAATCATACATATTCACACAACCAAAAGAATATGACTTCAAAAGGAAATCACTATTGTGTCAAGGCGGTATGTTTACCATATGCCTAAGCTTGGCTCATGACGTTTAGGTTACGGCAGAATCAACTAGCATTAACAGCTGGTGCCATCTATTGACAAACAGCAGGATCTTAGTTACGCACCTGTATATATTATATGCGTTTAACTAAGGAACGTCTCCCAACAGTTTTTTTAAATAAACAAATGGTTGTAGGAGGTTTGTACGCGAATTCCAATTGTACGATATATGAAATTTATGATATTTGAAGTTTAAAATATATTATAAGTTGCGATCGAGATGTTCACTTTCTATATTCTTTCACTTGAATACAAATACAAAATGGCGTAAATGGATCTACTCCATTAACCCAGCTTTTAGTTAATCCTATCTTAGAAACTTCCCCCAATGTTCGACCTTAGAAAATGTCTGCAATGTTGAATACCCTGACTTAGTTGTGACTGAAAGTGTGCCGTGGTTTTATGCCAATGGTTGTTGATATTACTTTCATATGTTTCGTTTGTTTGACCTCAAGCTCCATTAAAGATGACAAAAATGACTGGAACTTCACAGGCGAACGTTTCGCCTTTTTAAAATTTAAAAAATAAATAACAAAGAAAAATGAGGAAGAAACATGGAATTTAACTTTGCAAGAGAAACAATCCCTTTCGTCCCAGATACTCTCTGTAGGCTCAGGAAAACTAAATGTCACAAATGGTTGAGGGGAAGATTCATATTATGCCTGAAAGCACGCAATGGCGTTATTCTAGAAGATATTGATTTCATATGGCTGATAAATTGTAAATGTCATTGATTTGAACCAAAATGATATCGAATTCTATCAAAAACAAGAAAAATCTGCTTGAGCCTACTACTCAAACATTTTATCTTTTGGAGAGATATCTAGGGAGAGATTGTTTTTCTAGGTAATTTAACTGAACTGAACTCGCACATAAATGTCACAATATTTGAGAAGAAGATTTATATTACGCCTAAAATCACGCAATGATGTTGTTATAGAGACCACTGCCATTGATTTCATATAGCTGGTAAACGGTAAATAGCATGGGCTTGAACCAAAATAATGTGAAACCCTATCAAGCAAGAAAAATCTGCTTGAGCTACTACTCGAACATTTGATCTTTTGGGGCCCACAGAGAGCTGCTTTATTTAGGGTAATTTAATCTCTATGTAAGAGAACATTTTTAGAAGTCCAATTGGAATTCATCATAGTCTAATTGAAAATGATATTATAATCTTTCAGATTTACCAGAGTTTCAGCACGTCTATCTTTACATGTTCCTTATCGATGAGTTTCTTTACAGTCTAGTCTAATCTAAAGTCAAATTTATTATTTTTTTAATGTAAAGCCTTGCAATAGATAAATTTGAAGCACAAATTTAATTAACAGCCACAATAAATCACTTTTTATTTAGATTCTTTCAACTACGTTAAAAATTCCACAGACTTCTTTTGCCTGTGGAAATCTATTGTTGGCTTCAATACCTTTACTGAAATAGTTAGAATTCAACCATTCGAAAATATTTAGATTTTGAGAGCATTCATTATGGCACGCGAACACATTTAAGGTATAATAATCACCAATCACAATTTGAATGGAAAATGTAAAAATATATTTACCAATGTTGTCGCCTAAGTGATTCGCTCGAACATAAGCGTTTTTCGAGTCTTTTCCCTGGTACACGTATTTTAATTGTTTAGGTTTTGCTGTTCGTTTTGGTACAAACAGTTTCGTTGTGGTCGATTTTCTTACACTTAAAATGGTTTCGTTTCTAATTGACTTTTAACAAAAGCTCAACAATAATTTTTGCTAAGTGAAGAAAGAAATAGATATTTCTTAAGTAGTTATTTATGTGTGTGTATGTGAATAAAGAAGCCCTACAAGAAATACAACGACGAATCAACCAAAAACACACTAAAATCTCGAAGAAATATAAAACCAATAGACAGATTTAAAGAAAAAGAAACCAAAATTGTGCAATAACATTTAGAAATATTATGCACACACAGCCACTCACACGCTCAAAGATGTGAACATTTTGTTTGAATCGATTAAACGTGTTGTTGAATAAACAACGCAAGGAATTAACAACTTACCTCAGCTGGTATACAACTCATTTGCTAGTGATAAAGAAACAGTGATTGAGAGAGAGAGAGAGAGAGAGAGAGAGAGAGAGCAAAGAAATTGTATGAACAGAATTTGAATTCAAATTTACTTGTGTTTGAATTCTACCGGCTTTTTGCATACGACTATACAAGAATAGTTTAAAGAAATTTCCTGATTTAATTGAATTTTATAGAAAACTACTATTGATTTTCAATCACACCTGAATTAAAATAAACAACAAACAGAATAAACAGACCATGACCAATAAACACTACAATTGTCAGACAAAACAGGTCAGGTTGAAAGTGTTAATGTCATTGAAGTAAATGCAAAAAGTTAATATAAACTTCTCAAAGGGGTTGGTATTCTTCTTGTGGGTTTTGGGTGGGTGTTTACCTGCTGTTTACTAAACCAGACATGCAAATAAACAAATCACAGTCACTTGAGCATAGGTCACTTTACAAATATTCATCCATCCACCCGCTTAAAGGTTGTTGGCTAAAAGGTTAATGAACAGCAGTGGGTCTGCTGTTTGCAATGTTCGAGCTAAGGGCGAACGCATTTACATGCTCGTATTAGTTGCAACGGAAAGAAATTTAAAACATGTGTGAATGTTCAGCTTTGGGTTTTTCTTTTGCAATTTGAAACGTTTACAATTGACGTTTACAAGTTATGAGAAGAAATGTGAAGTGCAGGAATCAGTCGGCGAGAAAGAGGGTTCTTTAGTTTTTTTTTTTTTTTTTTTTGGAGGAGGCAGAGCTATTACTTTCCTTAGAAATATTTGTGAATTTTAAGGTTCAGTGGGGGTCTTTATGGCGTCTTTGGTTTCACTGTAATTAAAACTGGCTTTGCTTGAGGTAAATGCCAAAGAAGTCATGAGAATTTGTAGACTATCTGTATTAACATTTATATAGCAAAAGTGATCTGATCTGAAATTTGTGTTAGCTAGTTATTCCACTGATACGTGAGCGACCATTTCCAAATAGCTGATTGGCTCCCAAGCTGACTATACATGATTTGTTAACTGAAATTGCATACAGTCAGTCCCTACTAAAGCAAAAGTATCACCACAGCAAAAGCAGCATCCTTTCAAATTTCCAAAGCAAAAACATTATATAGGTTGATTTTTTAAGATTTAAGTTTTTCAGGTTGGCAGCACCGGTTTGTAATGGCGTCCAAACGTCATCTGTCAAAGTGAAAAGTGTACAGTATACTCTGCCATTTCATCATGGAATGACGAATGACCTACCACAACGTCGAATTTTTGGTGAATGGGCCTTACAATAGCTCAATGAAAATCCGCTGTTTTATCGAAAAATTGTATTCAGGCTCATTTCTTGCTAAACGGATACGTAAACAAGCAAAACTGTTGCATCAGGAGTGATGAACAGCCACATGCCATACATGAATTTCCGATGCATCCTGAAAAAAACGACAGTCCGCTGTGGTTTACGGGCTGGTGGCACCATCGGCCCATTTTTCCTCAAAGACGACAGTGGAAGAAACGTTACCGTCAACGGCGAACGATATCGAGCCATGATATGCAATTTTTTTTGCCATAATTGGCTGAGTTGAACTTGGTTGACATGTGGTTTCATCAGGACGGTGCAACATGCCACTCTGTTCGTGGAAGAATGGATATGTTGAGGGATAAATTTGGTGAGCAGCTTATCTCTCGATTTGGCCCTGTGAGTTGGCCCCCAAGATCTTGCAATTTAACGCCTCTTGATTATTTCTTGTGGGGTTACGTCAAGTCGTTAGTTTAAGTGGACAAACCGAACACTATTAAAGCCTTACAGGATAACATAACATGCGTTATTCATGGAACACAGGCCGAAATGCTCGAAAAAGTAACGAAAAATTGGACCTTCCGAATTGACATTTTGAGACGGAGCAGCGGACAACATTTATATGAAATTATCTTTAAAATTTAAATGGCAAAGACCAATTTATCGATTCCAATAAAAAATTTTAATACATGATGCAAATTTTTAAAAAAAAACTAAAATTAAAAAATCATCCTTCACCTCCTTCAAAAAAAGAAAACCTATTTATGCTAATAACACTTTTTTCAAAAGAATTTTCCTGAAAATACTGAATTCCATGAATTCTCTTTTATGTCTTCTGTCGATTAAAAAATAAGGATTCAAAGTGCTAATTTGAATTTTGGAGAGAAAACAAAAATCAGTCGCAATCATATCAGATGTTCGACGGTACTTGTTGGATTTTTAGGCAGAATTTACTTGACAACGATAGCTTGGTAAAGAAGTGCGTTATCATGGTGAAAAATATATTGGTATTTCTTTCTGCAGATCTGGAATTTTCCGACGAATTTGCTCTCTCAAACGTCGTATAATGCCTAAATAATACTCTTTATTTATCACTTAAACTTCTGGCAAGAATTCCGAGTGCACAATATCGCGACACTCAAAGGCTTTGAATTTTGAAATGCTTTGACATGTTTTCTTTTATTTCTTTGTTTTGATTTCGTGTGACCTGGAAGAAGTCATCTCGAAGTTTATCGACTGGTTTGAGTGCTAAACCAGTAATCCCATGTCTCCTTTCCTGTTACAATGCGTTTCATGAATGTGGTGTCGAATTGCCTCGTTTTAACATTGCCTTATCGACCTTTGCACTGTTGAGGTTTTGAAGAAAATTCAAGGCTTTCGAATCTATTTAATTCAATTCCATTCACGCCCAAACAATCGTGTACAAGCTGACTATCTCTTTTAAATGTAAATGATTTTGGGTCGCCCATTTTTTTCACCTTGCTGATTTCAGTTAACGATGCTAATGGTCGACCACGTCATTAAATGCACTGTACCACTCATAAATGCGCGTTTTTGATTAAGTCGATCCACCGTAATACTTCTGAAATTTCCGGCGATTTGGCACACGACATTTCATTAAGAACCGTAAAACACACTTAAGATGAGTCGGCAAATTCGAGCACACTAAATGACAGATCACGCTCAAAGTCTAGTATGCAGAGAGACAGTTGTGCCAACTTAGTAACAAAAAGTATTTTGGCAACGCGTTTAAAAAGACGTTTTGAATGGTCAATTCCCGGGGTTTTTTTTGTAATGGAATGTATAATAGAGGAAAATCAAATAGAGATGAAGAAGGTAATATATTCGCTTAGATTCAATGATTGTTCTTCTTGTTCGATGGAGCTTGATGAAATTTTGGTTGAAGTCTATTGTATTTGACAGTTCTTAGTAATAAGAAGCCAATGCCAATGGAGTTGAATCATTACATACATTTAGGTGTTATGTAATTTCAGTTCTGTTGAGAGTTAGTTATTATAATTTGAGAGTATCTGAAGTGAGGGAGTTAAAATTTTATTTATTCTAGAAGACATTGATACTGGGTTCTTAACTACACCTATCAGCTTGTCTTTGTTTCTTCTCAAAACACTAAAGACTCATTGACAGCTACGTTAGAACAAACGTAGACCAGAAGCTACCGTCGGATAGACAACATGCTTAATGCAAGGATAAACCCATTGAGGCTGCCCTGCACGACTTGGTCGGATTCATCGAACGTTCACTTGCCGTCAAGGAGTATACTTTGGTACCCTTTCTAGATATGGAAGAAGCGTTTAATAACGTTTCTCCCGATACGATAGTCGCAGCACTATAAAACCTGGGAGTAGACGTCAGTGTTAGGAGGCTAGTGTACGATCTTCTTACAAAGAGACGTATCAGGACTAAATTAGGGTCGTCGGACCTAAACAGATTTGTCAGTAGGGAAACACCCCAAGGTGGTGTTCTATCCCCCTACTATGGAACCACGCTATGAACAGTATTCTGTTCTCTTTAGAGGAGAATGGTGTCAAGGTTGTCGCATACGCAGACGATGCGGCAATAGCAGTTAGGAGGAAGTTTTTGGGAACACTCAGAGGCATCCTTTAAAGAGCCCTTCTCAGTGCAACGAAGTAGGCGGGGGAAATCGGTTTCGGAGTAAATCCAAACAAGGAAGTACGACATTTCACCTGTGGATCTTATCTGCCTGGGAGGTACTGAAATTCCTTTCGCGGACTGTGCAAAATACCTTGGTGTATTATTATACAAAAAGCTGAATTTCAAACTCAACATTCTGAAAAGGGTAAAAAAGGCCACATTGGCACTATAAGCGTACAAGAGGGCTATAGGTAAACAATGAGCATTAAAGACTCGCATTGTTCACTAGTTGTATACTGCAGTAATAAGATCGATAATATTGCATGGAGTTATCGTCAGGTGGAAGGCTCTTGAGAAGTTCACTTACTGTAGGATACTTGACAAGGTCCAAAGGATGGCTAGTCTGTGCATCACTGGTACGCTCCGCACCACCCCATCCAATGCGCTAAATGTAATTTTGCATTTACTACCCCTGAACATAATTAGTATGCAGACTACCGCAGCTATGGCAGTAAGAGGTGTCACAGTGGTCAAACAATGGTTATAGTCACAGTGTGATCCTTAACATGGTCTGACATAACAGGCACCATAAATTACACTCTGGCTGATCACTGTTCGACAAGAAGCACCATATGCTTATACCAGATAGAGATACATGGACATGTAGAACTCCTGGTACATGACTGTATGTCGACTTCTACACAGGCGGCTCAAAATTAAATAATCCGGTAGGTTTCGGGGTCTATTCCAAAAACCTAGGGCTAAGTATAGCAAGAAGACAATCAAGTAGCCTTTTGTAGTGTTTATCAGGCCGAAATTTTGGCCATTAAGAAAGTGACAGGATAGCCGAGATATAACATCCTCACCACGGTGGGGATTAACATATTTTCTGACAGTCAAGCTGTCATTAAATCCCTGGATTCTATCTTCCTGAACTCAACATGAGCCCTGAAATGCCGATCTCTTAATGAGGTGGCTCAGCATTTCAACATTCACCTTATGTAGGTGTCGGGTCACAGGGACATACCAGTGAACTGCAGAGCAGACGAGCTAGCAAGACTAGGGACAACTTATACCACCTTTTCTGCAATTGCCCCGCACTGGTGAACAGGCAGGGATTAACATTGGGCTCTTATCAATGGGGGGAACTAGGGACATCCATATCTCTAGTTTATAATGGACTATACAGTCTAAGTAGGTCTATCTATTCAGACTGCCACACTGACCTAACCTAATCTAATATAACCTATTAAATTAACATGAAGAATGTGCTCTAGAGAAACGAACACATTTATCTCAGGTACTAGAGTAAACTAAATGTCTTCAATGTTTGCACGCAATCGTGTTATTATCGAGGCTATTCTTATTGATTTCATACGGCTGATAAACGATAAATTGCATGGACTTGAACCAAAATGATATCAATCTCTACCTCTATTTTTATAGTTAATTTAACATCTGTTCTAGGAACTCTCTAGGTATTTGGAAAGGGAATAAAGTATTTTTACTTTTTTTTTCAGGGGATCGTTGCAGATTTTTTATATGTTCGAACTTCCATATCTGGAAAGAGCGAAGTGAAATCTCCATATCCACATTTTTTTTTCTAAGAAAAGGGTTCCGTCAACCTTTAACAAGCTAAGAAGCCCCTTAAAAGAAAAAGCTTTGTAAGAATTTTAGATTATCTTACTTCCTATAGGCAAGATTTTACTCTTTCATTATAAACAAACAAACATCCAAATTATGCTCAAAATTATTTCATTTTCTAAAAACATGTCCTACCGTTAAGGAATTCTATGATTGCAAGGCATTATTGGTATTGGTGTTATAACGCCTTAAAAGTTACATTTATTAGAAGTTTTAATCCCATCAAAACCTAAAATGAAATATCGATAAAAAACCTCTTAAAGAAAACTTAAAATCAGCATAAATTATAACAACTTAAGTCCAGTTCGTCCTTTTTGCCATAAAAAGTTTTAAGGGAATGAAGATAAACCAATTTTATATAAAGTATTTTGTATATATACATTTGAGCTAAAAATGTAAAAACATTTTTATTTATATTATCTACAAATCAACCCTCTAAGTCTCTCTCTCCCTTCTTGCTACCCCACATGCCTTTAGAGTACAAGAAAATAAATACAAAATCTTTGACCTCGAATGATTATCTGTTTATTTCCTAGGATTGAATTGAAACGATGCCTATTAACTTTCTATAGAATATCCCACCACCATTTCCACCACACTTACGTATTTTCTCAACCTTTGATGTTACTATACTGGTACACGAAAATATTACAAATCATTACTATATCTAACTTCCCCATTTAACTGGCTGTATGTTGCCAAGCTTTTTCCTCCTTCCACTCTGCCAACCATCATCCATTTCGGGCCATTGTTGTAGACCCTTCTTAATCATCCATTAAACATCTTAATATTTAACTTTGTACCTATAGTAAAAACGACTTGGGGGGAGGCAACATTGTTAGCTACCAAATAAAAGAGGAAAATCACTTAAGTGCTTTATTAAGTCAAATAGAAGAGGGGGAAAAGCAAACAAATCTTTATATTCTTCTTCCACCTTTTCCCATTTGGTTTTTCTATTACAAGTCCGCGTACGGAAGCAGAAAAAGAAAATTGGAAAAAATTGACAGGGGCGGGGAAAAACAGAAAAAAGTCACCCCCATAGAGTTGTTCTTAAGGAAAAGCAAGTGAAAGGTGAAATATACAAAAGAATTACCTGTTGTATGAGAAGAAAAACAAGACTTGAAAGTAAAATACGCAACCCCTTCTGTATACTATGGGAAACGGATGAAAAAACTAAAAGTTTTTTCCCAGAAGCTTGAGTTTTAACGTTATACATTTAAGGACTAGCAGATATATGTATTTATAAAGACAACAACTTTCTTCTCATACTAATATAAGAAAATGCGATGGTATACATAGCGAAAAATATTTCATTGTTTCAATTAAAAATTTCTAATAATTAATGCTACTTCGTTCAGAGTGGTTCATGTTTATGAAACAAACCGTGGAACCTTAACAAAAAACTTGTATTCCGCAGATTTTCGCGTACTTTCATACTGATATAAAATTCAATGAATTCCGTTCCACGGATTTCTTTTTGTATTCCTAGAAAACGAGAAAATTAATGGATAACGAATATATTTGTTAATAAATTGCATTGCGCAAATAGATAACACTGTCCAACACTACACATTTGTCAAGGGCTTAAGACGGGAATTTGTATAATTAACTTAAATGTGCGGAACCTTTTTGTATTCCTAGAAAATAAAAAAATTATTTGATAACGAATATATTCTTTAATATATTGCATTGCACAAATAGATAATACTGTCCAACACTACACATTTGTCAAGGACTTAAGACGGGAATTTGTATAATTAATCTAAATGTGAGGAACCTTTTTGTATTCGTAGAAAATGAGAAAATTAACCGATAACGAATATATTCTTCAATAAATTGCATTGGGCAAATAGATAACACTGTCCAACACTGCACATTTGTCAAGGACTTAAGACGGGGATTTGTATAATTAATCTAAATGTGAGGAACCTTTTTGTATTCCTAGAAAATGAGGAAATTAATGGGTAGCGAATATATTCTTCAATAAATTGTGTTGCGCAAATGGATAACACTGTGCAACACTGCACACTTGTCAAGGACTTAAGACGGGAATTTGTATAATTAATCTAAATGTGCGGAACCTTTTGTATTTCTTGAAAATGAGAAAATTAATTGATAACGAATATATTCTTCTACTCTATTCTTCCTCTGCATTGCGCAAATAGATAACACTGACCAACATTGCACATGTGTTAAGGGCTTAAGATGGGAATTTGTATAATTAATCTAAATGTGAGGGACCTTTTTGTATTCCTAGAAAATGAGAAAATTATTTGACAACGAATATATTCTTCAATAAATTGCATTGCGCAAATAGATAACACTGTCCAACACTGCAGTGTGTGAGGGACCTGTTAATGGCAAAATGAACTTAAAGCTCATCATCACCAATATAAGTGTTGATTACTTGTTTATTGACGCCATTATTGCGACTTTATTAATGCTCATAGTTTTATATTTGACAATTTCTATTTTGGTTTATATTTCCAAATCTGTAACTATAGCTTCCTAGGTGTGTTATTTAAATATTCAGAATGGCCTCCATCTTTACCTAGTTTGGCAGACAATTTATGCCAGTAATACTGTCTTAATGAGAACCAATGAACTGATTATAATTAATTCTGAATATCGTTTTCGTAAACATTTTTAATTGATTTTATTATTATTGATTGTTTGGGTTTAATAAAATGCAATTTCGGAAACGGCAATAAGGTGATTTACTTGAGGTTTAATCTGACTGCATTACAGTTTGAATACAAAATTCTTATGCATTTTTCCATTTAAAATACTTAAAATTAAAAATACGAATTGTGCAGAACATGCTTCACTATTTTTTCGAAACAATTTTTAATCGAATCTAAAGGCAGAACGAATGTAATATATATTTATTTTCGGATTTCAAAATCTCTCTCAGTTGCTCTATGATGGTTTCAGTTCTAGAAATTTTATTGAATATCGATTGTAAAATAAGCAGATATCATCCTTTTCAGATTTTGAAACTGTACATCTAATGGCGACTGGACAATCCGAAACTTAAAGTATCTGAACATCGCCATGAATATGTGACAATATTCAGACATTGCGAAGTAGAAAAATAATAATTGTTTGCGGTTAACACACTTTTATTACAAAAAATTAGATACTAGCACTTCGCATGCAGTCGACTCGGACGCCACCTATCGCCACCTAAATACCGCGGGTATTTATATTGAAGTTTTTGTAGTATAATTTGCAAGGCCTGGGGCTGAATTTAGTTTCAAAAAAACATATATTTGAAAGGTAGTATATTTGCTTCCAGAGGTTTATGAAATTCATATTTTTGATTTATTAGGCAATTGAAATACTTTCCCAACAGCTCTACAATTGAAAAACTTCTGATTTTGTTAATATTGAGCATATATAGGTAGTTTCTATAAGATAACGAATTGTTCTGGCATTTCCTTTCATTCAAATTTCCTTTTAGGTTAGGACTTCAAAATTGAGTTTCTGTGCAGTTTTGAAGGGGGAAATAAGCTGTGTTACAATATTTTTATAATTAAGATATCATATATTTTCAACACTTCCATGCCCTCAAATATAATTATAATAAAAGCTTAACATTTTAAATATCGAAGATATTTTTTTTTATGATTTTTCATACCTTTTTCATGACAATGCTTACAAGCATACTTTTTAAAATTACATCTTCCATTTTTTTCTACATATTTTCAAATCATTAAATGTATTTTTGGAATGTATGTATATAAAAGAATATGTAGATATTTATAGGCTCAAGTAGATTTTTCTTGTTTGATAGAGTTTGATCGCATTTTAGTTCAAGTTCATGCTATTTTCCGTTCACCAACCATATATAATCAATGGATATGGCCTCTATTAGAATATTACTGCGTACTTTCAGGAATAATATAAAACTTCCTTTCAAAAATTGGAGACATTTAGTTTGCGGAGGGTTTCTGACATGAGCGATATATTTTCACCACAGTATTCTTCTCTATGGTTGCCACACATTCTGTTTTTAAACTCACTCAAAGGCATCTGCAATTAACAATGATTCCAAATGCCGCAGTTTAAGATTTATTAACTAGACTTGTCGATTACTGGACTACTTGAAGTGTTCGTCAGACATATCGAGGCGACCGTCGCTTAAATAATGCTAGCTGCCTGTATCGGGGCTTGAACTCGCGATCATGCGAACGACGCGTGCCCAAATCACCTCGCTACGGTCGGTCGGTGTTCTAGGATAAAACCACGTTTTTTCAGAAATGTGCATGTTAGCATTAGACAATGTAGGAATTTAGTTTGTTTGAATCTATACAAACTATCGGAAATGAGGGAAAAGAAATCAATAAACGTTTTCAAAGCTTGATATCAAAATGTATATAAATTCTGAAAGTTATTGTTCTTGAATGATTATAGCAAATTAGATTATTGTCTTTTATTTTTTATTAAACCCTCCAAATCAACGCCAATATCTGTCTAACAACTTTACTTTAGAGAGAAACTAAATCACTTCTTCATACATTCGAGACATTTTGTTTGTTAGAAATGATCGAAAACGTTTGAGAAGAGAAATTTAAAATCATTGAGAAAAGTACTCTCTGTATGTTCGAGCAAATTTCTTCAACATTTGATGCAAACGATGTATATTAAGTATGTACGAATATACGTGCTATGATATTGTTTTAGAGAAACCAAAATTACATCAAACACTATTAAACAAGAAAAACATATTTGGGCTTACACAAACATATTCTGTTTTGGAGAGACCTAGTCAAAATCTATAATATTATTGCATTCTAAAAGTTCTGTAAAAAATCTTTATGCCATACATTTAAGAGCTTTTTCACTATCTGTCTCTTCAACGGGGTCGCCACCTATAGTATGCTAATTGAACTAATTTAAAAATAACCGCCAAATGTATGAATATAGTAGAAGTATAGAATATACAACTATTCGTTTACAAAGAAATAATAAACCCGTCAGACAATAATTTTCCAGCAATTATAAGCAAACAGCATATAAAACTATGATTGTTTATTTAATTTTGACTTTTTTTCTCAGTGTACTCCCTCCAGGTACATATAAATATATCTATCGTTTTTTGAATTGTGTTTAAGGGTTGCATATACTAAGAACATCATTCACTGCTTCCCTTATTGCTCCTTTAACCCTTCTCCGCCATCCTCTCTGTCTCTGCCTTTCAATGTACATCAATATGTGTAAAAATGTTCGCAAATCCGTTTAATATTTAACAGCTGTTTCACATCTTCCGTGATTTTTTTTCTGTTGTTGTTATTATAACTTGTTAAGATTGTGTTACTCCTTTCAGCTACTTTTCACAACAAAAGTATCCCTTTTTATTTGCCCTCATTTGGGGCAGGATTTTCTTATTTCCTTATGTATTTCCATTATGATTTTCCATACAATTTTATTGCCTTCGCTTATATTGGACTAATTTTCTTATGTATTTTGATTTTCCTATTTGCAGATTGGGTTTCATATCACAATGGGGCGCCTTGGCTGGTCGATATGCTGCTCTGTGTCCACCCGGTTGGCCGTGGGCACCACAACGTATGCCATTTCATAGTCCCACTCATGGTACGTATCGTTGATAATGTAACAAACAGCCTTTTACTCTTTTAATGTTAAGGGCATAAAGAGACGATACAAGTATTTCCGTGTTTTGTTAAAATGTTATTAGTAAAACAATTTGGACTTCAATAACAATGTAATAAACAATTAAATCGCAACAAATTTGTCCTGAAAGGAAATATAGGTAGACTAAATTGCTTTAGAAGCAACCTTTTCGATTTTTCTTTACATTCAATAAGCTTTAGAAAAATATAATGTATTGTAGTCGTTTTTGCATTAAACATGAAGGTGGCTATGCAGAAGTAAATTTTATGATAATCGGAATTCTGTTATATCCTATACATTGGTTGTAGCTTAGCATCGTCTAGTCTCAAGTCTTCGGTATTCACTATTTTTTCAATTATAGGCAACGAATGTCAATATCTGAAAGCATAAATGCACAGCATACTTTTGGAATTAAATCAATTTCTTCACCATTAATGACATTGTCTAGGATGCTAATATGGAGATTATCTACATAGAATTGATCCATACAAAGCTGTGTGGTTTCTCATCGCTCTTTTTATGCAGTCTTCGTGGGGTTCAGTACGCAAAATATCTCCAATGCTATGCTCTGTCTAAAACCATGCGGTGATTTTTGAGCAAATAGTTGAACGCATATCTTATTGCAGAGCAGAACTGTATAACAGAAACTTTGGTGCAAAAAAAGATAATAAATTTTAGAGAGCTCTTTTCGGTTAACCATTAGGTTTGCGCACTAAAAATTAATTTATTGCTGTGTGAAGCGCTTATGTTGCGCCAAAAAACATACTACTCTTTTATGCAAATGGGTATTTGTATTCGTATTTGTTTTTTATAGCCAAAACTTACTTACAACGACATTAATCGAGGATATTTATCGAAATAAAAAGCATTTGCCGCGATTTTTTAGGTGTTTTGCTTTAACTGCAAGAAATATCATCATCAGATTTTAATTCGTTAACTCCCTCCAGATAACTCCATACGATCAAACTGACAAATTGTTTGTAATGTTCGACGAAATGATCTAATTGCGCCTGAAAATATGCGGTGCCATTATACGCAACGATGCTGCCCGTGGCTGCTTATAAATAGCACGATGTAAATGGCAAGAGTTTGCACCAAAATGACATCAGACTTTAAAAAGCAATATTAAAATACTTAAATTTTCTGCACTATAGAGAGTGGAAAAAAATAGTTCGAGCAACCTAAATTCCCCCAATGTTTGAAGAAATGATTTATAATATGCCTGAAAGTACGCAGTGCTATAATGAAAATCCCTATATTACACTTCTCTACGACTAAGAGCTCTATAATTTAAAATCATTATGAGATATATATCAAAATTACAATGACTTTTAGCGAATTTAGCGAAGTTTGCTCTATTCTATTCTATTCTATTCTATTAAAAATACTAAACATACGAATATGTTTTATAGGGTTGCCATTTTTCACCAGAATAAGTTTTTTTTCAAATTTTGGGACTGCCCCCATATCACATCGCTCACAGACTTGAGTCCAACTCGTTCATATGCGACAACTAGTGAATACATTTAAGTAAACCAACAGATTTGTACCGAAATCTTGTAGTAGTTACCGAACTTATGACATTTAAGGTGGCCGTATGATCTAACAATCACGATAATAAGCCACATATTGAACTTAACAACTTGAACTTGGTCGTGATGGTTGCATCATAAGCGACTTTTTGAACTTGACATCGTATGGACACCTTAAATGTCATAAGTTCGGGAACTATTGGAAGAATACGGCTGTCCTCAGGGACCAAATTTGATAACTAGTTGTAGAAGTCATTAGTGCCAATATACAGGGTGTCCGTCGGGAAGTTATACTAGTTTGTTTGTTTATAATTTTTGATTAAATGAAAGAGAATGGATCTTATATTGATAAATGTTTTATTCAATGTCGGCAATTATGTATGGAATACAGTATCAGATAAATGTCCGCCTCTGTCAGCCTCACAAATTCGAGCCTTTTTGAGCACATTTTTTATTGCATTCTCACACATTTCACGCTGTATTTCATTAATTTCATCACAAATATTTTGTTTGAGTTGTTCAAGTGTTTCTGGTTTGTTTGCACAAACCTTACTTTTCAGATATCCCTACAAAAAAAGTCCGGAACAGTCAAATCAGACGACCGTGGAGGCCAATCAACATCGCCATTTCTTGAAATATCTTGTTGTGGAAAGAGATCTCGCAGTAATTCCATTGTAATCCTGGCTGTATGCGATGTGGCACCGTCTTGTTGATACCACATGTTAATCAAGCCCAAAGCAATCAGTTGTGGCGTTCAAAAGTTTTCAAACATATCACGATATCGCTTCCCATCAACAGTTACCGTTAAGCCCATTTCAGTTTCCAAGGATTCCTCCTGACCAAATTGCACAGCAGACTGTCACTTTTAATGGATGTAAAGGTGACTGATGAATAATTTGAGGGTTTTCCATGGCCAAAAACCGACTATTCTGTTTATTCACATATCAAATGAAAATGTGCCTCGTCACTCATTATGATTTGTTCATGAAAATCGGGGTTATCGTGGGCGAGCTGTAACATCCTATTGGCATATGAACGGCGGCGTAAATGGTCTTGTGGAAGAAGCTCTTGTGTCAACTGAATCTTAAATGGAAACAAATGCAAATCCTTGTGCAAAATTGTGGCCAAAGTTGTTCTTTGAAGAGCAAGCTTCTGAGCACGGCGTCGAATTGAAGCTAATGGATTGTTTTGAACACTTTTCTTGAGCAGCAGTAACTTTTTCAGCTGATGTTGTAGTACATTGTGGTCCATGCTTGGCCTTATCAGCTACAGACCCTGTTTCTTGCAAATCATTCACTATACAGTAAATAATGCGTCTTGTTGGCACGTTGTGTCTCCCGAAAATTTCACGTAACTTTCTCATCGTCACAGTTATCGATGATTGATTATGATAAAATGTTTTAACAATTAAAACATGTTGGTTTATCGAACATTTTCCCATAATAAATTTGCCACGTCTCTACTTCACGACTGCCAAATATGAACTGTGAAGGCTAAAGTGTACCAAAATGGCGGCAAAACAAAGGAGTAAACCTTCTCGGCGGACACCCTGTATAATTCTCAAAACAATGGTAGACATATCATAATCCACATGTGTTCGCTATGGCTGTGTATGAAAACTTTAAAGGAATTAGTTCAGGAACTGTAAGCGAGTTTGTCCTAACTCTAAGATGTATGCCCGAGACTCTGTATTAGTTCTGCAACTATAAACGAATTTAACCTAACTGTAAGCTATATGCCCGAAAGAGACTTTAATCTTTCTTTAATTTCAATATTGTTTAATTTGTTGCAACTCCATTTAACCTCTGTGCACAGTAGCAATTAACCTTTTCCGTTGTATAAATTTTGCTTAATCATTATTTTTTTTGTCTTGACGATTAAAGCAATTTTCACATGTTATCTTCAATTAGTCACCTGGAAAATTCAATTGTTTTCCCCCTATAAGGTTTCTCTTAAGTGTTAAAAGAATTTCATTATTTTCAAAGTAACACAAAGAAGAAAAAAGCTGAATTTCTTAAGAATTTTATTTCCGTTAGCAAAACAAAAGAAATTCTTTAAATTCTTGGCAATGCAAGCAGAAATGCCATTCATACCAGAAACCCCACCTTGTATTTCGCTTAACCCACTCAAATACCAAGTGCTAATCTGCAAAACAACATACATATGTATGTTTGTCTGTCTATCTGTCTGTACATGTAACGTTCACATTCCTAAAGTTGGAAAATTAGCAAATTGACCATCTTATATCGAAAGCCCCAATACATAAGTATGCTATGCGATAGCAAGCAAACAAATGAATGTAGTTTTCAATTAAAATGGCTAAAACAATTTGCTCAAATAGTTTCATTAAAGGTATTAAATTTCAAAAACGGTTTAAACGCCACAGTACGCTGGCATTCCTTTGCAAATGGATCCAAACACCCACCGTACAGTTTTCCCTCCTGCACCCATCCTTTGTGGAAACGAACTTTGAATCTACATAGAAAGTAATCGCGTATGTGTGTAAGTGGGTGGGAGAGTTGGTTGCATGCTCTAGTAGCTCTACTGGAGGGATGTGTGTGAGCTTAAGCCTATTTAATTGGCCTCTTGCATTAAGTCGCTAACTAAATTGCAATTGAATTTGATCATGTAAATTGGCCTTAAGCAACACATTTCTACAAGTGTTGAGTTCATGTGTGTGTGCGTGTGTGTGTGAAACAGTGTGTAGGTATTGCAACTGTAGCTACAATGTACAGGTACTTACAATGTAATGCACTTGTGCATGTGTGCATTCGTATTTGTCGATATGTTATGATACACGTAAATGCCAGCGGAATGTGCTGAATTAAGTTATTTGTCATTTTAGTCTTAGAGAAGAATTTTATTGTTAACAACACATGTTCACTTGATTAACATAGGTCAGAGGATTAAAGTTCGCCGATATTTGTTAATTTGTGCGTGATATTGTCGCCGGATTGTCTATGGAATATAGCAAGATGAACTTTCACATTTGTACTTAATGTCAAGGTATAAAAACGAGGATGGAATAATTTGTAGTCGAACAAATATCTAAGTTTGTTTTTTACACTCAAAGCTTAGGCGACAAATTGTTTTTAAGTTAAAACCGGTTCAGATATTTGAGTCGGATGAACGGCTTATATACCTATATATGTATATCTTCACCAGACATACAGGGTGGCGCAATAGAACGTGTATATTTAAAAAATAGATTAAAAAATAAATACCAAAGGTATGGTTAAAATAAATCTAAGGCATTGTAGAGTAATAAATGGAGTTTATTTTTTAAAAATAATATCATCTAAATGGTGACCCTTTCTACGACAGCACTCCTCTAACCGCAAACGAAAATTATTGAAAACTTTCTTCAGTAATACTGGTGTAATGGCTGCCATTTCACCACGGATATTCTCCTTGTGCTGAACGATGTTTCTTGGATTATTACTGTAGACTTTGTGTTTGAGGTATCCCCACAAAAAAAAAGTCAAGAGGCGTCAAGTCTGGACTACGTGGGGGCCATGGGATATCACCTTCACCACCGCCATGGAGTCATTCGACGTGTGACAAGTAGCTCCGTCTTGTTGGAACCAAGTTCAGAAATTCACTATTCTTGAACTTTCAATTTCTGGAGCCAAAAATCCGTCAAACATCTCAACATAGCGTTCCGTATTAACCGTGACGTTTTGGCCCCGCGCATTTTCGAAGAAAAAAGGACCAATTATTCCTCTGCCAGAGATTGCTGCCCATACTGTCACTTTAGGACTATGCAATGGTTTCTGGTGTTTGATTTTGGGATTTTCACTGTTCCAGTAACGACAATTTTGACGGTTTACGAACCCACTCATAAGGAAACGAGCCTCGTCAGAGAAAAGGATATTGTCAAAATTGGAAAATCGATTAAGCATTTCATTAGCAAATGCGAGCCTTGCTATGAAGTCAGACTGTTTCAATTCTTGTGTTAATTGCAGCTTATATGGATGCAGTTTAAGATCCAATGTTAAAATTCGTTGCAAACTTCGTCGCGATAATTGTAAGACAGACGATCTCTTGCGAGTCGACATTTGTGGATTTCCTCGTACTGACTGTATAACTCTCTCAACATTGTCTTCGATCCTAGACGTTCTTGGGCGACCATTTGCTTGTAGTTTAAATGTTAAACCGGTCTCTTCAAAACGCTTTACCCATATTTTAATTAAATCAGCACTCGGAGCTTCACTAATTCGCCGTAGTCCGTATTCAGCACAATATAGTCGCCTAGTAGCAATATATGAACGAGAGTTCTCGTAAAATGCGCGCACGCAAAATGCGCGACGCTTCCCGTCGAAGTTATTCATAGCGACTAAAACTCCACGAGCCCGCCAACCCAACGATGTAGGCGCCCCCCGCCCGCGCCTTTTCTACCCCGAAAAAAAAGATGATGCAATATGCACGTTCTATTGCGCCACCCTGTACTTTAGCGCAAAAGTGTGCGTAGAGCCGGAATAGGCGTAGTGAACCGCTAAAATGTTGTCCACAAATACTACGAACTAAAGCCATGAAGGAGAATACTGTACAAACCCAATTCGACTAATAGGCTCAAACAGATTTTTCTTGTTTGATAGAATTTAGTATCATTTTGGTTCAAATCCCTGCTATTATAGTTTATTAGCTATATATTTTTTTCTTCGGATTTTTAAATGTAAACTTCAATATTATTAATTTTGCCAACTGGTCTCTATTAAAGCTTATAAGGCGCAGAGACATTATAAACACTGTCAATGATAATTGTATGAAGAAAAAAAAGTTTAAATTAATTGATTAATGATTTCGTTCCATTTAGTCGAGGAGGAGAATCTTCCACGAATTATTTGGAATTATTTTTTCCCCTGAAGTTCGACTAAAGTATGTCATTAAAAACGAGAGTTGTTTCCATTCTAAAACATTCATGTGTCAAAATTTTGCTGGCGATTTCTATTACAATTCGTTAAGCTGGAAGAAAATGGTTTAATCTTCTCCTCTGTAATCATAATTAAACAGAACATTTAAACATTTAGTAAAGGGGGAAATTTTAAGTACCATTACGTATTATTTATACCCAATAATTCGAACACGATATTTGACTGAAACCAAATTTTCCAAAACTTTGATATATGTACAAATTTTGCTGACGATTTACACAATTATTCTCTAAGCCAAAAGAAAATTATTTAATTTACATTTCTCTTACCATATTTATAAAGAAATGTCATCATTTCGGTACACTTCAAACCAGACAATAGTTTCCACCTGCTGCTACGCAATATTATAGTTACTATAGGCTCTAAAAGACTATGGAAAAAGGAGCATGGAATTTCTGAAAACTTTTTTATGTAAAATTTATGATTCCTCTCGAGCAGGGAATCTTAAATTATGCTTTTCCAAATATCTCAAAATTAACGTAATGTATTTGCATTGAAAACAATAATAGTTTTCTTTCTAAAACTTTCATATGACAGAATTTTACTGGCGATTTGTATCGCTATTCGTTAAGCGGATGTTCGTTTAAAAGTTTTGTAGCTTTTAGTGAAGAGTCAAGTGGTTCTTCTAATTTCTGAGACTTGCAGACATTTTGTTTTTGTGTTTTTGTTTCGTTTTTACTGCTGCCGTTTTTCCACTTAGTAGGGGTTAAGAAGGATTTCGAGTTAAACGCCATTTTTAAAATAGAAAGCAAACGCTTTAGTTATTTTTGGTCTTGTTTTCCATTAGATGACACACATTGGGTTATAGCAATTTGGTTTAAGATATTCTGGGAGAGTATACAGAGCATCCTCTCACAGGACATGCGCTATTTCTTGTCCGTTTTATATACGATACATACTCGTATAATACATTTCTTCTTTATAGTAATTTTCTCTTTTGCATTGGCTCTCTTTGCAGATAGTTCCTCCACCAACACCACGGAGAACCCCTCCTCGCCACCTTCACCCCAGCTTAACGGCTCTCTAGCCAACAGCACTGGCAGCGGCAGCAATAACAACAACAATAACAACTCTAACAATGGCACAAAATCACCCTCTCCCCATTTGGCCCACTCGCAACACAATTATCATCATCACTTGACGTCGCAACCCCATCAGCCAACAACACCCACCAGCTCCAGCGCAGGTCTCAATCATCATTCATCCCACTCCAATTCAAGCTACTTGCTGCCAACCAGTTCCAATGAATCCGACGATGAGGGAGAGGAAATCATCGAGGAGGAGGACGGTGATGGTCCCTCCGACGGCTCCTCGCCTCAAGGTGACTCGAATCAAACAAAACGCAAGAAAAAAACCAGAACTGTATTCTCGAGGGCTCAGGTATTCCAGTTGGAATCGACGTTCGATTTGAAACGTTACTTGAGTTCCTCCGAGAGAGCCGGTTTGGCTGCCTCGCTGCGTTTAACAGAGACCCAGGTGAAAATTTGGTTTCAAAATCGTCGCAATAAATGGAAACGTCAGCTGGCCGCGGAACTAGAAGCTGCGAATATGGCAAATATGGCCCATGCCGCCCAGCGTTTGGTGCGAGTACCGGTATTGTATCATGATGGCACCACCTCAGGATTTGTGCCACCGCCGCCACCCCATCATCCGCATGCCATGCAGTACTATGCCGCCGCTGCGGCTCGCAACACCAGCCCTCCGCGTCCACCACTGTCCTCGCTAGTATAGGGGGTGGGGTGTTTAACTGCGGCCGCCGTGGCGGCTGCAGCCGCAAATGCTCCCTCGACATCTACAAACCCTCACAGCGGTGGTAGACCAACAACACCGCCGACCTCTCCCACGTCCGCATTACACAACGCTCACCATTCACATGGTCATTCTCATCCTCACGCCAGTGCTCATCATCATTTGCAACATTTAATGCGTGCCACAACTTCACCCTTTAGCCATAACATAAGCGGGGGCCCAACGCATCATGCCACAAATTCGTTAACACCTCCCTCACCTCAACATAGCCCCAGTGGGTTCGAGGCTGACGATACAGCCATAGATGTGGAAAACGAGGATGAGGATTTGCAGCAGCAGCAGCAGCAGCATCACAACGTAGAGGAAGTGACTGGAAAGTTTTCGCAAACAACAAATGGTCACTCAGCTGGTCCGTCACAAATCTCAACAACAGAGTTGCCAGGCAGCAAAGTTCCGGCTATGGAAAGACTGTTAAATGGTCTGCAAAAGTCCAGCAATGGCTTCGATGACAAATCGAATGGAAATGGAAATTTTCCACATAATATGAGTGAGCAAATCAAGAATCAGAAAATATATTGAGAAATTCAACAAAAGAAAAGAATTGTAAAAACTGTAAAAACCCTTAATTAATGTTAAAGCAAAAGATCTAAAAAGTAATGAGAAAACTAAATTGAATTAGAGACCAAAACATACGACATGTATTTTGATCCTAAGATTTAGAGTTCCCCGAAATCATTTGGAAATAGCGAATAGAAACTTTATTATTAAAATAAGATTTTTTGCAAATAAAACTGGTTTCATAAAAACGAATATTTATATATTACATAAAAAATATAAACAAATAAATAAACTCTATATTAAAACCAAAAACAATAAATTCAAAAAAAATCGCATTTGTAACATATCCTAAATTTAAATCCCCCAGAGTATCTAAATAAAAAAAAATAAATAAAAACCACATTTAAAATGAACAAAAAATATTTATAAAAAAAATTATATTATACATATTCACATATATATACATATATATAATAACTATTTATTGTTCCTATTTTTCCTCCCACTGTAAATACATTTCTATCTCAGCTATTTGTAAATGTCTCCATTGCTCAAAATTTAGTATAAAGTAAAATCAAATATTACAATAACAAATTGCTTGTAAAATACTAAAACAACACGATATTAATTTAAGTTATTTATGATTAGTTACGTTCTTAATCTTATTCGTTTAGAAATAGTTCCTTTTTTACTTATAATTTCTTGTACTTCATTAGTTAAATTATTATGTATGAATGAGCGAATGTAATGAAACACTGTTAATATTATAATGATTACTTGAATTATGAATTAATAAGAAAATTACTAAAATAAAAAAAACAATATGTATAAAACAAAATAATTGCTTACACAAAAATATTACGGTGTTGTTATTTCTAAATAGATTTGCACAATAATCCTTTTAGCAATTCGTCAAAGAGGGGGCAAGTCAATAATACGATAGGTTAGTAAATAGGACTGGTCGTGTAACATCACTTTATTTTCTAAAAAGTAGCAGCTTTCAGTTACTCACTATCGAACTCGTTAGTGCGGACGAAACATGAATCCATTTCCACCCAGTCGACATGACAGAACAGTTAAAACAATGCACTTCACAGGGGGCAAACCAGTAAAATTTATTCTTCTATCAAAGCAAGCGAGCAGTGGCGATCACTACACAGCCTCATTAAATTGTATCAACTAGGGCGAAAACCGATACGACGCTTATTTTTCGCTGCCCGTAAAAGATGCGATGAGAAAATCTTTCCAAAAAGTGTTGTTAAATGGTATAAAACAGAGAAATGGAGCTTTTCTCTAATCTGGAAAATCTGGCCTCCTTGATTAATTTAGGAGATTCAACAAGATTAATGCAGAATCTATACCTGAAGCATATAAAAAGAAAAGCGCAGCTCCGCCAAAAATGACTACCAAATACATAAAAGGTACATTAAAGGGCTTACCCGGCATAGTTAAAATGATCCGCTTTAGAACATACGGTTCGGGACCGCCTTAAACTAGCCGACTTAACAAAGAAGACACACAAAAGTTTGGGAAAAATGTTCTATTTTTCAACATAATCTTCTTTAAGCTTCACTTTTTCCAGTGACATTCAATAGCTTCTATACCCTGATTATAATAAGAACTGGCAAGCTTCTTAAAATAGCCATCATCCGCAGGCTCCACCTCTTCATTGTTCGCAAATCTTTTGCCACAGAGCCATATTCTCAAGTTTGAAAATAGAAAACAGTCCGAGGGAGCTAAATATGGCGAATAAGGTGCGTGATGAAACTCCTCGAACTTTAATTCATTAAATTTGGCCATCACAACAGTGGAAGTGTAAACTGTACCATTGCCTTGATGAAACAACACTTTATTTTTCCATAAAGGCCACCTTTTACCATAATTTCATTACCTAAACGCTGCAATAAATTAACATAATATAAGCCGTTGTTGGTTTTTCCTTTCTGGAGATGATCAATAAAAATAATCGTATATGCATCCCAAAACATTCTTATCTTCAAAATTTCGGTCAATATACGATGTATCGCACTTTTTGAACTGCCTATTATTTAAGGTAGCTCACGCACCTTCAGCCGTTGATCATTCAATACCATTTTGTGGATTTTCTTAACCATGTCCGGCGTGGACATCTCAGTTGGTCGACCACTACGGTATTCGTCTTAGCAGCACGTACGGCCTCGTTTAAACTCTGCTACGCAATATTTTACAGTCATAAACGAAGGAGCAGACACCTCCTGAGTAGAATCAAGCTGGGCTTTAATATTGGTGGGACTGAGACGTTTCAAATGGAAATATTGAATTACATAAAGACAACCAATTTTTTCGTATGTTTATAAATTCACTGACTTCGTTTACTTTTGATGGCTCAAAAAAGAATAGTAAACAACGTGGCGCGTTGAAACTTAAAACATACGTTTTATAAGTTTGCCACTTTTCACCGTATAAGTTTTCTTCAAATTACTGGCACCGTCTGCACGTCAGGTCGGCTACTTTTGGGACCACCTTCTTCATATCAATCACATAAAAAGTCATAAAGGCACTACTATATTCAGTACATTGTTGTGTAATTTCCAATTTGCAAAGTACAGTCCATATATTGGGTTGATTTCTAATCTTGTAAGTTGACTGATTTTGATGAAAACTGATTGTGGGATATTCGTAATTGTACCGCGACTTAGAAACATGAATCATTAACTGATGTAAATAAAGGACACGAGTTGAGAGCAAATTGTCACAAACCTCAATATGTAATGAAATAGTCGTTTATCAAAATGGCAAATTATATATACTTTTAAGTGCTTTATTCTGCACATGCTGCAAGGACCTTAATATAGACGTATTTCTGAACCCTTAAATTACCAGCAAATACTTCAAATGATTAACATATTATCCTTGGCATTTGGACATTTGATGTTAAATTGCCTCCAACAATGCCTTTATGGAGTTGAGGCCACTTGTCATACGACTGTACAACAAAAAGAAGATTATAAAGGGTGTCCCAACAAGAACGCAAGATTTAAATTTGGCGCCATTCGAAGTGCCATTGTTTGGCATTTGAACAATTGTTATTGTTTGCTAGCAGAAGGTACGAGGTTAGTAAAAATGGGGCGCTACATGTATGAACAACGCATTCTCATTGTGAAATTGTTTTATCAAAATGGTGAAAGTTTTGAGGCTACAGTTCGCAAATTGCGACCAATTTGGGGTCACAATAATACTCCAAAAGAGTCAACTGTAAAGAGATTAATGGATAAATTTGCCAAAACTGGGTTTGTCAGCGATGTAAAGACAACAACGCGTCTTCGACCAAGTCGATCGACCGAAAATGTGGCAGCTGTACGTGATAATGTCGCCCAAACTCTATCCACCTCAATTCGACACCGAGCTCAGCAAATTGATCTCTCCAAATCCACTATGCAGCGAATTTTGACAAAAAATCTGCATCTTTATGCATACAAAGTTCAATTGACTCAGGAACTGAAGCCAGCTGACCATGGACATCGAAGGGAGTTCGTTAATTGGGTACTGAAGAGACAACATGAAATTACTGATTTTGCCGATAAAATCATCTTGAGTGACGAGGCCCATTTCCATCTCGATGACTTCGTCAATAGGCAGAATTGTCACATTTGGGGTGAGGGAAATCCTCGAGTGATTCACGAGAAGCAAATGCATCCTCAACGTCTCACTGTGTGGTGTGGATTTTGGGCTGGAGGAATCATTAGACTGAAAATGAGGCATCTCAAGCGCAAACAGTCAATGGTGTTCGGTATCGTGAAATGATAACCAATTTTTTCGTGCCTAGAATTGAAGAAATGAATGTGGAGGGCATGTGGTTTCAACAAGACGGCGCCACATATCATACAGCCAGAGAAACAATTCAATTGCTGTATCAGTCATTTAAATCTTGCGTTCTTGTTGGGACAAAGAATGAAACAAAACTTCAAATCTGGACCGCAATAATGCCATGGCAACAATTCTTTAATGTTCGCATGCAGTTTGTATAATAATAACAAGCAGTATTCTACCGGGTTATCTATTTTTGATTTCAAAAGTAAGGTTTTATAAAACACACATAACGCCATGATTTCGATGAAAGTTTTATTTCATTATAATACATGGATCTTGCCATTATGTCATCTAAATGACCGCTTCTAGATTGGTCGAAGCAGTGCATCCTTTTGAGGTAGTTTTTGATTACGTTTTTGCACATTTTGGGGGGTATCTCGGCGATAACTTGCTGAATGTTGGCTTTCAAATGCTCCAACATTTAAGGGTTATCCGTGTAATCACGATCTTTGACGTAGCTCACAAAAAATAAGTCTAACGGCGTCAAATCGCATGATATTGGTGGCCACCAATTGACTTCAACAAAATGTGAAATTACATTTTGTGAAAGCTTCTTATGCAATAAAGCCAAAGTCGGTCGTGTTGTGTAGCTCGTTGTACCGTCCTGTTGAAGCCACATGTCGTCCAGTTTATAATCTTCAATTGCAGTACAAAAAAAAGTCGGTTCTCAAACGACCATAACGCTCTGAATTGAAATTCGGATTATCCGCCACACTTTCACTAACAAAAGCAATGTTTTCGACAGTGCGTACCTTGTGATGATCCATCACACATCTGATCACATCTGTAACGATTCCAGTCTTTTCAAATTTCTTAATAATCTTGCCAATTCCTCGCACAGTAGTTTGATTATGATAACCATAATCACGTCGTAACGGACGAAATTTGCCCACATTTGAATCAAAACTTTTGTAGTAAGTTTTAACTATTTGTATGCGTGCTTCGACTGTTAAACGATCCATATTCGTAAATGGCAAACCTTTCAGTAAATAAATAAAGCTTTGGATGACGTGTATTTAACTGCCTACGCACGTCTTGCCACACCGGCGGTTGTGAGACCACTAAATGGGTAGCCTTGTATAATATTATGTTCATCACATCAAATATAGGCCTTGGCTCTGCACTGAGTAATAGTTAATATCTACAAATTGAAAATTATGGGCCACCCTATACGCACATTTGCGCCTATTGCATGATTTTTCCACAATTATTCCAAGAATTTCCCACATTGCATCGTGCAATTCAGGACGTCAGCACAATTATGCACAATAACTGACAACAAATTAATGTTTTAAATAAAACAGAAAAAAAAACGCATAAATAAAAATGGAAATGAGAGAATAATCCGCAAATTGTAGGTACTGTTGGGTACTTAAACCACACAATTGTTAACAATTGTTGTGTTGCAGCAACATTTTATGTTTACTTGCGTTGGCAATTAATCGTAAATGTGTTTCCTTTTATTCTGCCCCATTGTTTAGCATTTTATGTTGCAAAATGAGACAACAAACACTATAAACGTTGCACAATTAGACGATATATACACATAAAAAGTTCTAGAAAGACGTGATGAGATATAATCATACAGTGAAGTTAAAAAAAAAAAACAGGATACGTCAAGGACAAAAGATTGGCGAAAGTCAGAACATCGATAAAGAAACATCATTGTCAAGGATGAGATACAGATTAATCGCAAAGTGTTACTAAAAATAGTATTAAATACTACAATAGTATCAAGAGTTACTATCTTTTTGATAATGTACAGAGGGGCCCGTAATAACATTCGTTATTAAATATAAATTAAGTTTGTTACATTCGAGATATGACAAATCACTGATACGAAAGTTATTTTTTTGCCAATTGACATTACCAAAAGACGGCCATTTATGTTATATCTTAGGCTTTTTGGATATTCAAATGTAGTTCAAAGATTTTTTTTTTGATTATTCCGAAATAAAATCAGAATTCAAACTTCTTTCGATTTGTTTGTTTGAGGTGTTCGTCATAAAACATAAAAAATTCTATGACGAGTGGAGCACGAAGGGACAGAATTATTTATTTGTTATAAAATATTATTCGCTATAAAAGGAATTCGCGATATTCCCTAGAATACATTAAACACTTTGGAATAGCACTTTCAAATTTATATAGCTCATACAGCTCATTATTCATGCGACACCGATACTCTCCGTTAACGATGATGGGCCCATATATTTTTCGAAGTATTTTCCTCTCGAAAACTGTCAGTACTGATTCATCCGCTTGCGTCATAACCCAGGATTCTGCACCACATAAGAAGACAGGTAGAACCAATGTCTGATACAATCGGCGATTGCGTTGGCTGGGTTGTGCGAAGGGACTCAAATGATCCGGCAAGGAAAATTTTCGACAAAGAACTTGATGGTCAGCGCAGAAGAGGGCGACCAAAGCTCCGTTGGAAGGACCAGAAGGACCAGGTATTGGAGGAAAAATGCAGAAGATTGAAGCGCTTGGAATTATTTTCTACGGACGGCGTATAATAGATAAGTATGTCTATTCCAGTCGCCACCTAAGAAAACGAAGACTTTCAAATTTAATCCGTATATTTAATGCTCCTATTTCTTTATACCTTCAAGCGAAGGAAGGCACTACATCAAAAAGAGTACCGAGTACTGATCGTTTAAAACCCCATTTTACAAGGGGAATTGTCAAAATTATTTTTATTGCTAAGTTAGCATAACAGTCTTCTATACTGAGCGCGATCTATCATTTAGTTTATTTGCAGTTCTCGATTGAATAAAACCATCAAACAAACATTTTTTCTTAATTTTTTCCATTGCAAATGGAATTTTATGTGCCGAATCGCTGCATATGTTTCAGAAGGCATATAATGGAATGAATTTATCAAATACAAAAACAAAGCACTTGAGTGCTACATAACGTTCAAAAGCAGATATGTGGTGAAAGATTTGCCTAGCTCTAATGTGCCATCAACATTTTCAACTGATAATAATGAAGATGTACCAGCAACATCGATTCAGTCATAAAGGGATCGGAAGATGGACTTGTCATCTAGTCTGAAAGCTTTAACGCATCAACGTTTTCAACAGATAATAATGAAGATGTATCAACAACATCGATTCAGTCATAAAGGGATCGGAAGATGGACTTGTCACCTAGTGTGAACGATTCATCCTTGTGGGCGTTTACTGAATTGATTTCAACCAAATACTTAGAACATTTTCAGTTTGTATCTCGCTAATTTAGTGTGTATTTTTCTGTACACTATCACAAAAAAAAAGACTTCAATTGAAATATATCATTATAATAATATCGATAAAGTGAGGAAAAATGGTGAATGAAAATTGTCATTTAAGTTTAAGAGAGATAGCCGCTGAAATTTCTGTGTCCTATAAATTAAATTGCCGCATGACTACTTTCACAAGATCTGAACTTTCTCCAAACGCTGAATAGCGTAAAAGTAACTACTGAAGATATAGAAGATTCCGACCTCAAGTTTATGAAACGCATTACAACTGGCGAGACATAAGTTTACGAGTTTCACATACAAATCGGTTAATAAGGTTTGGAACGGTGCCTTCTAACTAAGCTGAAATCGCAAAACCTGGTCAAAGCCAATCGGAAGTTAAAGTTTTCTTTGATTATTGCAATTTTGTGCACTCAGAATTCTAGCCGGCAGATCAAATGGCAAATAGAGGACATTATCTGGTTACTATGCGATGTTTGAGAGAGCAAATTGGGCCAAAGATGCCAAATTTGTGAAAAGAAAACGCATAGACTTTACACAATCATTATGAAAGAATTTGTGGATTTCTGAATAAACAACATCATCGAACAATTGCCGTATACACTTGTCAAGGCTCCGGTTGACTTTTTCTCTTTCGAAAGCTAAATTTGTCAATTCAAGGCAACCGTTTTCAACCAAAAGAAGACTTTTTCTCTTTCCGAAACTCAATTTATCACTTCGAGGCAAGTTTTTATTCTATAAAAACCCTAAAAAATAATTTAGCTTGAGAATTGAATACATTTTCGGAAAATGCTTTTGAGAGATGTTTTGATGATTCGATTATTCGTTAACATTACTGAGTTAATTCGGGGCGGACCTACCAGTGAATTCGATACAATAAATTTGAATAAGTGATAAAGATTTTATGTTTCATTGACCAATTCCAGGTCTTTTTTTACAGAATGTATGCAATTTAACGTGTTCCCTGTAACTCCTCCTTCTTAGACTGCAAAAGATGTTCGTCCTTTGTATTGCTGCTCGATAGAATCTGAAAAACTCACTGATTAACCATATTCCTTCTGGTGCCTTCCATACGAATGACCGATCTCAATTGTATATCCTTAGGTTCATATTCGATAATTCTTTGACATTACTGAATTAATTTGGAGCGGACCTACCAGTGAATTCGATCCAATAAATTTGAATAAGTGATAAAGATTTTGTGTTTCATTGACCAATTCCAGGTCCTTTTTTACAGAATGTATGCAATTTAATGTGTTCACTGTAACTCCTCCTTCTTAGACTGCAAAAAATGTTTGTTCTTTGTATTGCTGCTCGACAGAATCTGAAAAATTGACTGATTAACCATATTCCTCCTGATACCTCTCATACGAATGACCGATTTCAATCGTATATCTTTAAGTTCATATCTTTTATTCTATTGCACTAAATTAGGCACATTTAGGCACCGTGAACATTTGCCAAAGTAGGGGCACAGAATGCAAACGAAACGAGTTAGCACTCATTATGGTGCCTCCCATACAGATTGCCTGCTTTTCCGATTTCAGATTGTCTTTCTTTCCTTTGCAATTTTTTTTTGTTTATTATATTGATTTATAATTTTCTGTTAAAATTGGAAAACGTCCACCAAGTAGCCACGTTCGCATAAAGCATAAAGCTATGGTTTCACGGAAACTCTTATTTCATTATAATGCTATGAACTTGCCATTATGTACGAAATACAGTGCCATCTAAATGACCGCCCCTGGATTGGTTGCAGTGGGTCCTTTGGAAGTAGTTTTCGACCACTTTTTCGTTTATTTCGGGCAGCACATTTGGGGGATTATCCGCGTAAACCGGTCTTTGACGCAGCCTCACACGGAATCTCTAACGGCATCAAATCGCATGAATTTAGTGGAAAATTGGCGTCTCCAAAACGTGTAATTATACTTTCTGAAAACTTCTCATGCAATAAAGCTAATCTCGATCGTGTTGAATCACGTGTGAATCAGCACTTTGTAGTAAGTTTTAACTATTTTTACGCGTTCCTCGGTTGTTAATCCATATTTGTAAACGACAAACCTTTCGCTAAATAAATAAGACTTCAGATGACCGGTATTTAACAGCTGACAACCTTGCCAGACCGGTGGTACTGAAACCGATAATTGGATAATCCTGTACATTAATTCAGAGTATATTTTGACAAGATCATAGCAATTTCCAAAGCACGTACTGACAGCTTCACACCTTTATGCCAACATAAAGCGGCATTGGGTGAAGGAATGTGTGAGTTAGTTCACCAGACAGAAGTTTTTATACTGGTTTATTTCCTATCACATTTACGAAGTACTAAAATTTTACTCAAATATCAATCTGTTTTCGCTCATGATAATGTACATCCAAAGGAACATGTGTCTATACCTATAAGGTTAAAAACATCAGCTAAAAAGTACTGAATGGGCATCACAAAAAGCTCTACTACTAAATGTCGATATCGATTTTCACTAATTCCTGTTCTATATTTCTGATTCTTTTGAATATTTTTTTGCTAAATATATGCAATAGTTATGAATAGGCGACACAAAAAAACTGTTATCTTCCTATGATACACCTTTGTGAAATTCGCAAAGTAATTACATGTGCTTTTTTCACTTCTTTGTAAGCAATTTTGTACTCTTTGGTTTATATTTAACCATTAAACGTTAGAGCGATTTTCAAATGTACATAGCGTTTCTAAATCAATTTAATAACCGATAACTTTGGACTAGTAGCTTCTGTGAGGAATGCCATTTAAAATTCAAAAAATTCAATTTAAAATAAGCCCTAAATATAAAAATTACTTTAAATGTGAACTCAGTTTTACACCTAACTGTACATATTTGAAAATTCATCTAAGTGCAGCAATAAAAAGGCTTTGTTTTAGAAAACATGAATAGTTTTATGTTTTAGTTAAATGTTATATAGGGCACAACGATTTCCGTTGTGTCCAAAATTATCTACGCCGGTTATCTTGAAAGTGGTACAACTCACACTTTTGCACTTTTGAGATATTTAAGAGAATCACCTCAAGCGTAAAACAGATCCGAGGACATGAGTAAGCAGAATCATCTTTGAACACGTCCATATATTTAACAATTTTGTTGTTGTTAACAAAAAAGTTAAATTAAGTATTCAAAATAAAATTTTGAATAGAGATACGAATGAATGCCGATTGGCTAAATAGCTTGCTTAAAATTATACTAAGATGAGACCAAGACCAATACTTTCTTGTCGTGATTGACTGTGGTTTGCCATCGAATGAATGGAAAATACAATCGCAATCTCCTGCTACATATTTCAAGTTCACCTCGATCGATACTCCAAGCTTGCGACTTATATTTAGTCTTCTTATTCAAGCTGTTGACATTTGAAAAAAAGTTGTGTGGAAAACTTGTGATTCATTTTTATGAATTACTTCAATGTATCAACCACAAAGTTCACATACTGTAGGACACTGGACAAGGTCTAAAGGATGGTTAGTATCTGCATCACTGGTGCGCTCCGCACCACTCCATCTGATGCACTAAATGTAATTTTGCATTTACTACCCCAGGACATAATTAATATGCAGACTGCCGCAGCTACGGCAGCAAGACTAAGAGGGCCGTTACAGTGGTTACGGTCAAGGTGTGATCCTTAACATGGTGCCTGACATAACAGGCACCATAGACTATATTCTGGCTGAACCACTTTTCGACAAGGAGTACCATATATATGTACTTATACCAGATAGAGACACATGGAAATGTAGAACTCCTGGTACAAGACTGTATGGTGACTTCTACATAGACGATGTAAAATTAAATAATTAGGTAAGTTTCGGGATCTACTCCAAAGGGCTAAGTATAGCAAGAAGACTACCTGAATTTTGTAGTGTTTATCAGGCCGAAATTTTGGCCATTAAGGAAGTGGCAGAATGGCTGAGATATAACGTCCTTACCACTGTGGGGATTAAAATACTCTGTGACAGTCAAGGTGTCATTAAATCCCTGAGCTCTTATTTCTTTAAGGACCTAGGAGATCTGGACGATATAGATATTGTCCGGCTTAAGAGCTTCTTGAGGGGGTCAGGGTGGTTCAAAGGGTGAAACTAGGGGCATCCATATCTCCTGTTTCCGTGGTATCACAATCGACTATGCAGTCTAGACGAGACTGCCTATTCAGGCTGCCACGTTGACCTAACCTAATCTATCAACCGACGGGCGATACAGAAGAATTTGTAGAAATTCGTACATCTAATTATAAAATGGGGAATAAAGAAAGCAATCATGGGAAGATTTCACACAAAATGTCTGATTCATATCCTACACCATAGACGCCCAATGTTAAGATATATTTTTGAATTCGTGTTTTTATGACATGAACAAGAAAACAAGGCTTCTTGGAGCCAAATGGCAGAAGCTGAAATCAGGAAATCAGAAATATGACTTCTTTGGAACGTGTTAAATATTCAAATTATCAAATTCGAAATAAAGCAAAAAAGAAGGAACAGATTCCTTCTCAATAACGGATGTTATGAAAATTGTTTTTTGTGTGCAAACCATTGACAGGAGGCAACAATAGCTGTGCCGTCATCTAGACTCAAGTATCGCAGTGGTAAAAAGTAGGCTGTATTGTCCAAAATTTGGATTGTTGGTTTGGATGTTTGAGACAAAAAGAAGCACCCCGTTGATCAAACAGTTAAAGCCAGAATCGAGCAAATTGGCAGAAAAGACTTCTTCTAGCAGCGCTAAATAAATTGCAGAGGAATTCAACACCAGCTTTTACTTTTGTTTAAAATGTTCAATTACGCGTAGGAAGAAGCGTGTATTTATTGTTAATGAAATTTCACCAGCCTTTTATTTTTTCGGCAAATCTTGAAAAATGTTTGAATTGCAAGGGATCCCGGTAATTCTCAGATGAACTGAAATAATGTTTTGATTTTTTAATTTCAGAGTGTACTCCGTTTGATTTAATGGTAACTATAAGAGCATTCAAATTAACGTCTCGCGCCATATAAAATAAAATTAAGTGTACATTTCGTTGTGGGTACTTCTTAAATGAAAAGTATTTAATAACATTCTATTCTTGTTTATATTTTACGCGATATAAATCTGCAGTAAGGATACATTAAGTTAGACAAATTTCTCGCCGAGGAAATTACTGAATGCGTTTTGTACATATAAATAAATTCTGGCGGGATAAAAAGAACTTTCATGATGAAGCGAACGTATGGGAGGAGCTAGAACAACAGCGATAAATGAACCGGATATATCAATTTTTACTCTGTTTTACCGCATAATAACAGTAGAAAAATTAAAACTCACTGAAAATTTGTTTATTGATGTGTGTGAAATATGACTGAATTTTGAGTGCGATTTTATAAAATGTATGCGTCCGAAATTGTGTGGTTTAAACCGGTCATTTATATGGAAGGTAAATACAGAACACAGCTTTAGGTCATAATGCAGCGGGAACCACAAGATTTGATTTCAGTAAATCGGTCAATATGAAACGGCATGCCAATGTAGTCTTTTTTGTCCAACATCTGCTATGTTATAGATCTGATTTAATTTATTGCAATTTAACGAAACATTAAATCCTGAAAGTATATGGGTTAAATCGGTCTATGCATGTGAGCTATCAGAGCTACTGTTCAAAGCAATAAAATGGACAAAAACATATTGAACGCGTTGAATTTTGTTAAATCGATCAAATTTCGTACCAGAACTGAAAGTCCAATGCGGTCCGTTCTCAATTGCACGCTTATAGCATAGCATACAAAATCTAAGTTTCAAATTTTAAGGCCCCACATTATTTAGTATTTTTACTTGAGCCATCAAAAGTAAGTGATTTCAGTGAATTTGTAAACATGGAAAAAATTGGTCACCGTTATGTACGAGTAATTAATTCAATATTTCCATTTGAAAGTTCAGCCAGTATTAAAGCCGACCTAGATTCTACTTTGGTCCTTCGCTAATGGTTGTAAAATATAGGGTAGCAGAGTCTAAACGAGGCCGTGCAAGCTGCCAAGACGACCACCGTAGCGGTCGACCTGTTGATGTGTCTGTTCACGCCAGACACGGATAAGAAAATTCATAAAAAGGTATTGGATGTTCGTTGGCTAAGGTGCATGAGCTAGCTGAAATGGTGGGCATTTCAAAAAGTGCTATACATCGTATATTGACCGAAGATTTGAAGATGAAAAAGCTGCGCGCAAGATGGGTGCCGCGCTTGCTTTCAACGGATCAGAAACAGCATCATGAAGGTGTTTTAGCAGAGTGTTTGGCGATGTTTCACCCTAATAAAGTTGAATTTTTACGCCGGTTTATAACCATGAATAAGACATGGGTGTATCACTTTACACCTGAGACAAAAAGGCAGTCAAAGTAGTCGACTAGAATGGGATAATCGTGTCCAAAGAAGGCGAAGACGGTTCCATGCGCTGGAGAGGCCATGGCGTCTGTTTTTTGGGTTGCGCATGGGATTACTTTTATTGATCATATTCCGAAAGCAAAAACCATCAACGGCGAATATTATGCTAATTTATTGTAGCGTTTAGGTGATGGAATCACAGAAAAAATTCTGCATTTGGCAAAAAAGAAAATGTTGTGTCATCAGGACAATGCCCTAGTTCACACATCCACTATTGCTATGGCCAAAATTAATGTATTAAAGTTGAATATGCTTCATCACGCACCTTATTCGATGTAGCTCCCTCGTATTATTTTCTATTTCCAAACTTGAAAAAATGGCTCGGTGGTAAAAGATTTGCCACCAACGAAGAGGTGGAGTCCGCAGGTGATGGCTATTTTAAGGAGTTCAACATTTCTTATTAAAAACAGGGTGTAGCAGCTATTGGGTATAGCTATTGCTGGAAAAAGTGTAACCAGCTAAAAGAAAATTATGTTGAAAAATAAAAAACATTTTTCCCAAATTTTTTGTGCTTTCTTTGTTAGGTCGGCTAGTATAAGCAATCATCGCTTCGGATGATGATTTTTGCATGAACACAAAACCAATAATAAGACGAAGATTTTGTATATTCAAAAAAGTTTGAAGATATTTTCTTATTCTTGAAACTGATAGGAACATTTCAGGGAAAATCCAGAAGTTTAGATTGAAATCTAAAAACTTCCAAGCAGATTTAAACTTTGCAAATAATGTTTTCAGATATTCATAAAGTTTTAAATATTTACTTATAGGCAGTTTGAAAATTTCTATTTCCAATGGTTTAGGGGCCGTGGCCATTTCAGGAAATGGTCTAGATTTTAATAGGCTACGTAATATAAGGTTTTTGCTATTGATTTTTTCTAAGTACAGGTCCTAGAATTCCATAGTAGGTGTATGAAATTTGCAAGAATATAATAGCTGAACTTTGTCTGATCAAATATTCTAATATATATCTCACGTCAGATATACATACATATATCATATCTCACTCATCGGCCTTTCGAATTAGTTTTAATTACTACATATTAAATAAAATTTTTAAATAAACTTGACTTGTAATATCCAAAATTGAAGAAATTCATATTAGATGTAAAAGCTTTTCTGAAAACTCAAGAAATATCTAAATAATTTCTATTAAAATTTACAGGTTTCCAAAGTGTATGGCATAATTTTAAAAATGTAAAAAAATAATAGATTGAAGTTATTACAAATACTATGTTTATATAATAACATGTCAAAATTCCAGAAAATTCTGTTAGGATTCGAAAATCATTACACTAGTGAACCATTAAAACTTCCCGTATGTCTTATATTTAAAATTTTCTAAATCATTGTAATTTACTGTAAACAAAATTTCACGTCTTCGTTCTGGGGTTTTCAAAGGTAAAACAATTTACACTCTATTCATACAGAGGGGTGACATCGCCAACTTTTTCTTTGAAACGGGCTGCTTTCCTTACACATATCAACTATAAGATGACATACATACATCATTTCTAATGTAGTACCTGAAATATGATGTTTTACATTTTTGCATTTGATTGTTTTTTTTTATCTCATAGTCAATTCTTTACAGAAAAAATCACTTTATTGAAAAAAACATTTAATTAATTGCTAATCTTTAGCATTTGTTTTATGAATTTTGCTGGTAAGCTAGCAGTAAAAAGTGTTTAATTCCGGTTAACGACAAAGGTCCTTATAGAATTTGTACTAGCGACATTTGTTTTAAAAATCCTCCTAATTATTTGCTTCAATCTGTACGGATGATACGAGACAATTTAAATAAACAGTTTTCACATCCCATTTCAGTTTAGATTAGTGAGAGAGGGCCAAATTTCCGTTGCCTAAAATTGATTTAAATCAACTTTATTTTATTTTTGTGAGTACTTATTGTATCTCTTAGAAGCTAATTAAGAAATTACTGCAGGCATTCAATATCGCTCATACTCAAATGTCTATAAAAGTTCTTTTTTAAGAGTTGTTTTCGGGCATTTTTTTCCAGTATTTACATATGAAGGCAATTATGTGTATGTATAGAGTGTGCACAGTGGGGCGACATTTAATTTGTGTACTAAGAATAAAAGACTGGGTCTGCAATATCTAAACATCTTTACGTCATATACCTCCCCTCATACGAACACCAATCGGAGTAACAATAATAGAGGTATCAATAATAAACATTGAGAATACTGTTCACCCATCATCTGAGTGCTTGAAGGGCAATGGGCGAAAGTATGTTGGAAGTTTGAATTTTTTCGACAAAATGTAAACTCATTTTATTATGTCGTTTGTAATAACTATCCAGTAAAACAAGAGCATTCAGAAAAGTTAAAAAGATTCGCTGATTGTGGTTCAGGAATGGTGAAAGAATGGATAATCATCGTTGAATTTAACATAGAAGGGATGCTACTGTTGTTGACACTTTTTCACTGCCTTTTCACCAGATTCTCTAAAGCAATGAAAACTCTTTAGATTATTTTTATTACAATTTTCTTCTATTAAACGGATCTCACATAACTACTTAATTTAAACTATTAACGAACACAAATTTTAAGCACATGTTAACAAATTTTAAGTTTTTGCATCGGAAACAAAAAAAAAAAAACACAAAATATCGTAATATTAAAAGTGTTTATCATTCCCAGCAATAAAAGTGAATTGGTATTAAAAGTCGGTTTCTTAAACAACTGGCTGCAGATCCCGGCACTTTCTATAAAAAAAATATATAGACATGCACTGAATTAAAAGGACGAACACCTAATATTTCGTAGGGTCGAATTTTATACACCTAATATTTCGTAGGGTCGAATTTTATACACCCTTTGCCATGGAATGCAGTCCACAGTGTGCTTTGCTATATATAGGGTGATTATTTAAGATTTAAGTTTTTCAGGTTGGCAGCACTGCTTGGTAATGGCGTCAAAATGTTATCTGTCAAAGTGAAAAGTGTACAGTATACTCTGCCATTTCGTCATGGAATGACGAATGACCTAACACAACTTCAATTTTTTGGTGAATGGGTCTTACAAAAGCTCAATGAAAATCCTCTGTTTTATCGAAAAATTGTGTTCAGCAATGAGGCTCATTTCTTGTTGAAGGGATACGTACACAAGCAAAACTGTCGCATCTGGAGTGATGAACAGCCACATGCCATATATGAATTACCGATGCATCCTGAAAAAACGACAGTCTAGTGTGGTTTATGGGCTGGTGGCATCATCGGTCTATTTTTCTTCAAAGACGACTGTGGAAGAAACGTTACCGTCAACGGCGAACGATATCGAACCATGATACGCGATTTTTTTTTTGCCCCAATTGGCTGAGTTGAACTTGGTTGACATGTGGTTTCATCAGGACGATGCATTATGTCACACTGCTCGTGAAACAATGGATATGTTGAGGGATGAATTTGGTGAGCAGCTTATCTCTCGATTTCGCCCTGTGAATTGGCCTCCAAGATCTTGCGATTTAACGCTTCTTGATTATTTCTTGTGAGGTTATGTTAAGCCGTTAGTCTATGTGGACAAGCCGAACACTATTGAAGCCTTACAAGATAACATAACACGCGTTATTCGTGGAATATAAGTCGAAATGCTTAAAAAAGTGACGAAAAATTGGACCTTCCGAATGGACATTTTGAGACGGAGCTGCGGACAACATTTACATGAAATTATCTTTAAAAATTAAATGGCAAAGACCAATTTATCGATTCCAATAAAAAATTTTAATATACGATTATGATACAAATTTGAGTGTTTTATTCGATTTCTAAAAAACCTATGATTAAAAAATCACCCTATATTATTACATATCAGTCGGTATCGCGGTGAATTGGGAATGGTATTACTTTTTAAAACGAATGAAGATTTTGGGGAAACACTTTTTTCTGGTTACGAAAATCAAACTGTTGCAGGTATCTCAAAATTGATTTGAATTTTGATAAATTAGAGAAAAGTTCGCCATTTTCTTCGTAGATGTGAAATCTAACTTTTACTTTATCAAAAAAACCGTCAGAATGGTGTTAGAAAGTGCTCGGAGAAAATAATTTAAATACGAAATGGCGAGATATTTCCGGAATGATGGGGCTAATTTCTATGTCCTACCGCACACTAAAATTGGTGAACTTTGAGCGACTAACTTAGCAATATTCTACAGGTGGGCGACAATATTCCCAGTTGAACATGTAGTTCCAAATATTATATAGGTTTTTCCATTTAGTGGTTTCATAACCACCGGCCTGGCAAGGCTGTCAGCTATTAAATACCTGTCATCTGAAGTGTTCTTTATTTAGTGAAAGGTTTGCTATTTACGAATACGGATCACTTAACCGTTTAACAACCGAAGAAAGCGCAAAATTTGTTAGAACTTACTACAAAAGTGGTGTTTCAAATGTGGGTTTTCAATCGAACAAAATTTTCTTCATGGAAAAAACTCATTTCTCACTTGGTGATTACGTCAACAAGCAAAATTGTCGCTCGGAGAACCCAGAGGTGATTGTTGTTGAAAAGCCATTGCATCCGAGGAAAGTGATTGCTTGGTGCGCATTATAGTTTGGAGGTGTCATTGAACCACTTTTTTCGGAAACGGCCTCAAAAATATTCATTGCTGCAATTAATCCAGAGGCGGTCATTTAAATGACGTTGTAATTCGTGTATAATGGCAAGGTCCAGGCATTATAATGGAATAAAAGTCCCATTGAAATCATAGCTTTATGTGCGTTTTATTTAATTTTACTTGAAACCGAAAAATGTATAACTCTATATCTGAAATTATCCTTTTCAAAAAGTTAAGGCCGAGAGTCGCACAGACAAATGGTGGATGGCCACCGTATACTTTTACAATGTCGTATACAAACCCCATACAATAACCTTACAGCTCGATGGCTAATAAGACAGGATTTATGTTAAACAACTGAATTATTTTTGGCCAGATAATATAATCGCAAACTCCACTGTGTTTGTGTCAGTGTACAACAGGCGAACTAAATGTGTATGTACATGCATTTATGTACACATATACGTGCAGACCTATTCTTATATGCCCCATATGTTGGCTCAAATGTACTGCCAAAACGCCATTTCCTTTCAAATATTCGGTATAGGATAGGGGGAATTGCCAAAATAATGAGTAATGTAAATGTGGAGAAAACGAGAGAAAACAACGAAAAAAATTCTTTTTAATTTTTTTTTTTGGAAAGAAAAGAGATCACATTGTTGGCTCGTCCTCTCGACTGTGAGCTGCTTATTTCCAAAAAGGCAATTTTTATAATTTTGCAACAATTTTCTTTTCCATTTTATACAAATGAATTGAAATTTGTGCCTTTTTTTAGTTTTTCCCCAGTGCTGTTTTGTGTGATTTGCAGAAAACCCCATTGAAAAAAGGAAGAGGAATCTCTCAAGCTCAAATCCATTCATGCGCTTAAAAATAAAATGCTAAAGCCACTTGACTGCATCCATATAAAAATTAAGGCTGATTTTTTATTTCATACATATGGACGAATTTTTTTTTAGTTTTTTTTTTCGTTGCCGAAAAGTGGAATTTAAACATACATTAAAAGAGTCAAGATAATAATGCAGAAACTGATGAACCCTTTTTGTGCAAAAAATTGCCAAAAAAAAGAGTTGCAAAAAACATCACATTCACTCACTCTTTCCAGTTGAACTCATCCTTTGACAGGACGATTCTGACTGTTGTTAGCTGCAGTATTTGCCAGATAGACTCAAATTAATTTTTATCATCTAAAAATGGGCTTTTTTTTTTGTTGCTGATATTTTTCCCATGATGCCATTTCGAAACTTATAACAACGAGTAAAAAATTTACATGGGCAACTGGGGGGAAAGGGGCACAAAAATGATTACAATCTGTCCCAAAGTGGGTGTGGAGGGTGCGTGTGTTTAGCTCTTTTTTATGATTTCGTCGTTGTTTTGTTAAGGAAATTTCTTATTACGTTAAGTGGATGATGATATGGAAAGAAGCCAAAAAACGGTCTATTTTATCGTAACATTAAACGCGCCAACCATGGCCACATTGTCTGGCGGGTTATCCTTTGTTATTACCCCCCAACAGAAATAAAGAAACATGGTAAAATGTATCAGTTTGATAGCGGAATTATAGAGGGTGGTACGGACCGAATAGTTGCTACTCTTTCTGTATAAAATTTTTAAGCAAATGAAATTATTGAGGTGGTATTTCTTTTCGGTTATTTTTTTTTCGTGTCAGACAATTCCAATCGCTAATAGGAATAAGCCAAAGTTGTCTTACCAAATTATGAGTGTTAAAACGGTAATAAATTCTCTTCCCTTCTTGACCACACACAATATCGTGGTGTTTTAAAGGTTTACCTTTAAAAATTTTGATTTCGTGGATCGACCAAAATTTAGTAACCAAATTAAATTTGTAGATGTGTGTAAAAAGTTGGGAGAGGGCAAAGCTTACACAATACGACGACGGTCACAAAACTAGCCAAACTGACGTAAAGATAGTGCTAGTAGTTTAAAAAGTATAAGAGTTGGGTGTGTCCATTCCCATGACTATTATCTATCACCTCGTACCTACCTTGTAGTTAATGAATAAGTGATAAATATTGTTGAAAAAATACTAGAAGTGTCCATCATACCGACTGAATTTGTGGCACAGTGTACAGAGGTGCATGTTCTCACTCACCTCAAGGTAAGTGGGCGCATCAGAAATACTCTCTTCTCATACTAAATATATCCTTACCACCAATGCAGTTGGGCATTTGTTTGAAGTTTTTCAATAGTCACGCACATAATTAGAAATCCTTTAAAATGAATGAATTGAAATAGATAGTCCTATTCAGGTGCATTAAATTTAATTAGTTTTTTCTTAAAAATTGACACTTTTCCAGTGATGGATTCATCTTTTCCATAGGCAACGTTTTTTTTGTTTTACTAGGCCATTTACGCCCAATTTTAAACTTAAATACCTACGAGACAATTTCGAGCAAAATTTAAGCTTCATAGCCCGAGTGGTGCTGCATCTATTAATTAATTCATTTCGCGGATCATCAGAAATTGTACAACCAAATTGACAAAAACTAGTGAGCAGGGAGAAAGTTGGATAGGTGCCACAAGTTCGCAGAGGGCGATGCTTCGCTTCAAAAGAGGGCCTGGCTATGCGATAAGTTGTACCAACTTGTTGAAACTACAAAGAGTTCAAAGAGATTCGGTACGGGTTTGGCAAAACTCTTCCAATATCTGTAAATGTGAATCTGTTAATAACACTCATTATCCTTTACGTGTACGAAGAGCCTTTAGCTGGAGCTAAATCATGTTAATAGCTAAATCCGTTATAGAATTGTTTCCCCGCATCTGATTAAAAAATGAAACACAATTTTAATTCAGATAAACGAGTCGAATCAAACAACCAACAGCAATTTTGATTCTGGTTCGTATATCAGAAACGGAAATATAAATAATTTTACTCTGATTCAGTTTATGAAATGTTTTATATGAGTTTCATTTAGAATTTTTCATTTCCAAAAAAGAAACTAAATTTTGTACCAGCTGTGAAAATTTCTGAGAGTCTAGTATAATACAGGGTGGCGCAATAGAACGTGCATATTGCATCATCTTTCTTTGCGGGGTATAAAAGGCGCGGGCGGGGGGCGCCTACATCGTAGGGTTGGCGGGCTCATGGAGTTTTAGTCGCTATGAATCACTTCGACGGGAAGCATCGCGCATTTTGCGTGCGCGCATTTTACGAGAACTCTCGTTCATATATTGCTACTAGGCGACTCTATTGTGCTGAATGTGGACTACGGCGAATTAGTGAAGCTCCGAGTGCTAATTTAATTAAAATATGGGTAAAGCGTTTTGAAGAGACCGGTTCAACATTGAAACCACAAGCAAATGGTCGCCCAAGAACATCTAGGACCGAAGACAATGTTGAGAGAGTTATGGAGTCAGTACGAGGAAATCCACAAATGTCGACTCGCAAGAGATCGTCTGTCTTACAATTATCGCGACGAAGTTTGCAACGAATTTTAACATTGGATCTTAAACTGCATCCATATAAGCTGCAATTAACACAAGAATTGAAAGGGTCTGACTTCATAGCAAGGCTCGCATTTGCTAATGAAATGCTTAATCGATTTTCCAATTTTGACAACATCCTTTTCTCTGACGAGGCTCATTTCCTTATGAATGGGTTCGTAAACCGTCAAAATTGTCGTTACTGGAACAGTGAAAATCCCAAAATCAAACACCAGAAACCATTGCATAGTCCTAAAGTGACAGTATGGGCAGCAATCTCTGGCAGAGGAATAATTGGTCCTTTTTTCTTCGAAAATGCGCGGGGCCGAAACGTCACGGTTAATACGGAACGCTATGTTGAGATGTTGGACGAATTTTTGGCTCCAGAAATTGAAAGTTCAAGAATAGTGAATTCCAGAACTTGGTTCCAACAAGATGGAGCTACCTGTCACACATCAAATGACTCCATGGCGGTGGTGAAGCAGATGTTCCCTGGCAGACTGATTTCGAAAAGAGGTGATATCCCATGGCCCCCACGTAGTCCAGACTTGACGCCTGTTGACTTTTTTTGTGGGGATACCTCAAACACAAAGTCTACAGTAATAATCCAAGAAACATCGTTCAGCTTAAAGAGAATATCCGTGGTGAAATGGCAGCCATTACACCAGTATTACTGAAGAAAGTTTTCAATAATTTTCGTTTGCGGTTAGAGGAGTGCCGTCGTAGAGAGGGTCACCATTTAGATGATGTTATTTTAAAAAAATAAACTTCATTTATTACTCTACAATGCCTTAGATTTATTTTAACCATACCTTTTATATTTAGTTTTTAATCTATTTTTTAAATATGCACGTTCTATTGCGCCACCCTGTATAAATTTTAGAAAAGAGTTAGTTGTAACTTTTTTGCCTTTTGCAATTTGGTTTCAGAGTATTTTTGTGTCATTATACGCAAAATGCATCAAGTTTCAGTTTTGATTCGCATCTAATCATAACATATTTTTTAATGTGTTTTGATGAAGAAGAAATTGAATTAATGTGAGTTTCTAGTTTCGTTTCAGGTAAGAAACGAATCGGAAGATGAACTAAAGTTTTATTTTAATAAAAAATCACAATCAAACTCCTGATTTAATTCAAAATAGAATTCCAAATTAAAACTAAAAAGAGACTAAATTTTAGTGAAACTCCTTGTTTAATAGTATTTATAGTAT
>JAHXMU010000054.1:904089-932624 GCA_019455685.1 Philornis downsi | reverse complement strand
GAGACTAAATTTTAGTGAAACTCCTTGTTTAATAGTATTTATAGTATACTTGTACATTAAGGAAGCGCTAAACTTATGAGTTTTATATACGCGCTCCTAAACTTTAATTATGACCTCAAGACAATTCAGTATATGAAATGATCAGGATAAGATATAATTTCAAAATGCTTAGTAATGTTTGCCCATGAGTTGCAGAGTTTACATCTGATCTGTTAACACATATTTGATCTGGGAAAGCATATGCTGCGAACTGAAATAAAAGCAATAACTTTTGAGCTCAGCATCAATGATAGCACCTGGAATGCAGCTCCAAACTCTGTCTGATCCGATTTAGTTCTAAAATGCACCCTTCTATTGCCATTTTGAAGGTAATTCTGTTCGGTGTCTCTCATAGAAACCCTCGTCCCATTAAGAAAAAACTTATACGCTGTATTTTCATAAGCTTTTCTTGGGCTGAAATTTTTGCCAACAACATCATTCACCAAACTTAACCGATTTAGGTCTAGAATGCACCATTCTATTGCCATTTTGAAAGTAATTCTGTTCGGTGTTTCTCATGGAAACCCTCGTCCCATAAAGAAAAAAAAACTCATACGCTGTATTTTCATAAGCTTTTCTTGGGGCGAAATTTTTGACATCGACATCATTCACCAAGGGAAGAGCAGGTGGTTATCACTTAGTTAGTGTCAGGTATGGACTATAAGATGGCAACATAATAACATACTAATCGAGCTCCAGGAGCATCTGGGGAGCCACTAGCGATGTGTGTGGTGTGTGTTATTTCTCCTCATCAGGCCTGGCCGCTTTTGGGCGATTACTCCATTCAGATGGTCATTCACACTGCAGAGAGTGCAGATTCGAATTAAGAGTTTGGTCAAACTAACATCAAAACCTTTCTGATCATCAATTCTGACTTGGCGATCACGATTATTTGAGCTTGAAGTTGTCACAAGTGATCCACTTTTAACCATCAATCAGTATACAATTCAGAAATGGTTCGATTTTGTTGTGATTCAACGGTGATTCGCAGATGGAAATTTGGCTCATGAGATTTTCTTTTTGCATTCACTCGTGTGGCCTGTGAAGTTCGTTCAAGTCTCTTTTGTATTCAGCATTATTCAAAAGGTTCCAAATTGTTTTTTGAGCAATGATTAGCTTCTAGGCAATCAAAATAGTGTTTGCGTGACGGTCCGTCATTGACGATTTTCAATATTCTATCGCAATTTTCGACAATCGACTTTCTAAATCTCCTCTGAATCTCTTTTGTATTCAGCATTATTCAAAAGGTTCCAAATTGTTTTTTGCGCAATGATTAGCTTCTAGGGAATCAAAATAGTGTTTGCATGATTGTCCGTCATTGACGATTTGCAATATTCTACCGCAATTTTCGACAATCGACTTTCTAGGGCGTGAAGCATCTTTGTCGTCTACATTATCAGAACGAAATCGACGGAATCGAAGAATTGTGCTTGATTGATTGTCACAGTGTCATGACCACAATGACTATAATTTTCAGCCACCTAACTTGCGGTTTTGTCTTTATCAAAGAAAATTTGTAAAATGTGGCGCATTTTCTCTTTGCTGGTATCCATATTCGGCGCTTGATCAAGCAATACCAAGTGAAGCCATCACAACACTGTCTGAGTAGTCGTTTGGGTACCAAATCTTATCTTTCTAAAGCCATCTAGAATAACCCGATTACATTTATACGATGCGCCATACAGATTCATAAAACCATCTACCAAAAAAATTAATAAATTTATTTTTACTATTTTTTGTAGCTCTAGGCTCACTTGCCAGCTTAGCGTGATCTGATGGAATTTTGTTTCCTTTTATATTGATATCATTGGCAGACACCTCCTACTTGTTTCGCTATTCGAAGGTAATCGAAAATGTCGATCCTTGATCCCCTCTCGATTTGTAACATTTACAAATGTTACAAACCCCTGATTAATTCGCTGTGGGTAGAAAATGTGTAGTAAATATGATTCTGTAAAGTGAATGAATTTCATTCATTCAAAATGTCACAATTCCATAAATAAGAAAATTTTATTTAAATATAATATTTTCTCTAGTAATTCATTATGTTTATTATGCAAACCACGATAGGGTGGGCGGGGAGGAAACTATATGAAAAGCAAAAAGTACTTTGTCTGAATGTCACAATGATGTATTAATATTCTGCTTTATTTTGATGGTTGCTGGCTGATGCTTTGCTTGGCTGGTGGGTAGGTTGGGTTCATATTTTTGCTTCTCGTTTAAGTGAACTAAATAAAAATGAAATGAATTAAAGACAATACAATCCAATGTCTACTCCAAGCATTTAAATGAATGAATTGCCAAGTAAAACACAATGTCAGTCATTGTAAAGTAATTCTCATCAATCAAATCTCTAACAGCGGATAAAATTACAGAAGGTCGCGGTGTTAGCGGTGGCGGCAACAGCGACAATGACGATGACGATGGTGACGGCGACGACTGGTAGTAAGAGCGATGACTTGCACTGACTGTGCTAAGGATGAGGACACAGGATGTGTAGATGACATTTTTTGGGGTTGCTATAAATTGGCTGAGTTAAGATCGCAGGAATATTGGTGAATAATATTTATTAAAAAAAATAATACAAATTTAACAAATGGTTTTGAAATGTAATAAATACAGAGAAGACGTTCCAAAACGAAGGTGCGTCTAAACATGTCATTATTGCTCATACAGTGTGCTTTTATAAAACAAGTACATTGTTGCGCTACAGGTTCGACTTACCTAAAATATCAAGCAAAATATCTGAGCAATTAGAAAAAGAAAATTATTGAATTTTTTGTGAATCGATGTGCTACTGATGAGAGAAGGAGACATTAATTCAGAAATTGGAAGATTTGAAAAACAATTGCTGGAGCTGAGAATTAAACTCCTTCCTTTGTTGGAGAAATATCACTGCCATGATGTCGTTTCAGTAAAAATACTAGCCTATTGCGTAAGAAAAACAATAACCAATAACCCTAAAGAGTTTCTTAAAAATAAACTTTCAAATTTTTGGCACAATGTTTTCGTAAAAAAAAAAAAAAAAAAAAACAATGAGGAATCAAACCATTTCCCAATATCGAATCACCTGATCGAAGAGGCAAGGATTCAGGTAAATTAAGTTATAAATTGGGAAAAATCGATTCGACGTCTAATAAACGGGAAAGTTTCGAATTCGTTTCCAATAATTTTACCAATTCCTCTTAATTTAAACTCACTATATGATCATACTTAACATGTATACGAAATACCCACAGATTTTCTAAAAAAGGAGAAAGGAGGAGAAAAAAGGAGATTTTACGCTGTGGAGCAAGATAGATATAAGTATTAGGTACGCAACTAAGTTCTCGCTGTTTTTTTTTTATAAAACTGGAACTTTATTATGAAAATATGTTTACAAATGATTCATTGAAAGTATTGCCCATCGCTGGTCACTACTTTTTCCCATCTTTCGGGTAAACTTCCAATTCTGTCACGATAAAACTGTTCATCTTTTGAGGCTATCCACGAATCCAGTCATCGAATCTTGATGTCGTCATATGAATGGACCGTGTGCCACAGAACGAAATAAGTTATAATCGGACGGCACAATATCTGGACAATATGGCAAATAGGGTAAGAGTTTCCATTCCATCAGCGTTTAAAGGTTGGTTTTAACGGGCTTGGCCACGTAAGGCCTAGCGTTGTCATGCTGAGGAATCTCGTTTTCGTGCCTCTCCGCATATTGTGGTCGTTTCTCGCTCACAGCTCGGCTCAGTCACATTAATTGAAGTCGATACCAAGACCCAGTGATGATTTTGCTTGGTTTCAGCAGCTCGTAATAAATAACACCGACCTGATCCCACCAAATACAGAGCATAATCTTCGCAGCGTCAATATTCGGCCAAGGCGACGACGTAAAAGCATAACCGGGCAGCCACTAAGATTATCTCTTTTTTGAATTGCTGTAATTAATCCATTTTTCATCACCCTTTATAATACGATGAAGAAACCCCTTGTTTTTTTGTCGCTGAAGCAGTTGTTCACAGGCGAAAAAACGGCACTCAACGTCACTTGACTTCAACTCTACGGAACCCAAGTTCCTTGCTTTTGAATCATTTCCAACACATGCAATCGCTTGGAAATGGCTTGGCGTGTAACTCCTAATACAGAAGCAAGCTCGAACTGTATTTGACTCGGATCTCCATCAAGCAATGCCGCCAATTCAGTGTCTTCGAAGATTTTTCGTCTTTCTTCACATGAGCGGTCATCAGCATCAAAATCACCGTCTTTCATGCGACGGAACCAATCTCGACACATTATTTCACTTAAAGTAGCATCTCCGTAAACGTTTGAAGCACTCGATGAGCTTCAGTCGTCGTTTTCTTCGATTGAAAGAAGAAAATCAATATTTCCCGCATATGACGATTATTTGGTACAAAATCAAACATATTCATACAACCAAAAGAATATGACGTCAAAAGAAAATCCCTATTGTGTCGAGGCGGTATGTTTACCATATACCTAAGCTTGGATCTCGTTTAGGTTATAGCAGGTTCGAGTATCACCTACAGCCATCTATTGGCAAACAGCGGGAACTTAGTTTCGAACCTAATAATATTTGGGACAGTCGGGTTTTTATTCGTAGGGAGAGGGGTTTATTATTAATTAGTTTGCTAATCTATCAGCCGCATCTATTTGCTGCAGTACCCCCCTAATGCCCTCTTCCATGTGTTGAATTTTAAAGGGACGTGAAAAAATAGTCCCATTTCCACAATTTTCTCAAATATCGGCCTTGCCTGTTCTAAAGAAATTTTGTTTTTTTTTTTTACATAAATGTTATTAGCATTTCGTTTTATTTTTCAGAGACAATTGAAAAAAGTGAATACATCCTTCTCCACTCCCATCTGCATCTGCAGCGCTTCTCTCTTGATCTGGTCCTTCAATTAATGTTACAAACCACTACTCTGTTCTGGTTCCGGTTATTATTGAAAGACACAAAGAATTCGAAGAATTTTTAGTGGAAAAGTGACCAAAGTCTACTAGAACTGATTCATTATAACCCAGGGTTTTGCACTGTACAGTAAAACATGTAGGACATGTACCTGGGGAAGTTGGATTGTTGTGCATGGAAAGATGGCATTGGCATCTTAAGACTTTGGCTTGTCACGTCCATAAATTTGCATAAATTTGATAGGCGGCTTTCATTAATTTGCAGAGCAACATTATAATTTTTGTTGACGGGGGGAACTAAGGATTATTAAACCGTCTACTAATTTGAAGGTATGGTTGCTAACGCTCACGCAGCGTCCTATACTATCAGAATTTTTGTGCCTCGAAATATATAAATTAGTTTTATCTTCGTTTGTCCAAAAACTTCGTTTTTCTGATGCATTCGGATTGCTTGAGAAGACTGTAGTAACGTTTTGCAATATCTTACCAATAATGTTCATAATAGCTGGTGATTAAAACAAAGTTATTGGTTTCAACGAACAAAGAGTCTACTCGTTTGGGACGCTGTGTGAACGTTGAAAACTATAATTTTGAAGTGGTGAAAGAATTCATCTACCTCGGTTCAGATGTAAACAAAACGAATGATATCAGCATAGAGATAAAGAGGAGAGTATTGCTTGCTAGCAGATGTTATTGTGGGCTTAGCGAGCAATTAAATGATAAATCCCTCTCTCGACAAACAAAAATCCGACTGTACCAGACGTTGGTTCTACCTGTCTTGTTATATGACGCAGAATCTTGGGTTATGACGCAAGCGGATGAATCAGTACTGGCAGTTTTCGAGAAGAAAATACTCCGGAAAATATATTGACCCATCATCGTTGACGGACAGTATCGGCGTCGCATGAACAATGTGCTGTATGAGCTATATGCCGACATCGACGTGGTCAAACGCATTAATATACAGCGATTGCAGTGGCTGGGCCATGTTGTGCGGATCAATCCAAATGCTTCGGCACGGAAAGTTTTCACCAACGAACTCGATGGATGGCGCAGAAGAGGGCAACCAAAACTCCGTTGGAAGGACCAGGCTTTTGAAATACTATCGAAACTTAGTGCGACGAATTGGAGGAGAAGTGCAAAAGATCGGAGCGCTTGGAATTATTTTCAACGGGCGGCGTGTAATAGATAAGGATGTCTACCCCGGTCGCCACCTAAGAAGAAGAAGAATATTCATAATATCAACATACGTCATGCGATATTTGCTGAATCACATGACTTTTATTAAAGCTGGGGTTAAAATGTGTTTATAGCTAATTTTCTCATTAACAGCTCCATGCTGACAGCAGATATACATTGAAAATTCTCCAATAAACTGATTTCAAGAAAATTTACATAGCGTTGCTTCCAAGTTCTCCTGAGTTTACTATATCTGTTTGTTTCTTTGGGACCATATTGATAATAGAATATCTCTAGAATAAAACCGCCAAATTGGGAATATTTAAACCAAAGCGCTTCAGCGACCACAATTGCCCCTGCAGCCCTCTACGAAGTATTGAATAACGATATAGCCTAGGCATTAACGAGTGCGGACGTCGTTCAAGTTCTGATTCAGTTAATGAAATGGTTCGTTTATATTTAATTACACATTTTTCAATTCATAAAAACAGACAACATTTTTGAGTAGATGTAAACATTTCCGAGAGTCTTGTATCGTAAATACAGAAAATTAATTATTTATATGTATATCATATTTACCTTTCACAGTTTGATGTCAGCTCTTGTTTTCTGCCAAGTAATGAAACTAAATTTGGTTTCTGAATAATAATAATAAATAATAATAAAAATAATAAGAAAAAAATAGTTCATGAATTAAACGGATAAGTTAAATGATCAGGTAGGTTCCGGGGTCTATTCCAAAGACCTAAGGCTAAGTATAGCAAGTATAGAAGGTTACCTGTTCACTGTAGTGTTTATCAGGCCGAAATTGTTGCCATAAGGGAAGTGGCAGAATGATTCAGATATAACGTCCTCGCCACGGTGGGGATTAACATATTCTCTGACAATTAAGCTGCCATTAAATCCCTGGATTCTGTTTTCCTTAAATCAACATCAGCCCTGAATTGCCGCAGACCTCTTAACGAGGTGGCTCAGCTTTTCAATATTCACCTTATGTGGGTGCCGGGCCACAGAGACATACCAGAGAATAGCAGACGAGCTGGCAAAACTAGGGACAACCTTACAGACTCCAGCCGATTTGGAGCCACTTGCAATCTCCTACCATGAGATAGAGCATTTTTAGTTGCAAATTGCAGGTGGGAGTCTGTCCGAGGCTGTAATCAATCCAGACAGATGTGGCCTCGCCTAGATCTAAAGCGTTCACACACACTGCTGTCGCTATCAAGACGCGACATCTTATTACTTGTATCCGCCATGACGGGATATTGTCTGATTGGAAGGCATACAGTTAGATTGAAGGTGGGGCTGTGGGGATGAAAAGGAGGAGGAGTCAATAGAACATCTTCGCTGCAATTGCCCTGCCCTGGCGAACAGTCGGGGATCAACACTGGACTCTTATTTCTTTAGGGACCTAGGGGATCTATATAATATAGATATTGTCCGACTTAAAAGCTTCTTGAGGCGCTCAGGATGGCTCAAAGGGGGAAACTAGGAACATCCATATCTCTAGTTTCCGTGGTATCACAATGGACTGTACGGTGTAAGTTAGTCTGCCTATTCAGACTGCCACACTGACCTAAGCTAATCTAAACGGAAAAGTAACTTGGGTTTCTTAATGCGGCAAATTTCATCAGCCAACTTGTATATTGAAAGGATCGCATGACAGAATGTCATTCAATTTAATACTCCATTTAGTGTATCATGTTTGAGTATAGTGTTTGCCAATCTTCAGTGAAGATTTAGTGGCAGCCAATGCAGTTTCACTCAATCAAGGCTTTAAGTAATGATCACAGCTTCACAGCCGAAAAAGGGAGATAAGTTTGGGTCTATATTTCTCTGCCCTTCGTCAGAATTTAGCGTTGTATGTGAAGTAAGTAAAGCTGTTGCTTTAAGGCCTCATCAGATTGAATAGAATAGGTTTTAGTCTTTCATATAACAAACCCTGTCAGACCTTATGAAAAAGACTAATTTTGGCACAAACAGTTGGATAATGCCCTTTAAACATATTAAATATTATATTTAGACTCCAATCGCTCATGCAATCATTCACTATCAAGTAATTAGCACCGTTGCCATTACCGCCACTACCAAGTATTTTATTAAGTAGAAAGATTATCGGCATCAAGGAGCTTTGTTGTACTTATGTCACGATATTGCTATGCTGTCTCAGTTTTGAATCAGCAATCCGAGATTTCTTCATGTTTTTCCCACTGCCTTCAGGAGCTTGCAACTTATAGAAATGTTATCTCTAAAATTGTGGCACATTCTTTGAATTCCTAAATTGATTGCCATCATTACACTTAAATGAGGAGAGACCTTAATTTTAATCTTGTTGATAGAATTTTCGGACTTCATCTTGATCTCAGTATATTTCTATATCCTCTACCTAAGACTATTTTTCACTTCCTTTCCTTTCACAGAACGTGTTAAGATTGGTTGCAACATCGCATTTATGAATTGCTATGCGATATTCAAGTACCACAGTTCGCCACCAAAACTAGAGATGATCGAAAATGAGTTCCAAAAATTGTTTCTAAATTTTATTGTCGTAACGTTGCAAAAACTCAAAAACTGACCATTGAAAACATGAAACACATTTGAAAAATCTTATTTCTGAAATAATAAAATTTCTTTGGTAATTTTGCCTAAAGCAAATGTCAAATTATTCTTCCCTGAATAATTTCTAGTAAAAAAATTATAATAATAAAAAAATAAAAAATATTGGCTTGTTAGTAAAGTTCATACGGTTTTTAAAAGAAATTTATTTACAAATGTATATACAAGAAAACAATTGTTTTAATTTATTATATAATCTCCTTCTTTTTCAATAACTTCTTCCCACCTTGCTGGGAGCTTTATAATTCCTCTCTTATAAAATCCGCGTAATTTTTTTGAAAATTTCCATTCGTTCAATTCGGTTTTTCACTTCCTCATCGTTATGGAAATTCAAATCCTTCAAGTGGTTGCTCAGACAGCAAAATAGGTGATAGTCGGACGCAGCGAGTTCTGGGGAGTACGGTGGATGAAGTAAAACTTCCCACCTGACACCTTCTGATGGGTCCACAAGGCAGTGAGAGGCCTCGGTGAGAAAGTGAGGTACCCACACATCGAGGTTGCTCACAAATCCGAGCTCTTTTATGACTCAGTGAACGGTTGAGACTGATGTTTTTGATTATTTCAGTTATTTCCCTAACTGGGATTAACAATAATTAATTCTCTCACCTCCTCGTAAACAATCTGTTTTGATCGTCCTGATCTGGGAACGTCCGTTACGGAGAAGTCGCCCGTAGAAAATCTTTTAACCCATTTCTGGCAAGTTCTTTCATTTGGTCTGTTTTCTTCATAAACAGACTTTATTTTTCGGCTGGCTTCAGAAGTCGTGTTTCCTTTTCGGAAACAATATAGCATAATAGGCCTAAAATGCTCTTTTCGCACATTTTTTCTAATTTTTAGAACTTTTTTTAAAACGCTACCAATCACGACTAAAACGAGAGCAACAATAGTAAACCGTTTAGAGAAAGGCTGGAAGAAAGTTTTAATAGTATTTGCAGGAACTCTACGTCATGAGTAGTGATGTATGGTGAGCTAACGAATTAACCGAATAAACTTTCCGAACAATCCGATAATTGTAATACACCAAATAATCGCTTTACAATACTTTCCTGTCTTATACTTTAGGGATTTGTCCACAAAAACCGCCAGTTGTGGATTACATTACACGTTCTTTTGCGCTCCTGATAACATTAATATTGATTACATCTCACTTGTTAATAACAACCAGAACCCGCAAGGACGTATGTACGTTTACGATCATTTTGTCATTAAAAGGTATCATTGAAGTTGATTTTTTTTTTATTTATTTCGAGAGCAAAAAAAAAAACGCCAGACCTCATAAAAATCAATATTTCACAAACAACAGTTACAAAACAAGGAAACACTCATCAGTAATGGGGCTCAAATTAAAAAAATAGGATAAAACTATAAAATTGCAATCAATGGTCAGTCAAGTAGATTGCAACACAATGCGGATGAGGCACAACAACAGCATCGGCGTATTATTGCACGAAAATCACCCTTAAAGTGGGATTGCGAAATTTCGACAAGAATGAATGAGGCCAACAACCAAAGACCACTTTTGGGGTGCGTACAAAGTTGATTAATGGACCATTCAGGACATTCACAACAACAACAACAACAACAACAGCATCAATGAATGTGGCTACGAGTGTACATCTATAGAGTATAATAACAACAGAATAATATGACACTATGACAAGTCTATTATGGCAATAAATTCAACAATACGGCCAGACAACGAAACCAACAAAACAAAAAAAAAAAATAAAAAGAGCGGAAAGTGTCCTGAACCACCAACAACAACAAGAACAAACGGGAAGGCTCTTCTGTGTTGGAGTAAGACCACAGAAAAAAAAAACGGAAGATATATGTGCCACCTAAATGGCCAGTGATGAGCTGCACATTGCAAAATAACAGCGTTTTTTTTTTTACTGTGCAAATAACACCCTGCCACAATTATACACAATAATCATAAAAAAAATCACAAATGTTCATCAAACGATGCTAAAATGACAACAAACTAAACTGACAGCATGGACAATGAAAATGCTTGAAAATTTCAGCGAAAAAACTGTGCACACAAAAAAGGGCCATTAACAATCATCATATAAACAATTGTTTATTGTCCTGCCATGGTGATACTGAGATACTAGTGTCGATGATGGACATAAAGAATACGCCCAAAAAGTGACCATAAGGATAATGCACTTTTAAAATATAATGGCCACAATATTCAAGAAACAAAACGAGCCATCAATGCATGTTAGAGTAGTGAAAATTTGAAGCATTAAAAACCCAAATATTATGGTTATAATGACAGTAGTAGTTTTTGTAGCGATTAATAGCTATTGGCTTATTACAACAGTTAAATATCATTGGCAATTTTTTCATGCAAAAATTGGAAATTTTCCAAATATAAAATTGCATTGCTTATTTGGCGCCTTGCCGGACCAATTTACAAAAGCGAGTGCTAAACAATCTGCAGTTAACTTTTTCCCACCAATCTCGTTCCAAATATTCTTTTCTTGTAAAATAGCCTATTTTTGGCCAAGGTTAAAGGGTGATTTTTTAATCGTAGTCTTTTTAAAAATCGAATAAAACACTCAAATGTGCATCATACATTAAAATTTTTTATTGGAGTCGATAGATTGGTCTTTGCTATTTAATTTTTAAGGATAATTTCATGTAAATGTAGTTCGCGGCTCCGTCTCAAAATCTCCATTCGGAAGGTCAAATTTTTCGTCACTTTTTCGAGCATTTTGCCTGTATTCCACGAATAACGCGTGTTATGTTATCTTGTAAGACTTCAATAGTGTTCGTCTTGTCCACATAGACTAACGACTTCACATAACTCCACAAGAAATAATCAAGAGGCGTTAAATCGCAAGATCTTTGGGGCCAAATCGAGAGATAAGCTGCTCACCAAATTCATCCCTCAACATATCCATTGTTTCACTATCAGTGTGGCATATTGCACCGTCCTGATGAAACCACATGTCAACTAAGTTCAACTCAGCCAATAGGGGCAAAAAAAAAAATCGGGTATCATGGCTCGATATCGTTCGCCGTTGACGGTAACGTTTCTTCCACGGCCGTCTTTGAAGAAAAATGGACCGATGATGCCACCAGCCCATAAACCCCACTAGACTCTCGTTTTTTCGGAATGCATCGGTAATTCATGTATGGCATGTGGCTGCTCATCACTCCAGATGTGACAATTTTGCTTGTTGAGGTATCCGTTCAGCAAAAAATGAGCCTCATCGCTAAACACAATTTTTCGGTAAAACAGTGGATTTTCATTGAGCTTTTTTTTTGTAAGACCTATTCACCAAAAATTAGACGTTGTGGTAGTTTATTCGGCTTCAATTCTTGCGTGAGTTGAATTTTATAAGCTTTTTAAACCCAAATCGACGTGTAAAATTTTCCTTGCAGTTGAGTAACACATGCCCAATCGCTGAGAATGGCGGCGAATTGACAATTTACGATTGTCATTAACACTGGTCGCTACGGCTGCAATATTGGCGTTTGGACGCCATTACCAACCATTAGCAACCTGAAAAACTTAAACCTCAAAAAATCACCCTGTATATGAATTGAGTCGAATGTGGAATGTGGAAGTATGTTCTAGGAATTAAAACTGTGGGCATTGCCTCACTTTTGCTGGTACCTCCCATACCGATTGACTGGCCGGTTTAGCGAAATTAAATTGTTCTTCTGTCATTCATACTTCGTGGTAGGAGTTAGTTACATTTTTAGCAATGGTATAATGCACCGTAAGTTCGAAAAAATCGATTGGATAACCACGCTTTCTTTAGTAACTACCCTACAGATTAAATAATTTTACCCCTCATATTTTTGAATTAATATTTTTCATTAAATTGCACTAAATTCTGTGTAATTTGGCACGCATCAGGCATTTACCAAACTTAGTTTTGTGAATGATAAATTGTCGCATTCCTTAGCGTACCACATATGTATAAAAATTGGCTGATTTAGCAAAAACGAATCTTCTTCTTTTTAGAAGTAGTGACTTTAAGCGAGGGACGCCAAAAATTAAAAAATTACTTTAATTAATTCTATGTATTTTTTGATAAGAACTTAAAGGTTTATCAATTTCATTCTCACACATTTGCACCACAGCAAAAAGCAGCTTCCTGTGACTTTAAAAAATCATTCTATCAATCATCTAATCATTTCCCATCTTTTATTTAGTTTGTATCATCACTTACTCAACAAAATATAATGCTTAAAATGCGGTGTCAGTAATTTGGTAAATAAACCACATTTATCGAATTTGTCCTTGCGCTTTCCCTTGTACAATCAATTTTATTCTAAAAGCGAGAAATGTCAAAGTTCCACCGAAATCAGATGGACTACTAATAAGATTTTACACATAAGACCGAAATATGTATTTTTCGTTGTTGAAAACTTTCCCTGCCGGAGCATTTGGGTCCATCTGCACGACATGACCCATCCAACGCGGAATCGCTGACGTCGACGCCGGCATATAGCTTATACAGCTCATTGTTCATGCGACGCCAACACTCTCCGTAATGAGTATTTTCCTGTCGAAAACTTCCAGTACTGTTTCATCCGATTTCCATCCCATCTCAGGATTCTGGGTTATATAACAAGACAGATGTAACCAACGTCTGGTAAAGGAGGATTTTTGTTCGTCGATAGAGTTCTTTATCATTGAATCGCTTGCTTAGCCCACAGTAACATCTATTAGCAAGCAATACTCTCCTCTTTATCTCTATGCTGACATTATTTATTTTGTTTACAGCGAAACCGAGGTAGATGAATTCTTCCACCACTTCAAAATTATAGTTTTCAACGTTCACACAGTGTCCCAAGTGTGTACACTTTTTGTTCGTTGAAACCAATAACTTTGTTTTGTCCTCGTTTACCACCAGACCCATTTTCGCTGCTTCCTTCTCAATGCTTGAGAAGGCTGCAGTAACATCTCGCAGTTTTCTGCCAATGATGTCTAAGTCATCTACATATGCGAGTAACATATGGCTTTTGTCAAAAATGGTACCAGACGTGTTAACTGCAGCTTTCCTCATAATCATCTCCAACAGTATGTTGAAGAGGTCGCACGATAGGCTACCGCCCTGTCTAAATCCTCGTTCGGTGTAAAAAGGCTCCCTTAGATCTTTGCCTATCTTTACTGAAGACTTCGTGTCAGTCAGCGTCATCCTGCAAAGACGTATAAGCTTCGTAGGAATTCCAAATTCGAACATGGTCTCATACAATTTTTGCCGTATCGGGCTATCGAAGTCAGCTTTATAATCGACGAAAAGATGGCACGTGTCGATCTGTTTTTCTTGTCGTGGTGTGAATATCTGGTTAGTTGTTGATTTACCAGGTCTAAAGCCTCACTGATAAGGTCCAATCAGGTCAGTTAGTATCGGCTTTAGCCTTTCCCATATCACACTCGACAGGACTTTATAGGCAATGGGTAAAAGACTGATACCGCGATAGTTTTTACAAACACTTGGATCGTCTTTTTTTGAACACAGGACACAGTACACTCAAATTCCAATAATCGGGCATGTTTTCCTCGAGCCAAATCGTATTTAGGAGCTAAAGCAGATTGTTTATCAGCTCATCGCCACCAGTTTTAAGCAGCTCTGCTGGCAGGCCATCAGCTCCTGAAGCTTTGTTGTTCTTAAGCTGCTGTTTTGATCTCCGTTTGGCTCGGAGCTGGGCAATTTATGCCATCGTTGATAATTGGAGTGATTTCCTCACTTGTGCTGCCATCCGGAACTAAGAGCTTATAAAAATGTTGCAGCACATTCTACGTATCTGTGACCAGATTTCCTTCGCTGTCCTTACAGGAGAGGAGCCCATCCAAGTACATATCATAAAATACATTTTTGGTTTCATCGGTGCAAGTGAAAAAATCGGCATTACAATGAAATATTGGTTCTTTTGACCATTTGGTTTCTCACAAGATTTAGCCGAAAACCATTGTGAATATTACTAATCACATTCCAGTGCCCGATTTGTGCTCTCTATCGCATCTCTTACGCTAAGCTAATAGAGGCACTTGCTCTTTAATTCGTTTGGACGTTCTGGGTGCATATCCTGTGATCATGGTTTCTACAATACTTCTGGCAGTCACCAATTTTCGGGGAGCTTCAAATGTTGCTGTTCACTGATGTTGGTTAGTTAATGAATGACGGCAAGCCCAGCCAACCGTCAGGGGTCTTCAATTCTCACGTTACCAGGTGCCTACTGCGTGCTGACGAATATTTACGTTGCACCTTCATAACATTTAGGACGTAACGTTCTTTATAATTACATAATAAAATGTAACTGTCACCAACGCCTTGCAAATCACTCTACAAACCGTACATTATCCTTAGTGGTGAAATAAAATAAACGATTCATAAAACATCGGGATTTACGAGAAAAGGAACCCTCAGAAAAACTAAGAAAATCTCTTACAATTTGTGTGAAGAGTAACTTAAATGTTATTATTGCAAATGTAACAGATTAATGAACCAAATGACTGCCTCATATGGACTACATTCATTATTGTAATGGTGAAAAAATTGTTGTCGGTTGGTGTTTTAGTTGCCACTCTTTTATGACATCTCCTAAGATGTCATAAAAATGGTGGGTAGTCACACTTCCGTGTAATTCTGTAAAAATGTCAATAAAAAAAAGTGGGATGTATGGAACAACTTCCTTTGTGATAAGATGATCTCATAAAAAAATTGGATAAATTTTGCAAAAAGAGACTGTACAAAAGAATAGAACAAACAATCATGTTTTCAATAAATGAATCTTACTGAAAGTATCATATTTCTTGTGAGGAGCACAACGATGCATTTGATAGTAGTGAAATGACAATAAGGTTTGTTCGAATTGATTGATTTTGTCATGTATTGTATTGTAAATGCTTGTAATGTTTGCAATCTTGTCATCTCTTTGTAGTCACTGTAACGTGTCACACCTTTACATGAAACATTTGCTATTGCCTCAAATTGCTGTGTCACTTCCAGATTATATTTATTAATTATGTTGCTATATTCCGATTATTTAATATTTACTACAATAAAACTAATTGTAAGTGTGAATTGTACATCAGTGAATAATTACTAATAGCTTTTTAGATCAACAAACAAAAAAGCAATATTGAAATGACCGTCTTTACACCTTCATCCAAAGGAATCAAAATATATATCCTTTGATACGGCCAAAAATGTAACAGCTTGAAGGAAGCGCTTAAAGTACGGAGTATTTTTTGACCAAACGTGCTTCAAGAATTTGTAAGTCATGGCCGTTTGTCTGGCTGGTAGACACGATAACGGCCTTTAATCTTTATGAAACTTCTTAGAACCTGACACAGCTTAATATTTTGCAGATCGTAGCCCAGGATTGTAAATTGGCTATATCGTTACACACCTTCTTTTGCTTCCCATACAAATTAAACGATTTTTTTTTTGAAATTCAATTTCCTTTTCGTAGCTACTTTTTCATAACTTGCGGCAATTCAAATTGTTGTCCGTTGCATTGTTTCATAATTTCTGGTAAAATTTGACAAAATCGACCGATTAACAACTCCCATACAAATGACCGATTTCATCCACGCATTCATATGTTCCAATTGATCGCCCTAAATTTGGTCAAATTTGCCACACGTTGAGCATTTGCTAAAGTAATATCTCAAAACAAAAACAGAGCACATTGCCAAAGTCATTCTGGTACCTGCCGTACAAATTATGGCAAGACATATGAAAAATTTGGTCGAATTTGGTGAAACTGATTGGAAGAAATGAAAGTAAGAATTTATGGTATTTAAAATGAACCAGCTATGGTGATGCCTAGATTTGTATTCATTACGTTGTTTTATAATGTTCTATAATATCTGAAACATAAATAGGAGTACATCGTATATTGACCGAACATTTGAAGATGAGAAATCTATGCGAAAGATGGGTGCCGCGCTTGCTTTCAATGTAGCCAAAACAGCGTCGTAAAGATGATTCAGTATAGTGTTTGACGGCGTTTCACCTCAATAAATCGGAATTTTTGCGTCGATTTATAACCATGGATGAGACCTGGGTCCACCACTTCACACCTAAGACAATAAGGAACAGTGAAAGCAGTCCACTGGAATGGGAGAAACGTATCCAAAGAGGGCGTAGAGGGCGGTTGTATGTACAGACAAGGTCATGACGTCTTTTTTTTTTTGGATGCGCACGCGATTATTCTTATTGATTATCTTCAAAAAGGAAAAAATCATCAACGTCGAATATTATGCTAATTTATAGCATCAATTAGGTGATGAAATTATGGACAAAAGACCGCATTTGGCAAAGAAGAAAGTGTCGTTACATCAAGACAATGCTCTGGTTCACACATCCACTATTGCTACGGACAAAGTTCTCATTCATGTTTCATTATACACCTTCGTCGCCAAATTTAGCTCCCTCGAGCTGATTTCTATTGCCAATCCTGAAAGAATAGCTCGGTGGTTAAATATTTGTCAACTATAAGGCGATGGAGTCTGCAGTTGATGGTTGTTTTAAGGAGTTAGACAGTTTTTACTATAAACAGGGTATAGAGGCTATTAAATATCGCTGGAGAAAGTGTATCGAGCCAAAAAAAGATTATGTAAAAAAATGAAGAAAATGTTTCCTAAAATTGTTGTCGCCTAGTTTGGGACCGTCTCGTATTATAATGCAATGTGTTATTTGTGCCGAAAAGATGCTAACGAAAACTTTTTGGTAAACTTTAATACGGTAATTGGGCCATTAGGACACTTTTAAATGTGGTTTAATTAAACAGTTTTAGAAATTCGTTAATTTTAAAAGTGGTCTATGTGAATTCGTTACTTACAAGGGGGACTTCCAAAGCAACTACAGATACACAGTTTTTTTAATAAAGTTTTCCTCAAGTCAAATTTTCCTTAAAAATTTTCAAAAAAGTTTTCCTCAAGGCAAATTTTCCTAAAAAATATTTTCTCGCTTAGTGCAAAATTTATGTGAAATTCATTAAAACACAAAACCATAAATAACTCGAAACGAATTAAATGACGCTTGGATCGTTATTATAATTACTGGCTCATGTGGCTACCAAACGTTGCAAAGTCGACATGGACGAGCTGCCATGTTGCCATAGAATGTGGGCAATGTGTTTGCACTAACAAACATTTATCATTTTTATAATAAAGTGCTGCTTAATCGTGTGATTTGACATGATGATTTGGCATCAGCAACTGAACAATAAACCGCAGGTTTAATAGAAATCATGAGTGTCCACAGATTATCATCATCGGCCAGTCTTGTTGGGAAAATCAGTTAAAAGGATGATATTTTATTTTTTAACCAGTCTATCAGTTCATCAGTTTTAAGTAATCACACCAATTAACCACTTTTGGAGACCGTTAGTTAATTGAATATTATCATTCGCAATGCAAAGGAAATTTTGCAATGGGAAATACCTAAGTAAAAAGTTAAGTAAGCTAACTTATTGACCATGTCAACAAAATTCTTACTCTACTCAAATCTGCTAAGTGATAATCACAAGGAAAAGAAACATTTTCTCGTTCAAGGGTTATTTTAACTTTTTCTGTTAGTTAACAAATTGAGTATCATTAACAAGGAGTAAAAGTTTCGGTTTTTATTTCAACAACTTTAACATGGTGATTTTCCGCCTTTGACAAAATGACATTGAGCCAAATAGAGACCATGGGATAGCCGCACTTATTCACTCACTCCTCGCTTCTGTTAACTGTTTTAACGCACTTGGTGGCAAAATGTTTATGGGAACGTTTTCATCACATACGAATGGATGTTGTCGATTTGCCTGGGGCTAAAAAATACGCCTCAATTTTTTTTAACACTTTGTTTATTGACGTTGTTGTTGCCATTGTTAAGTAATATCAATTTAATGGGAATTGCAAATGAAATGACAAACAAAAACAAAAAAAAAACAGTACAACGGACAAAAAACCCAAGCGAAAACAATACAATACTGAAATAACAAATACAGCAAACAGTTAAAAACACGAATATTCGAAATTTGTGGACATTGGACGAAAAAGGATATTGGTGTGAAAATTACAGGTTACACATAATGAACAATACCTACGTATAAATGTGCGAGTTTACAGCTTACATTTAACAGCAACCAACAAGCTGCAAAAACGCCGGAGGACTTTTTTTACTACTTAAAACTGAATTCGAATCGTTAAAATTACTGCAAATCGAGGGGATCGAAACTTATGAGTAAAAGTGGGAAATAAGGGTTAGCAACAATCACAAAAACGTATGTTTCTTATGAAGAATTTGAAGAGAATTTATGCAGTTACTGTACGAGTATACAGCATACCATGCTTATTTACAAGAATTTAGTTTAGGCATTATTCAGAGTGCAATCTTTCTAAATACTGTCGTGTTGGTACAATTTTTCGTCATTTAACCACTTACCTGTTAAACTGATTAACGATTGAATGTAAAATCTTTTATATAGTTTTATCTACATTAAAACACAATTTATGCTACTTACGTTAAACATTATGAGATGCAAATTATTTATGCGCAGAGATAAATAATATAAAATAGACAAATGTGACTGACAACTTTATCAATTTTTGTTATGCTGTAAAATTTGTTGGGATCCAGGCACGTTCAGAAAAGATCAATTTGGTTCCGGTTTTGATATTTTAACAGTCTATGTCCATAAAATGTTCAAAACGGCACACGAAAGAACGATAAGTGAATGCAAGCATTGTGGACAGGATTTTTATAAAATGAGTGAAAGTATCCGTCAACTATCAAGGCCTCATCGAAATTGTGCCTCACATACGTGACGTCCAAATCTGTTTCAATATATTCTAATAGTTTCATCCTAATATGCGGCGTTTCGTGCGTATTTAGATCTTAAGACCGCAAACAGAGAAATGAGGCGCTATTTTGGTCAGGTTTTCAAAGTTTTCAAAATGTCATGTTGCCATTACATACTTTTTTAACCATTGTCCATAACAGATTGATGCTAATCCCACTCAACAAGAATAAAAATTCTTCGAAACAAAAATCTATTCGGAGCCGAAAGATCTACGGAAAGAGCGAATGGTGCAAGAACACTTTTCGAAATTGGTGAAGAATACGGAGAATTCACTGCAAATATGAAGAAGTCGTAGCAACAAAGTCATGACTTAAGAACAACAAAACTACGTCCGTCGATGAGCTGCCGCAAAGTTACTTAAGGCCGGAGGGGACGAGCCGATAATGAGCATACACTTCCTATTAAATATGATTTGGTTAAATGAATTGTTTTCCGACGATCGGAATGACAGCCCAGAAATGTGGTTTAAAGAAAAATTCAACCCAATCATCACCAACAATTGAGGTTTTGTCCAATACGATTCAAAAAATTTAAAAATTATTTTTGGCCACATCCACAAATGCTGACTTTTTGTTTTTTGCTTATATAACATCGAAGCTTGGTGTGACGAATTGGAGTTAGAATAGACATCCTTATCTATTATACGCCGCCCTTGGAATTAGTTTCTAAGGGCGGCGTATAATAGATAAGGATGTCTATTCCAGTTGCCACCTAAGAAGGAGAAGAACATCGTTATTTGAAATCCAATTTTATCATTCAATCACAGTTTTACTCAACGCATATATCGCCTTCAAAATAGTTGCCTTCTCAAATCATATGCTTATGTCAACGAATAATCCAACCATTAAACAGTTTTCAAAATTTTTTTTTATCAAAAAGATTTCACATCCCGCAGCGAGTTTCATGTTTATGTCTTCTATCGGCTGAAAACGGGTGCTCTGAAATAGTAGTTTGAGTTTTAGGAAGAAACAAAATCAGCCGAAGTCATATCAGGTTAATATTAGTTGAGTTCTTGGCTAGAAGTTCGATCACAATGGTAGCCGCGTGAGATGGTGCAAAATCCATGAATTTTCTTTCCACAAGTTTGCCCTTTTTCAAGGAAATATGCTCTTAAACGCCGTATAATATCCGGATAATGTTCTGATAATAATATCTTAATCTTCTGGCAAGAAGAACGAAAACGATCCTCAATTCTGATCGCCCTTGAAATCGTTCTTTGATTCCTGGTCAATTGGAAGGTGCCATTCCGGAACTGGTTTGGTTTTTCAAAATCGTAAACCCATCGGCAATTAGGATGCGTAGAATGAATGTACCTATAGAAATGGATTAATTAAATCGTTCTAGAATATTTTCAACAACCTCTATGCGATTGAGGTTTTGAAGAACATTCAGGACCTTTGGTGATAGTCGGATAGACGTTTTATACCCAAAAAGACGAATAAAGTGATGCGAATAGATTTGTGGAAAACAGAAAGTTCAACTATTTCTCTTGAAATAAAATTACGGTTTTCACTAATTATTTCCTTAATTTTATTAATGTTAACTTCAGTTGAAGACGTTGATGATCGGCCAGAGGAAGACAAAAAACTAAATGTTAAAAAGTAAGGTGAATTTTCAAATTTCACGGGCTACGTACGTTCGAAACTCGATTACTACGTTTGTTTAAGTTAGTTCACTCGTCTCGAAGATTTGTTGACGGTTTTATCCATAAAGCATATTTAGTTTGTTTGTGAGAGGCATAAATAAGGCAAGTGTTTTGCGTGCTCGGCAATTTTTTGCTATCGAAAAAATGGATCAAAGAAGTTGCATCAAATTTTGTGTAGAGAATGGAATTAAGCGCTCAAAAACACTTGAAATGTTGACAGTGGCATACGATGACAGTACTCTGAGTCAAAAAAAAAAAATGTTTACAAGTGGTACAAACTTTTCACAGAAGGTGGAGAAGATGTGAATGACGACGCTCGCTCTGGCACCCCAGCACATCAACAACCGATGAAAATGTTGAGAAAGTGAAGAAAATTATTATGAAGAATCGTCGAATCGCAATTAGAGAAGTTGATGAGGATGTCGGCATATGGGTTGGCTCATGCCATACAATCTTTTCGGAAATTTTTGGCATGAAGCGTGTGGCAGCAAAGTTCGTTCCAAAATTGCTGAATTTTGACCAAAGACAACGTCGCATAAGCATCGTCAAGGAATGACATCAATGATGATCCAGATTTGCTTAAAAGGGTTATAACTAGTGACGAAACATGGGTACATGGTTATGACATCGAAACCAAAGCCCAATCGTCGCAATAGAAGAGTCCAGGAGAGCCAAGATCAAAAAAAGCACACCAAGTTCGATCAAATGTCAACGTTTTGCTCACTGTTTTCTTCGATTACCATGGCGTAGTGCATCAGAAGTTCTTACCACAAGGTCGTACGGTAAATAAGGAGTATTACCTTAAAGTTATGCGCCGTTTGCGTGAAGCAATGCGAAAAAAACGCCAAAAATCGAGGAAATAAAATTCTTGGCTTTTTCATCATGATAATGCACCTGCTCACTCATCTTTGCTTGTAAGAGATTATTTGGGCAAAAACCACACCGTTATCATGCCTCAGCCACTATATTCGCCAGATTTGACCCCTGCGACTTTTTCCTGTTCCCAAGATTGGAGAGACCCATGGAAGGACGGCGTTTTGCGACGATTGAGAAGCTAAAAACCGAATCAAGGACATACCAAAAAGTGAGCATCATAACTGCTTCGGGGATTGGAAAAAACGCTGGCACAAGTGTGTTAATAAAGTTTTAAGTTTAGTTTTGTGATTTAATAAAGTTTCACCGATTCTTCATAAGACTTCTGTAACATTTTCAGCAATTCGGCACATAAAATTCCATTCTCAAATATTGTATTATATTTGAGGCACATTTTTATTTGATATTTTTATTCATTGCAAAAATTGTAAAACGCACTTGCGATGAAAAATTGAATGGAAAAATCGAGCTCCTGAAACAAACTAAATAACTTATCACTCTAAAATTCCGCATCAGTGTGGACGACAATTGTGCCTACGTAAAGAATTTTATCAATCCCTTTAAGGTGGGTTTTTTAGATGACAAATTCCATATATTGAGAAAATTATGCCTGCTTTGAGATCACAAAAAAATGGATAATCAGTTCACACAAAATCTTTTAATGGATTTCAGAATCTGGAGTTTGTGATTTAAGAACCAATCCGTTAAAAGATTGTATGCGAACAGATTATCCATTCTGGTCTCCAAGCAGGCATAATTTTCTTAGAATCAGGCAAACTTCACTCACATATCATGCGTAAAAGTTCTGAAACCCTACAAGTTCAGTGTAGAAGTTCTGAAAGCCTACAATTTTACAGGCTGACTCATTCTCAATATATAAGGTACAACCGACAAATCGATTATAGTATTTCAAAGATATACCGTCAACAATTATTAAATTTGATTTGTTACGCTTGGCTTGACAGTTTTCTTTAAGCAGCTATTGTTTTGGGGTTATGAGAGGTTATTTCAAGATATGCAAAAAATAAACTAAATTTTTTATTGGTATTTATATTGATTGTATTCCCAGCAAAAACATTGGAAAATAACTTTTCTTCCTGAGTCAGCAATGATTTTAAAAAATTTGTTCGTTGTGCGAATATATTCAGTACACTTCACCTTTAATTTTGTTGATTTCGCATATTAATTAAGTTCCGCTCCACTATGAATTGTTTTTGGCCAAATTAAAGTACGTGGTGAACCATCTTCCAACTAATATGCAGAGTCCAACAACCTTTGAACTCCTTTAATGAATAACCACATTTATTTTCATTAAGAACGATTCTTCGTTGAAAATTTGTTAATTAACATTTGCTTACACGCTTAATTTCTTGCAATTACATCCTCATAATCATAACGAATAAAAAACAACTCCTGTATAAAACTTCATTTCCTATTCCCTTGTAGCAGAGTCCTGATTTAAATGAGTTTGTAACCCGCCCGTGATGTGATGTTTCTTACGCGATTATGCTCGTTAATGTAGTGCAACAAAGAGGACGTCTATTTGGCCGCAGGCTAAATGACATTAAATTACATAGAACGAAGAACAGAGGAGCTCAGCAAACAGCGGGAATTTGTGGCAATAATAACAATAATAATGCAACATCGCAAACTGACGATGATGATGGCGACAAAGGCGGAGAGGCGGATGCCGACGATGGTGGTGGTGGTGGTGCTGATGGTGGTGTTAGAGGCGAAGAAAACCATTTGATAACAAATCACATAACATATCCTGAGCATTTCCTAGAAGCAAGCAATGTCACAAATAGCATAACGTAATACAATTTTTGCCATAACAGTTTCCTGTCAAATAGCGGAGGGACGAAAGAATGCATTCGTTTTGTAAAGGACCTATCACAAAGCGAATTGGGAATAGACGTTTCGACTCTTTTTTTCCTTAACTTGCACAGTGTCGTACCTTTTCATGAAAGATTTTTGATGTTTTAAATGATGTAACGATACGAGGGCGATCACAAAACTAGTCGAACTGACATATAGATGGTTCCAGTAGTTTAACAAAAAATATTTTGGTGAAAAACGGTTTGACATTTTTTTATTATTTGAGTCATCGAAATAAACGATCTCAATAAATTGGTAAATATGAAAAAAATTGGTCACCGTTACGTAATTCAGTATTTTCATTTGAAAGGTCTCAGTCCAACCAATATCAAAAACGAGCTAAATTTTACTTTAGCTGAGTCTGCTCCTTCATTTACTACTGTAGATATTGGACAGCAGAGTTCAAACGAGGCCGTACAAGCTGCCAAGACGTACACCATGGTATTGGATGATCGTCGGCTGAAGGTGCGTGATCTAGCTGAAACGATAGACATCTCAATAATTCCTATACATCGTTTATTGACTGAAGATTTGAAGATGACAAAGCTATACGCAATATGGGTGCCGCGCTTGCTTTCAATAGAGCAAAAAGATGTTTCAATATTTAGCGATGTTTCACCGCAATGAAGTCCAATTTTTGCATCGGGTTATAACCATGGATGAGACATGGATCCACTTCACATCTGAGGCAAAGGAACAGTCAAAATAGTGGACTGGAATTGAGGAGTCGTATCCAAAGAAGGCAAAAACAGTTCCATCTGCAGGCAAGGCGTCATGGCGTCTGATTTTAGAATGCGCATCGGCTATCTTTGGTGATTATCTTCGGAAATGAAAACCCATCAACACAATGCTCCAGAGTTCACACATTCACTATTATCGAATTAAAGTTTGAATTTCTTATTGACTTGCATTGAATCGCATTTTATTCGCCAGATTTGGCTCCCTCGGACTATTTTCTATTTTCAAACTTAAAAAATGGTAAAATATTTGCCAATAATTCAAGAAGACTACCTGATCACTGTAGTGTTTATCAGACCGAAATTTTGGCCATTAAAGAAGTGACAGAATGGCTGAGGCATAACGTCCTCACCACGGGGGGAATTAACATATTCTCTGACAATCAAGCCGTCATTAAGTCCCTGGATTCTGTCTTCCTGAGCTCAACATTAGCCTTAAATTGCCGCAGATCTCTTAACGAGATAGCTCACCATTTTAATATTCACTTTATGCTGGTGCCGGGCCACAGGGACATACCAGGGAAGCGCAGAGCAGACGAGCTAACAAGAGTAGAGACAACCTTGCGGACTCTAGCCGAGTTGTAGTCCGTGGGCATGCTTCTAGCCACTTGCAAGCTTTTACTGCGAGATAGAGCATATTTAGCAGTAAATGGTAGGTGGGCGTCCGTCCAAGGCTGTAATCAATCCAGGCAGATGTGGCCTCGTCTAGATCTTAAACGTTCACCCAAACTGTTGTCACGATCAAAACCCGATGTCTCATTTCTTGTATCCGTCATGACGGGACACTGTCCGATTGGAACACATTCATGTGACTAGTTACTTATACAGGAACTGTAGGGATGAAGAGGAGAAGGAGTCTACAGAACACCTTCTCTGCCGTGGCTCTGCCCTGGCCAAAACGTGGGGATCAACACTGGGATCTTATTTCTTAAGGGACCTAGGAGATCTGGACGATATAGATATTGTCCGACTTAAGAGCTTCTTGAGGCTCTGAAGATGGTTCAACGGGGGAAACTAGGCACAGCCGTATCTCTAGTTTCCATGGTATCACAACGGACCATGTAGTCTAAGTGAGTTTGTCTATTAAGGCTGCCACACTGACCTTAACTAACCTAACCTAACCTTGCCAATAAAGAAGAGGTTGAATCTGCGGTGGATGGAAATTTTAAGGAGTTTGAAAATTCTTACTATAAACAGGATATATAAGCTATTGAATGAATATGAAAAAAGTGTATCCAGCTAAAAGGAGATAATGTCGAAACATGAAGAAAATTTTTTTCCAACTTTTTTGTGTGTTCTTTGTTAGGTCAGTTAGTTTGTGTAGTTTGTGAAACCTTCTCGAACAAACTCGATGCTAATACCCTCGCTAAAGGTGGCTACACCGAACAATAATACATTTTTCTTCAAATTTTAAATGTTGTTACGATATGTTAAAGTTTTTAAATAAAAAGAGGTCACGAATAACAAAATTAAAGCATTTTTAATTGGCAACACTTCGATTGCCGACTCCATATTTATTCCGCCACACAAAAATCCGCAGAGTAATTACACAAGTTGTAATAACTGAATGTATTGCCATTAAGTTCTTAGAGGATATAGCACACTGTGCGAACAGTGGCATTGATTTTTTATTGATTTTTATTTAATTTTTTCCCCAATACATAGCTGTAGAGTTGGCAATAAGAATGTAATACCTGGGGTTCAAATGACAACTTTGTACATAACAACAGCTACGCTCAGCATTTATTTATTGCCATTTAATAGCGCAGCCTAATATGTTTGCATTAGTTTCTCTCGAATTATTTCCCGGTATAACTCAAGCAGGATGTTTCCCTATTATTCTCGCTGATGGAAGCCATGTTATGTAATATGACGACCTTAATGTGTACTAAATGACAAACAATAGAAAATTAGCCTGTGAATTCCTTTTGGAAACGCCAAAAGAAGGACAAAAATCAAAAATCCTACAACAACAACGACAACGAGAACAACTGAAAAACTGAAGTGTTGAATTTAATTACATTAAAATTTATTTAGCGTACGAAAGAATCAATACACGATTTTTAAAGGATGGGGGAGGGGTGTTTTAGAGTGTAAAATGAAATTCGTTGTATTGTATGCATTGCATTTGATTGGGAAAATGTAATCTGATCACCATTGTTGTGTGTTTGTGCGTAGTGTCCTTATTTTCCGGCAGGACGTTTCGTTTGTCAAGTGAGAATAGCAGTGTGTCCTGTAATTTCCCTATCGTACGCATAAGTATTGAAGTTGTTCGTGTAGTTCTCTTTTTTCTTTTCTAAATAGCTCTTGAATCGTTGTGTAATTTAAGTATAATTACAGGTAATCGAGTTTATTGTTTGTTGAAAAAAAAAACATCTTTTGGCTCCCATGTCTTTTGTGATCAACTAATTTCATGTTAAAGTGTTATTCCTCATTCCAGGGCGCGTAAGTTCCTAGAATTTTACCAATGCGTTGAATCGATAGTATTTCAAAATAAAACTTCATTTAAGAGATTAGTTTCCAATTACGCCATTTAAGCAGTAATTGCTGATGGCAAGTATTATAGTTTTAAATGAAAGGTAAGGGGCAGTTTAACTGTAAGGGTCCCTTTTAAGGCGCAGTAGCAGATAACATGAAAGGACATTTGATGAAGACATTTAAATTACAGCTCCAACAGTAATAATATTAAAGCCGAATAGAAATGGAATATTTTGTTAACGATAAAAACAGATAACTTCTTTAATTTTATTTCAGAGCCAGTGTTGGTAAGCCGCACGCATTAGTTGTACACAAATGAACAAATTTCTTGACGTTTTCGTTCTTAAACCAGATGGCTATGTGACATATACGAGTATATACAGGGTCTGGTAATTAAATATTCAATTAAAAAAAAACTACGAAACATAAAAAAATATATTTGTATTTTTAAAAAGTAAAAGCATGGGAATTTTTAAGACTTAAAAATAATGTTGTTCAAATGGCTTCGAAGGAACCGAAGTCGCAAATTTTGGAAAACTCGTTGAAAAGTTGCTCTCGGTATTTTGTTACTTTCCTGAATAATGTTCCTCTTCAACTGTTCTAAATTGGTCGGATTATTCTCGTAGACTACCGATTTGAGGTAGCCCCATAGAAAATAATCGCATGGAGAGAGATCGGGGCTACGTTGGGGCCATTGAATATCCCCCCTTTTCCTCGAGGTATTGCCTTGAAGTTCTTGCAAAGCTGGCAATAAAAAGTCTGCTAGCATGTTGCAATAATTGTTCGCTCTAACCGTCATCGCATGCCCTCTTTCGTCCTCAAAAAAGTATGGTCCAATAATACCGGTTGACGCTATCCCAGCCCACACGACAAGCTTAGGGCTGTGAAGTGGACGTTCATGCAAGCGTCGGGGATTAGTCTCGGACCAGAACCGACAATTTTGCTTGTTCACTTGGCCATTAAGGTGAAAATTGGCCCCATCACTAAAAATCACGTTGTTGAAATTGTTGACCCGCTCTAGCATCAAATTGACAAAGTTGAGTCGGTTATTGGCATCATCGGGTTTTAATTCTTGGACTATCTGAATCTTATAAGCCTTCAAATGCAAAGCACGTTTCAAAATTCGTCGTAAAGTTGTTCTTTTGACATCCAAAGACTGACTTCTCTTACGTGTTGACTGTTGCGGATTTCGCTGAACTGAAACACGAACACGCTCCACAATGTCGGCTGATCTTGCAGAAACTGGGCTACCATGAACCGTAATTGGTACTGTTGAGCCGGTTGTTTCGAACATTCTGATCCATTTTCGTATCACATTGGCGCTTGGAACTTCACTTAAATCGTGTAAA